>JAWLRI010000217.1:2313862-2513862 GCA_034781795.1 Crypturellus tataupa | reverse complement strand
CTTTGATGCATTTTAATTTTTTTTGCTTTGCTTAAATGATCTCAACCTGTTCCTCAACTAGTCAGTAACAGATATGAGCTAAGTATATACTGCAAAGTATATTAAAAAAAAAGCCAACACTTATTGAAAAATATTCTTCAGGGGAAACCTATGACATCTCTTCAGATGCCAGATATTCCCCTCGTTTCACTTTTTTTACATGTCTGGAAGCAACTACATGCTCAGTCCCCTCCCGTTGTCAGTATTTTAGTCCAAATCTGTCCTCATGCATCTGATTTTGAGTCGGGCTCTAGCTCAGAGAGCTGAGTTACCAGCTCCGTGTCTAGCTCCTCACCACAGCAGCCATCTCCTTGTCATGAGCCTCATTAGAATTGCAGTCCCCAGCTGAAGTGTGTGACACAAAATCCCTCTGTGAGTCAGCACCTATGGCCGTTACAAGGCCTACAGCAGCTGCAGTAATACCTCAGCGAGCCATTTTAACCTTTCAGAACAGCTACACAACTGCCCTTTACTTATACGCCACACTAACTCTAAATAGAACATATTATTTCTCTAAACCTTATTAGTAAAATGACCAAATTATTCTGAAACCAAAAAAGTATGTTGTCAAGAGTGCTGGGCATATTTAATGGAAGGGGGTGGGGGGCTGAGAAAACAGAAGAGCTATAAGGTAATATTGCAGGGTACAATGGCATTTGAAGTAACACACATTTATTTTTATTCATTAAGTGTTTTTCTGGCTAACTCATTAGAGACCCCACTTCATCTACTATCCATTTTTGTCAATGTAGAACTTAAAAAGGAGCAATTTGTACTGGTCCACTGACATATGTTTACCATAGACTGTGTATGATTGCAACCACTCACAAGGAGGTAAATGCGGAAAACTATTTCACTGGATATGCTAAATGCGGGAAAATATTTCACTGGATATAACCATATGGATATGGATATATCAGTGAAGTCACACTAGACTAAATAAGGTACTTAAAAAAAAAACTGAATCAGGTCCATTGTTTACAGAATAACTTATTAGTATCTGTATGTTAAGGTTTTGTCAGGTGTTTCATTATAAATCCTCATTTTGGAAAGTTTAAAACTCCAGGGTAGCATTGCTTTAAATTACAGGAGCATAGATTTTACATAACTATAATGCTATTTTTTTAATCCTATACCTCAAAAATATCTTTATTCTTTCAAATGAAGTTTGGCATGCCAGCAACCCATAATGAAAAACAATTGCTTTTCCTTTTTTTTTAAAAAAAAAAAAAAAGAATATATATTTTAATACAGAACAGTTATTTCATTTTTTAAACTGTTTACATATGCTTGGCAAGCAGAGCAGGCAGCCTGTTCACAAAAGCTTTCCTAGCAGGGAGCGTGCCCTGTACCTGAATGTCTGTCTGAGTAACCTCAAAGCAAGCTCTTCCCCCGACTCTGCTGAATTTTAGTCCATGAAAAAACAACCTGCTCTTTGGGGGTGGCTAATGCTACCAGCTGCTAGTCCCCACATTGCTTTCAGCCACGCTTGAGTCGGAGATTAAATTGTAGGTGCCAGATTATTGCGCCCGAACTATTGAGACTCGCCCACCGTAGTCACTGGGCTTTGGTGTTACCTGCAGCATTGCAGTGATTTTATCCACTTCTGCTGTTCCGGGGCATTTCACGACCCTTTAACGTTTATTTGGTGAGAGCTTTACTCAAGTACTCAGGATGGTAAAAGGTTCATTACGAATTTTTATCTGATCTCCTGAAATTCAAACACTGATTGAAAAATATCATAAGCAGATGTGTGTAGCTGCAATACTTTTTCCTGATTCTATAGGTTATGGCACGGAGCTGTGCATAGGCAGCCTCCCTGCAAACCTTCCTCTCCTCGGCGCGGGCCGAGCGTATCCCAGCACGGCGGATTCGGGACAAGCTGCCCGGCGCGCAGCTCCCCAGCTCCGCTCATGCCCACCCCTCGTTCCCCATCGCTGTCCCTTCTGTCCTCAGTGCAGCTGGTTTTGTAACGTGATTGCACCCTTAAATTAGCTTAAGCGCAAGAAGTTCAAATCACTTGTCAACTTCAGGGAACTGACAAAAACAAGTGCATTTTCTGAGTAACCATTTGTTACACAGTAATGGCTTAACTTTCAAAATAGAACTTTCAGACCCAAACTGAGCCCTGTTAGCAATACAGATTTTGTCTAACATACATAATGAAACCAGCAAATTAGGTCCCATGGCCATAAACCTCACAGAGGGAAAGCAAACAGAGCATGAATCAAAAGCTTTAGAAGGCAGTAAACTATTGGTAACATATAAATTAAGGCAAAAAAAATCAAAGTATCAAATAAGTTTGGCTGTTAAAATATGTGTGCATTTAGAAGAAACAAGCTGATTTCAAAACACAATATTGTGTAAGGCCCCTAATTTAAAATAAAAGTCCAGCTTTAGAGAGGTTGTGACAGAAACACAGCTGTCAAAAGTTAGGTCAGATCTTGTTTTACCTCTCTGCCACTTTATCCTTCACTTGTGCCATTCAGCAGGGCAGCTCAGCACATAAAGCATCGACACCTCCCATGCTGTGCTTGGCCCTCCGCAATATGGAAGCATAATGTCAGGCCCCACTGTTTAAGTCTTGACCCTGGCGGGTTTATAAATTAGCCAATATGTTACTCAACTACAGGTTTTCATATTACCTTTGTTAAAAAAAAAATCTGTTTTAAAATCCCCTATATACTGATTATTGACCCGGTCGTAGAAGTCTAAGCTTTAAACACACACATTGACCTAATTAAGTTAAAACCTATTTAGGGAGTTTTAAAATACTTTTTATTGCATCACGGTCTATAAGAACCTCATCATATCCATATATGTTTAGTTTGTTAAGTACATGTTTATGCATTTTTTAAGCAGCCATCGCATGACTCCATTACAATAAATGTGGTTATTCCACTGATAAATTTGGCTTGTAGATTTTTTGATCTAAATACATTACTAGAGCTAAATATTCACTATAGTTAATATCCTTTTATTCCATGAATTTAAATCATTGTGAAGCTTAATGCAGTAAAGAATAACAAGTGATAAAATAAAAAAATATGCAGCTATCACTGAGCTTGTGCTTTATCCTTGAGATGCTGAGTGCTTCCAAAAGGCAACTACCAGAAGCGTCCAAGTCCACAAAATAGACTGAGGTCCTGAGATTGCTTTTTATTTATAGGTGTTCAAAACAAGTGGCACAGCCAGTACATTATATTTTGGGTGGGGAAGAAAGAGGGAACAGCACCTTTTTAGCTTAAAAACAACCAAAAGGATTTCATTTTTGACAATTTGTAAAAAATATTTGCTCTTAGGCTGAAACCTTACGTGCCAAGTTTCAGCTTGGAACTCATTTTTATGACTGAATTATAAAGTCCCTGAAAACAGGGGATTCGAGCAAGAATGCTGACGCAGCCTTAACTATGGTGGCAAGAAAGGAGAGCAAGGAGTGCTGTAATGCATATAACTTGTTTTTCTCATTATTGCTTTAAAAGAAGAGGCTTGTTGCCTACCCTTAGGCCTCAGACAATGTTTAAAGCGTTTTCCTCATCATACTGTCTTACTGCCAGGTGTGTGGAAAAGACCTCATACAGCCCCTCTTTGGAAATGTACCCGGTATCTCACCATGGTAGAGGACACTGAATTGTTTCCTGTTTCTTAATGGGATTTTTTAATCTGGAACATACAAGCTCACACATTTTGGAGGAAAAAAAAGAAAGGCACACAACTTGCAAGCCATTCTTTAAGTCTTATTTTAGGCTAAGATCTGCCAATAAATCTGGGGGGAAAAAAGTAATGATGAGGTGCTTGTGTGGATTTAAACTATGATGCAAATTACTAGGAGAAAATGATGTGTAAGGATCTATATTGTTTTTGGCTGTATTTATATCCTGAGTTTTTAAGGTGGCTTATTAACTGGTTTATAGTGAAAATAGCTTACAACATCTGTGTTGTTGCAAGTGTGAGACATTCTGCATTCTTTCATTAAGGAAAATATCTGATAAGGAATATTTTTTCAGGCAGCTAAGCTGAATAAAGTACAAGCTGTTCAAACATGAAAACACTTGATAACTTTTTCAAAACTTTGCCAAAAGTTAATCAGTGAGGCAAACCAAAATCAATGAACACAGAGACTATAGGACGGCTACTTTCTTGCTGAAGAGATCAATTAAATATCATAGAATATACTGAGTCTTTCAGACACATAATGTTGTTTTTGTGTTGAAACAGTGTTACATAACTGGAGAAATCCCCGTGAGGATACAGAGGCCAATTTAGATTATGAGTTTTTTATAGCATCGGCAGCCACACTAAACTACAGTTCAGAAAATGTGCCGTGTTAAAGGGAAGGGAGGGAAAAGGTTTCTCTGTTTTCAGGGCTGCTCAGGCTTAGGCTTTATTTCCACCTTAAAATCTTTACCTGGCCGTGATCTGTTGTTCCATTACTGGAGGGCAAAAATGGGAGGAATTGTCTGGGCTAAATTGCAATTAGGCAGCCCTGAGAGAGGCTGGCACCAGTTAACTTGGGATATTGGAGTGAAAAGGCCCGTAATCAGCCTTCGGTCATGTAGAACAATGCATAAAATTAAATTGACATTAATGAATAATTGTGTAATGAAAATGGAAGAGGAGAGTTAATTGCATGTTACAGTGAGTGTAATGCCTAGATAACCTTGCATTTAATGCTATTCTTAGCCCTGCTGCCAAGACTTCTACAGAGCCTCTCTCTGCAGGAAGTCATTAAAGCTGTGAGTAGATAATGCAGGCTCAGTGAAACCTAAGTGGCAACAATATAACAAGAGTTTCTTTCAGACTTTAGTGTTTTCAGAAAAAAGGGCATGTTGAGGTAATTTGTACACATTGGAATGAAAACAGGAAACTCAGAGCAATCTATTTGTACTTTGTCCAGTTCTGCAGAATTTTCAACTATTGTTGAAACCAAAGTCAATTCATATAATCAAAGACAAGACTAACCATGAGTGCTTGCAGCACAGTACGTATCCAGCTGTCTATGGCTAAAACTTTGTTTTGTTAATCACCTAGTACAGCAAAGGATACAAAACACTTGACCTTAGACATAAGACGACAGTGGGAGACGTCTTCAGCACCATCCTATTGACGCAGCTGGTCCAGGCTGATAAATAAGACTCCAGAATAGTAGGATTGAAGATTTACTCCATTTTCTGTATCTTTGAAGATCATGAAAAATGTCTGGTTGTGTGTGTGTGTTGGAGAGGGAGGAGATGAAGAGTAATTTTCCCAAACTTTTAAAATGTTTTTCTCCATAAAACAAATTTCCTTCCCCATGTTTTTCATTATAGGATTTTTTAATAAGATTTCACAGTAAGGCTTTCATTTGTTTGTTTTTAACCTTTTGAATGTCCTGGGAGAGTTTACTCCAATGGAGATACTTGTTTTAGCCTTAGGGACATTGGTTGCCATCATGATGTTTATTGATTACAGTGGGATTGTCCTTCAATGATATGACCCTGCTTATAATGTAGACCTGGCAGTTGGGAAGTTGAAAGGACTAGAAGAAACCTTGTCTCATGAAATATAACCAAGCCCAAAACAAGCAAACAAACAAAAACCCTGAAAAGAAAATATTTTCAATGTGTATCATTTTGCAGTTGCTAAACAAAATATATTTACACTTCCACTGTTAAAAACAAAACCCAGTTTCACAAGGTCAGTGATTTATCATTGCTGATGCTGCATTTGCATTATGAATCTTTTTGTAAAGACAAGTGCAAGTACTTTTTTCATGCTTTTTTTGGAGGGGAGAAATGCTGATATTCAGAAGGCTTTTCTCTGCTTGCGAATGCTGCACAGAGTCAGCTGCTTTGGCTGTGTGTGTTCTGAAGATAGCTTAGGTGTGACGCCTTAGAAAGAAACATCCTGTTTCATACTAAGTCTTGGTAAGACTACTAATTCATCAATTAAAGGAACATTCGGGTTCAGTCTCCATAGATGTGCTATTGAACTGCAGTTGCCCACTAAAAATGCAGCCAAGGAAGGCAGGTAGCAGAATTGCCTTTGATGATGTGAAAGCAAAAATCTTGTTGTCTTCTTTCCTGACGCTCTTTTCTCCTGCATTCTTGGGAGATGGTGAGGAGAGCTCGCCCTGCTGCCAAGGGCTGAGGAGCTGCCTCTTGGAGGGATCCTGGCTCCATGGAAGTGAATGTGAGACGTGCAGCAGCACCGGTGACAGTGACGGTAGGGAAGAATTTCATGGTCTGTGCTTACATCCGAACCATTGCCATAGACAACCTCTTCTGAAAAGCTGAACTTACCAGTGGAGCTCTTGTCTTTACTCCTATGAGTCAGTTAGTTACGAAGGTTTCTCAGAAGCCTGTGGCTGAGAGGTAGGACAAGCAACACGGTCTGTTCTAGACTTGTTAATAAATATCAAGCGATGAGAGAGACAACAGCACGTTTACAATTGCAATGTTTTTCTTCCAGTGTGTAACTAACTGATCCGTGAGCCTCCCTTTAGCAAGGCAGCATAGATGGCCAGTTTGGCTTCAGCAAGAGTTTAGGTAGGAGCGCAAAACAGTGAGAACATGCAGAGTTAAAAGCAATAACTTATTGTTAGAATTTAGGAGAAACTTCTTGTTGGTTCTGCTCTTGGGCTTTTCGTAGTACTGACACACGTAGTACTGACCACCATCAGAGAGGACTAGTGGACCCCTTGAAGATGCACTGTTCCTACGTTATGGTTTAGGGAGTAAGCCCCTTTCCACAGTTGAGAACACAAGTCTGTTCTTGCATAGTGTGGAGGTTAGGTTAAGAAAATGTCGACCCCTGAGGCTGGCACCTTGACCTGTGACATACTTTCTCAACCATTTTTGTTGCAGCAATTTAATTTCCACCATCATGGTAGAGGTGGAGTAGGCCTTCAGCAGGCCTTTTTTCATGTCCCACTTACTTAGCCAATGCATTTGATAGATTTTTTTTGTTCCACAGCTGCAAGCCCCTGTTGCTCATTTCTTATTTTTGTGTAGTTACAATTAAATTTGCAGCAGACTGAAGTATGGTGGTAGAAACTCCACTTGGATTGTTTTCTACTTAGCTGTTGTACATGAGAATGGAGGCCTGTGCACCAGTGTGTCAGCCCAGCCAGCGCTCAGGGAGGACATGGAAGCCTCTCCCCATCCGCTACCCCACACCCTAGCATGGGAGCTGGGGCATCCCTGCCAAGAGGGAGCAATTAGGGATTTGACGGAGCTGAGTCCTGTTGGAAGCTTCGGGCAGGAATCCACCACCAGCTCTTCTTGGTCCTGTGTTATGACTTAGATCATGAATTCACTTATCGTCTTGCAGTTGCTGCATATACTTCACCTGCTGCATAGTGTGGTATGCTACATAAATGGCCTTTAATTGCTCTGAAACATTTTTCCAACGTATGTCCCAAGCTCTATTCTTCATTCATCTTTCCCATGGAATGAAGATCATAGGAGAACTATATTAATTCCCTTCCTTAAGCTGCCCAACATGTGTTTTAAGCTGTTCAAATAACGGAGCACAGAATTGTCACATCAAATTCTTTGGGAGTGGAGGAAGGTAGAGAAACAGCTAAAACTCCAGCTTTCCACCATTCTGCCCTTCCCTAGTAACTGCTATAAGGAAAATGGAACAATGAAACCACTTTTAATTCATTACCCTTTTTATCTCTTTAGGGGAGCATTAATTTTTTAGTTTCATTTTCTGTATTTCTCTATCCCAGATTCAGGGATTTTGTGTAGTTCAGTAAGGTGGAGCTCTTTGCCTTAAAAAATGGGGACCTGAGTCCATTTCTACTAGTGTTTGTTTTGTGCTAGTACCAGCACATTAGCCTCTGCGGATTTTGTTAATCCAGATTTACTTGTGTGTGAGAATTGACTCTGACCCAGAATATGCCTCATGCAGTACATTTTATAGAATGAGAATGTGCTTTCATGAATTTTTAGTTGAATTTGAAATGAATGTTTTAGCTCCAAAGGCAATATGTGATTCCTCTACTAAAGCCCATAATTGCATCAATGAGAATTCAGTAAAATAACTGAACAAAATTGATCAGGAATTTAACATTTGGAAACTTTCTGGATGGCATAAATCACTATATTTAGCAGATGTTTTCAGCGCATTGTCGTCTTTGTGTTTTGTATTTGTATGATAGAATTGATGTGACCACTCACAGACATAGGATTTTGCTGCCTTCTTCGGAACTAGGAGTCGTAATGGTCTTTCCGTAATTCACAAGTTATTCTGACCAGCTGATTTCCCCATTTCCTCTTGTGGTGCTTAAGGCCTGTGGACCTTACCAAAGGTCAAAACAAAGGAAAGCAGCAGTCGGATGCAATTTGGGGAGTTGTATTAGAATAGGTTATAAAATAGGGGGTGGGTGGGAAGTGATAAGGCCCCAAGGCATTGGAAGAGGATTTTCTCTTGACACACATTTCTATCAGGAGGGGAAGCTTTGCTGAGAAAGACTGACTTGCTCACTTCTGGGCTAATTGCAATGAAGAAAATGAGGAGAAATATATTTCTTTATATAACTCTATCTGACAAGCATGTAGAGAGGATAGGGACCACTTGATGATAGTCTGTATGTACCTACCATTGGGGAAAAGCACTTTGAGGAGATGCTTTGTAAGACCAGGAGGACAAAATGCAATGAGATCCAAGTCAGGGAAATTCAAGCTCATGAGAAAGTTTATTTTTTAACAGTCAAGATAACTGGCTATTGCAACAATTTCACAACAGTTGTAGTAGGTTCTCTACACCTAGAAAATATTCATTGATTATAGTGTTTTCTAAAAGTTATTTGTTAATTCTGGTAAAGAACGTTTTGAGATGACCACTGCTGAGTATCTGGAAGACAATCAGCTAGGAATGATATGGCAGATTAAGAAGGACCCTCTTATCATAGAATCAAGAGAATCATTATGGTTGGAAGAGGCCTTCAAGATCATCAAGTCCAACCATATCCCAGTTTTATCTGTGATTCATCTGGAAAATGTGCAGGTTCTTCATGACTGAGACCTTATATTTTCTTATAAGGAATATTTGCTTTTCTAGTCATACTGTACTAGTATGCCAGTAATTTCTATTACTCGCTCTCCACTCTGATTGGATATAAGCTTTTCTTTTTTTCATTGATATATATTTGGTAAAAAATGTAATCAAGAAAAGAAGTAACTTTTGTCTGTAACTTTCAGTTTGTCATAGATTTTACACAAATACGTTGTTTCCCCAGAACTGACTAATCAATTAAATTAAGTTTTCTAATCTTACTCATTTTTAAAAGCTCTGTTATTCATTGTATCAAAAAATTTGGAGGACAATAAGATAATCATTTTCTCTTGAAACTTGGCAGATTTCTGAATCAGTTTAAAAGGCACCTACTCAAGATACACATTGATATGATTGCAGGGCTAAAATTCAATCTTTATTATTTGAACTTGCTTTAACCAAGTTCAGTCGAATGAATGAATTAAATCTGCAACTAGAACTAATAAAGCGACCAACTTCAGCTAAAAGAAACCAGTCATGTAGGCCTAAATGCTATGGTCAAGATTCTAGATAGATTAATGAATGTCAGAAGTAAATAAAATAGCTGAACGGTTGGTCAGGTTAAGGAAATGCAAACCTTTTCATGAGGATAATGATTTTTTTTAGCTAGTGAAAGTTATTAAAAATCATTTTAATGATGCTCACAATGACACCTCCATCTATGCTTTTATCGGCTTTGAATACATTTTATGTCCTGTATACAATATTTAAATTACCTCACTAAAAATATTAAACACAATCTGTCATAGGAACAATCTCTTCTGAGACCAAATGATTTTTAACTTTGCCTTGTTAAAGCTAAACTTTGGCACACTTTCTCATTGCTTATCAGGATAAGGAATACGTTATACATTGAACAAGGTTCGTTATTTCTAAGCTATGCGTGCAAAGCAATATAATCTTTATTTAATAATGGGAAAAGTTGGCTTTTCCTGCAGTTTTGCAGCTAAAACAAGCTTGCATCGGTGCTATAACAGAGATTTTTATAGCATTGTTACATTATTTTCTCCTGAATCTGCAGCAATTAACTAGGATGCCAAGGCAGTGGTAATTGAATAATTCTTAATAAAAAAAAAAAAAAAAAGATGATGGGAGTAGTAATGTTGCGTATTGATAAAATGCTTGTGACTGGGTTGAGTGAGTACCTACCATCTCAGATTTAACTACTGTAGCTGATGTTCTTCTCTTTATTTGCCTTCTCTACCTGTTGAGTTCACATGCAAGATTCCTTGCATACCTGAATACACAGTAAAATATTTGAATCACACAGAATTTATAGAGTGGGACACTGAGGAAATTGCTCTTAGATTTTCCTCTTCTGTGATGAAATGCTGATGAGAGACTACTGAATCAGTGTCATCCTCTCTCTGCTCCTCCTTGCATAGGCAATCTTTTATCAAATCCCTGGGCAGCTGAAAAATTCTTTCCCATGACTTACATCAAATGAAATAAACCTGGCTGGAGCGTTTTTGTTGCGACTAGGAAAGGTGATCAAGTTTGTGCAAAGCTCTACTGAAAACACCAACAGAGACAGAATTGTAATTTCAACATTTTTCTGGTCAGTGATTCAGAAGCACAAAAGCGATCGCCATGGAGGAGCAGTCTCTGAGACGTGCCCATATGTAGCTGTGCAGTGACTCAGACTTTGCCAAGGACTCCAGTTTTCCACCACCCCTGCACATTATCATCCATACTTGGAAAAAGCTCGACTCCTATTTCTTGTGCAATGGTCTCTCTTTTTTTTTTTTTTCTCCTGTTTTGATAAAACAAGATTCTCAAAGTATTTAGGTGGCTAAAAGACAAAGAAATGAAAAATCACTGAAATTAAGCGCTTAAATCCCACTGATTGAAGTGGAAGTCAGAATCCCAGGTTCCTTAGAGTCTTTAGAAAATCCCATCCAGCACAACTTAACACAGTTGAAAGTTTGGCCTTCAGGGCCCGTGTTTTCTGCAGACCCAGAAAAAGCCATTTATTTGAACTACAACACTTCGCCTCAGAACAAACTTAATGACTCCTACTTTTGTAACATCTTAACATTAATATCCCACACACCATCACCCTCACTCCATTTCTCCTCTGCAAAGGCCATTAGTGAATTACTTCAGCCAGTGCCCCAGGAGCAACAAATCTGAGATTGGCCAAAGCAAGAGAAGGGCATTTCAGAGGTACGCAGGCCTTACAGAGAAGGCTTCGTGGAGAAGGCATTTCTTTCAGCACGTCCTTTCAGCACGTCTGCATCTAAACAGGAGTGTTCAGTATGAAGCTTTCTTGATGTGAGTCAATGCATGAACTTCAGGAACAGAGTCTTAAATAGCCAGTACCTGGAAAGATTTAGAGTTTTGTCACTTAAGACTGGTAGTTTAAATTTAATGGCATATATTCTTCTATTCTTCCTACTTGTGAAATTGGAGAAATGAAATAAATCAAACTATTTCATTTAATCCAAACATCTTATTATCAGTGATTTCTTCTAAAGTGAATCAAAAAGAAGTCTGAAAGGCCATACTCTGATTTTTCAGCCTGTTCAAAATTTTTTTATAAAGTTTTATAAAGTAAAGTTTTACTCTGAAAGGAATTAAACAATTAACAGTTTACAAAAAGATTGCTTTTATTTTCTGCTATTTTATTTCTTGTGCATTGCCTGTTTAGCTGACAGTTGGCAGAATGACATAAGCATAGAGAATATAATGAGGGAAGGAGCTGCTCATTCAACTAGGTGGGAAAAGCTAGGATTGCCCCATAAAACACATGATACTTTGTAATACTATCTCATTTAAAGACTAGTGTATCAATTTAAAACTATAGCAGACTGTTATACTACCACAAGAAAGAAAAAAACAATCCATTTATAGCTGCCAAGGACCAAAATTCTGGAATAAGAAACGTGGGTACATTTTTTAACAGTATTTGAACTATAGATGAAGAAATTCCTATCCTCATTAAAACAGTCATTTACAAATAGTGTTTTAATTGCTATTCCCAAAAGATGGTATGTAAAGAATTTATTCTGCATCCTGTTAAGAGTAATATTCTTGAGAATGACCAACTGTTCTATACAGTGCTGGAAAGTGGGGGCGCTTCAGCTTAGGATGACTTTAAGACAGATGTCAAGTCTTTTCTCATTTCTTTCATTCTCTGCTTAGAACATTTTCCCATGTCCTATGGCCCATTTCTATTTTTGTGTGCACTCCTTTCAGAGGTAGCCCTCGCACAAACAAACTGCAGTTCTTCTCTCTCCACCTTCAGAACCTTCCTGAAAATAATCTTGTTCCAGAGGCACTTTCCAACATGAAGACTCTTAACAAAATGAACAGTGGGGAGCAGGACTTGAGCAGCCCCGCAGCCTAGGGAAGGGGAGTGTATAAACCATATTTTCATCAACTTCATACACTGTCCATACTTCTATAATCATCTGGAAAACCTGCTCAGGTTAATTAGATGTTGTAGTTGAATGGCTGGGAGGTAACCAGGAAGAAAGCATTAAAGAGAAAATTCCTCAAGAGGAGATAATATTAGAAACTTTATGCTTTCATTCATGAAGTATCTTTCACTTGAGCTTAGCTCAGAACATCAAGAGAGTATTTATGGGGAACACAGGAGAATCATATATTACTTAAACAGAGTGTGTCTGTTTCCTGTCATATTTGTAACTCATAAATAGTTAAATCTATTGATTTAGATTTATCCCTTGCAGAATATATCTTGGGATTAATACAAGGACTACATTGTGTCCAGTGGAATCTATAAAAACTTTATTTTCAGAAACATGTATATTTAAGAACGTGTTTAAGGAACTTGTTGTCTTCATGTAAATGATAAATGCTTTCTGCCTCTTTTTTTTCCTCTCCACTGTGATTTAGCTGTGTCAATATTGAAATGTTTGCTCTGCAATGAGATTATTATTCTAGTTTGGAATTTTTATGAAACCTGGGCCCAGGCTTGACCTTTCTTACATGAATTCTGGCACTACCTTGCCACGAGCAGTTCTTAATTGCTGATTACAGCTTATCATTACAAGAAGAGACTTGCAACCAGGGAATTGAACCAGTATGTTTGAATCTGTCCTGGGCCAGATCCAGCTGTGATGGAAGCTGTTCTAGCCGAGCTCCGAGTCCAAGCCAATAATGGTTTAGTGTTCAGTTCATGGACCCTCAGCATAGCGCTTAAACCAAGGCAAAGTGTTAACCTCCATCTCCTCCCCCTCCTTGAGTATCCTTTACATTCCCAGATCTGTATTGGATTTTTTTCCAATACCTTAAATTCAGAATAGGAGACCATGGAGCTGGAGAGAGGGAAAAAAAAGAAAAAAAAACAGCAATGCCAGGAATGCAGGTGGTGCTGCTGCTAGCCAGAGGAGGGGCAGCGACGGAAGGAAGAGCAGTTTGGCAGCTAACATCTCCTTTCTGCCCCTGTCAAAACGCAACTGTGTGTGAGTAGCAGTGAGGCACAGAGACCGCCAGCGTGCACACACACGTGTGTCTCGAGGTCCGGGCTGGCACTGCGCAGGAACGCGAGGCCGCTGGACCCAGGGGACACCTGCGGGGCACTGCTGGTGGCAGCACCGTGTTTGGCTCTGTGGGAAACGGGAGGCACGAGCAGCAGTTTGCCTAGGCCTCATCTGAGCAGGTAGTCCCCAAGGTCGGCTGGTTCCTGGCTGGGCCCGCACATCAGAAGGGCGCCCTACAGCAGCGAAGCTTTGTGACCATCTGCCGGTGCGTCGGGTGGCAGGGGAGACGGGGAGGAAGGCCAGGCAGCAGGGTAGCCTTTTTCAAAGGAACTTTAAAGGCAAGCTGTCCTCTAGTTGCACAGCACCTGCCAGGGGATGTCGTTTTTCAGTTGAACTATCATTCTGAGCTGGAAAGCCCATTGTCTTGTTTTGCTTCCGTTCTGGCGTGGGATTTGAGATCAAAAAAATATTCCCAAATAACAGCTCGAGTTTAGTTCCGGCTTTGGGGAACATTTTGAAGGAGTTTGTGGTTCAGGTTTAGTTTGTCTTTTCCTTATGACTGAAATATGAGAAATCCAACTTTCTTATTTAACCACTGAACTTTATTTTAATCAAAAACCTGCAAAAATATTGGTTCTATCCTTTACTATATTTTTTACGGTTAATGAAGTCAAAGCTACAGATGACTGAGTTCTAGTGGAGGCCCTTGACTTTGACCTGTGTCCTCTGGGAGGGTGTTCACATGGGTCGTATGGCAAAAGTGAAGCCTTCATCTCCTCTAGTTTTTCTGATGCTGTAGTTATTTCAAAGTCAGGTGCCTCCTGTGTCGCTACATGCTGTGCGAGACCTGGCCTGTGCTTGTATTGCTGCAGCTTGTCTTACTGACCAACCTTGGCTTCACTGGTGGTGATGCTGGTTCTCACATGAGATAAGGTGAGCATTGCCCTAACCCCAGGATTAATACCAGCAGTTTGTGGCTCAACAGAATTTTTGAGTTTTAAAAAAAGTGACTCCGGAAGGGATCCTGGAAAGCGCATGTCACTTCCACGCTTTGTAAGGGTGCACCTCAGACGGGAAGGTTGCTGACCACACTTAGACATGGTCTGTTGGGAAAAAAACCTTCCTGGCTTCTTCATAGAGAAATGCTGCCACACTGTCTCCTGGAGCTCTACCTGGGTGTAGCACAGAGATAAAGAGGGCATACTAAACTGGACTTGCAAAAAGCCTTTGACAAAGTACCTTACCAAAGATTATCAAAGAAATAAATCTGCACTGGTTTTGTAAAAAAAATCTTTTACTGCCTGAATTCAGGTGACAGGAAACTAATCAAAGGGTAAGGCTTAAACAGCACCTTTCAGGATGAGGAAAAGCTGGCAGTGTCATCTCCCACAAATTGATGCTGGGACAACTTCTGTTCAGCATTGTCATTAATGAACTGGAGAAGGGAGTGATTAGTGAAATCTTGGAGTTTGTGACTGATATGGTACACTTTTGGGTTGCCAAATGACAAGAAAGTCCAGAACAACCTCACAGAACTGAACAAATGGTTGGAAAAATGGCAAAAAAAGCTTTCATGTGGATAAAGGTAAGTATAGAAAAATAATCTCAACTGCCTATGCAAAGCTGAGTTCAGAACTGACAGATACGGCATAGCAAAGAGATTTTGAAGTTGTCATTGACAGTTCTTTGAACTCAACTCCATGAGCATCATGAGCAGTGACAGTCAAAAAAGCCAGAAGGATGATGGGCATCAGCAGGAGTACTGTTGGTACAAGACAGGCAGTATCATTTCATCACTGTATAATATTTAGTGAGCTCATGTCTTGGTGTGTAATTCTGATCTCCACACATCCTTAGGAACATAGTCAAGTTAGAAAACTGCCTTATGAGGACAGACTAAAAAGTCTTCAGTTAGGAGAGGAGAAGGGAGACTGGGGGGGGCATGAATAAGTTGGGAAGGAAGTAACTGAGGTTTGCAAACTCATGAAAGTAGTGGATAAGATGGTTACTGAACTGTAATTCTCCAAATGCCACAAGGCTGGGAGTAAAGGTGCGTAACAAAGAAACAGGATGATCAATTTAAAACAGACTAAAGGAGGTACTTCCTTCCAAGAAAAGTAGTGAACTTTGGACATCTGCTGCCACTGGAGGCTGTGGAGGCAAGCAATATCTGTGGCTTTAGAAAAGGATTGGAAAAAATCAACTATCTGCAGGGGGAGTGCAGAGGGAATAGACATCTTAAGGTGTCAGCTTAAGGTGTCTGGGCTCACATGCTCACCCCAAACAACATCTGCCTCTGCCAGAAATGCTGGGTGAGGAGAACCCTTTGGTCTCTCACAGTGGGACATTTCATATGTTCTTGGGTCATATTTTGAACTCTGCATTTGTCCTATAAATAAAAAGTGAAAGGCAGGTAAAAGAATTGATTCAGGAAATTGCTTTAATGTGTTCTTGAGCTGCCGTGTAACCGATGTTCTGAATATGGATCACAGTAAGGACCCTGCTGTCTTCTTACTAAAGTCAAAGACGAGATACTGTGTCTCCTGTTAGTTCTGGCATCAGAGCATAGAGACTGGTAGGAATAATATTTGTTAGAACTTTCTCTAAGGAGATGTTGTTTAGCTGTTTACTCTGCAGACCGTCTGTGAGGAGAGTGCCCTGCCCTCCTAGCTCCCTAACTGCGTCTTCTTCACCGTCTCCATGAACCAAAGGTCATCTTCTGGCTAATGAAATCTTAGGATTTGTGTCTGCCAGGAGCGGAAAGCTCAATGATGTCTTGCCAGTTTTTTGTTATATAGCACTGGGCTTTTAAGCTGAGGTTTTGCTCCCTCATGGAATGCATGGAGTGCTAGTAGAGACTAGATCGTGGAATGGTTTGATATAGTCAGCAGTCTGGCAAATCTTCACCTTCTGCACTTGGAAGTAGGTCTGATCATTTCTCTCTGGGAGGATATTTCCAAGTACATTGTGGGGGAAAAAATCAGATATTGTCTGTTTTTGCTTGCTTCCATGGGAGCAGTAGGAAAGCAATATAGGAAAGACATACATCATGTTCCCTGGTAGAATTTTAGACTATATATAGCAATCTGGAATAGGTGGGGGAGAGAGAGCTAGGAGCTATTACTGTGAACTAGAAAAGTGTCCTTCATGGCTGACCAGGCATCATCTGGAAGGTTTTGAATTCCTTATTAACAGTTGTTATTAGTAAATGCTTCTTCCAAGGAAGGCTGGATGCTTACCACCTGCGTCCATGGTGTCACCTGCTAATTGACACACAGCTAATTGCGTCTCACATTTGCTCGTTCAGTCTTGCACCTTTGGGCGTAGAGCTCTGCAATGCTGACATGCTCCTTAACCCCAACTGCTTTTGGCCACAAGAGCAACTCCTTCCACTTTTGTCCCTTCTATGCTTAGCTGAGATTTCTTGATGGTGCTCAGCTGCCCCAAATAAGGCTCTGTGCTGTCCCTGCCAGGCTGGGTGCCTGCACTGGGTTCGCTCTGCAGAGCTTCTCGATGGCTTCGACTCTACCAGCGCGGTAGCACGAGCCAGCCTGAACATGGCCCATTCGTGCTCTGTGAGCAGCCCTAGCTCCTACCTGCATCTGGATGTAAGTCAAGCTGTTGGATTTAATTAGAAAGTCTTGTCAATTTGGGGACCTATTTGACTTAGGAATAGCCTTTCTACCCAGATCTTATTCTACTCTCAGTGTAGGTGCTTTCACTGATAACATTTGAAGTGCATTTTTGGTCACTGGAGGACAGTTAAAAAATTGATAGGTTTCATTATGTCATGCTATTGGTATAGGTACATTGAGAAGAGAGTCAAATAAATGAGTTGCAGCAAGTCATTCAGTTTTGGTAGGGACCTCATGCCGTATAAAGAGTTCTTCTGCTCTAGAAAGTGATAGCCAATGAATCTTTCCAAGTGCAATTTATGCAATTTTTGTTGTAGAATGTATAAGAAAGTCTCTGCAAGCATTGCATTTCAGAATATATATCTCTCTAAAAGCAGAAATATTTTAGACTGGAAGGGACAGTTACAGTAAGGTTTTCCAAGTGATCCATTCAGTTGGCCAGGAACCAGGAGACAGCACAGGTCCTTGCTGCTTGACTGCCCTGTGGTGTGACCTGGCCCATGTGGCTTCACTTCTCTGAGTATCAGTTTCTCCACTGGTGAAATGAGAGCACTGCACAGCAGTTAAAATCCATGGGTGAAGGGATCTGTGCCAGAGTTGCACGTTATATGCTGCAGTTAAGGTAAAATAGGCAATTGCACTATAAGGCAATTGGTGCCTCTAGAAATGATTTCTCTGTCATTCACACCTATTTCACTCCTCGAAATGTAAATCAATATCAAATGTTCCATTAATGTAATTTTTTAACAATCAACAGGCAAAGATCATTGTCTAGTGTAATTCTTTCTTTGCTAGAGTATAGGTCATCTAGCCAATGAAACTGCTAAGACTATAAGAAAGAACAGTTTTTATCCTCTTGGGGTTTTTTCTTCCCTTAAAAAAACAGCTGGGATGTAATCATATTTGGGAAGATATCAATGTCTGTAATTCTATCCAATAGCCAGGAGCTGGTCTGCAGAAGGATATTGCTTTTTGCATACCTCTTGCACATGACACCGCTCAGTCTGCCTTAATCATCTCCTCAAGCTAAAAGGTTTAAAGACAGTCTTCATGTCTTTAAGAATATATGTCAGAATGCCCCAGCTTACTTGTCTGCCTTGATGGTAGGTTGAAAGGTCTGAATAAAAGCCAGTGTCGGAGACACCTGTGTGTTCCTGCTTTACATAAACAAAGGCGAAGAACTGCGGCTTTTGATAGCCCGCGTCCCCCATGCTGGTGCTGTGCACAGTGCACTGTCAAGAACAACTGAAAAGAAAGATTTCGTACCTCATTTTCTTAAACGTTTTGTTTGTGGGGGTAGGTTTCCTGAATGTTAAAGGAAATTAGATCATGGCTCAAGATTTCATTTTTAATGTTTACTTTTACCTGAACACCTGGGGGACATGGTTTAAGCTGTTTGAGGAGCAGAACATACAATTCCCAGACAGCTCTTCAGTCCTTTGCATGGAGTCTCCCAATTTGTCAGTGACAGTGAGGAGTTTCTTGTTGAATTTTTTAATGGTAGTTTACAAAAGTGACTGTCCTTGAGAAAACTCATGTCTTGCATTTTTCAAGTTTTTCAGCTTTATTCTGACAAGTATAAGAATTGTATTTACAACACGCACCTAATATATAGCACAATAGTTGCTTAAAGAGTTTTGAGGCTTATGCATTAGTCTGCTTAACAAAAAGTTCTGGAGACAGATTATAATAAATGAAGTCAGTGCTCTAGCAGTTATGGGCCATAGTGAATCTTATTTGTACCAGTGCATAAAGGCCAAAGGAAATCTGTTTCTCTAACCAGAGAAAGAGAGTATTTGTCATCAGTAATTCTGCCAAAGAAACAACAACAAAGAAACTGAATAGATAATAGAGAATAAGGAGGTCTATAATTTGTTTCATGTTAAGTTACTTATAACAACATAGTTAAGTTCAGCTACATGACATGAGAAATGATTCCCGCTAGTTTCAGTGTGACTTTTACTGATGTGCACCAGGGAGGCTGCCGGACAGGGTGCAGTGTGTGAGGCGCTCCCCAGCTGCCACCTCTTGCAGTGCTGCTATCCTGATGGTTCCTGTGCAGTGGGAGCTTCTTGGTGAGGTCTTACAAACCCTTGCCTTACTTTTCAGAGAAAGCAAGCATATAAAATTAGGTCAGATTTCTTCTTCTTAAGTTAATGAGTAGTATCAAATAGCATCAAAATTTATGCTCACTTTTTTTCAGATCCCTTATTGTGTCCAAATACCTTGGTCTAACCACACTGCATTTAATCCAGACTAAATAAAAAGGCACAATGGAAGAGAAGTGATAGCTATGCTCTGCTGAGAGCCTAATGCTGATCTACACTGGTCTGGCTGCTTCATGCAATATAAGGCAGGTTAAAGGTTGTCTCACTGCAGCTGCCCGTGAGCTTCACAAGTCCTGTGGACACTGAGAAGTAACTTCTGCCCTGGGGAAAGGGCTGCCCATGTCTCAGCTGCCCTCAGCAAAGTCTCTTGTATGAAAGTAGGGAGAAGAAAAGATGGTGAAACCAGCTCCACTGGGCATATGAACTGGCAAGAAGGAAAGGGCAGCATCCTCTGATATGCACAGGAAAATAACAGGATTTTAAATGTTTGTGTTGTGCATTGTCAAGTCTTCTAACTACCTTGCGGAAAGGGAAAATGAAATATGAACTGGAATCGTTCTGTGAAGTGAAACTCTAGAGGATATACTTTGGAATAAGTCTATTCAAGTAAATGGGGCTGTGCCAAGTGAGGATGCTGCCCCGCATTACAACTGTTATCTAGGCAGCTGGCACAATACACAGGTCATTCATGGTGCCCTCCTTCTTAGCAGAGCTGCGTTCTGATGGACTACTAGGGAAAGCAATTTCCAGGTTTGCACGATCTCTTTTTGAGAATGCTTTGTCCTCGGAAATAGTGGAAGGCTTATGGAAATTACAGTGGATGCAACCAAATAGTTAGTGCATGCACAATAAAGCAATGATTGAAGGTACCAAGCAAAATTAGCCTCTCTATAACTCTTGTCACTCTTTGCAAGAGTAGATAATTCCAACTGTTGTCCTTGACCAAATCTCTGCTGCTGAGCATTTGTCCAGCTGGCGGCTGCCTTAAACCCCGGTTCTGGCTCCACTCCAACACTGAAGTGATTTCCATAAGCACATCATTTATAAAGTGCTTTGGAATCCTTCAGGATGAAAGATGCTATGTAAATGTCATGCAGTGTATTACATTCAAGACATTAATAACATTTTTCTGTTACTTCACCTATCAGGTAAACTAATTGAGGACAGAGAGCATGTTATGCATTTTTGGGCCAAGGCAGTTTTTAAAAAATTGTTCGCAGAGCTCAGCCCTCCTTGATGTTGCTTCTCAGATGCTAAAGTAGACGGTGCTTTTCCTCCCTTCCGTGTAGTACTCTGTCCTCTACACAAGGAAGACGGAAAAGGATAATTCCACCCACTTGTGATGTGTAGCTCAGGGGCGTGTTTAGTGTCCTCAGCCACTCGTCTGGACAGTACAAGCACTTACACCAGCTGCAAATCTGTGACTTGTGTTGAAGAAGCAGCGCGTGGTCTTTGCAACGTGTCTGGTCACCTGGCCCCGGCCGCCCACGTTGCCTGTTAGGACTCCTGCAGCGGAGGGGACCCTGAGCAGCAGCTCTGTGTCAGCACAGGGCCTTGTCCACCTGGAAATGTGGCCCTTAAGTCACAGGTTATGTTGCAGTAAATCTCCCGGGGTGAAGAATGATAGAATTTCTGTGGATAAAGTTTTTACAGGTATAGAATGTTGATATTTGTACAAACTTACATACACAAACTTGCATATACATATATTTGTGCTTACTTATACAGATTTATACATTCTTACAAGATTTGCAGCATTTTGTAAATATATTAGCTTGCGCTAACATACTCTGAGAACCTCCTTTCTGGTTTTTGGCAGGGCGCAAATGGAGAGGTCTATAGGCACAGAAATATAAAGCACAGGCTGAAATTTATTCAAACAATAGGAGTGGTTTCAGATTTAGTTTAACCTCAAGAGAGACTTGACTAGGATTTTAAGTTTGGAGTGAAAGTGTTGGTCAATTTTACTTCTCTGAGTCTGCTTCCCTTGGCCCTGGTCGTGGAACATCAGACGTTGGAGGGCAACGCTGACCTGTGTTGTTTTACTCTCAGACTGAACAGTTCTTTTGTTTTGCTTTTAAAAAATGAGCCCTTAACTTCTATAAGCTCTGTTCTTCTGTGAGCTTTGCAGAAATAAAATTCGTCAAGAAGGAGGAGGCATAATATGACAAAAGTAGCGGTTTTATTGAAAGAGAGCTTGTGGTATTTTGCTTTTGAAATGTGTTTAACACAGAGTTTAAGGATTGGCAATTTGTTTAAAGAAATGGGTAAAATATTTAAAACCGCCACTTTATTTAAACTATTGTGCCTCCTTCAGTAAACATTCAGTACATGATTGAACCCTGTATGAACTTGTGCTTGTTGCTGGTTAAATAGATTCTGAGCTTAAATGAAAAGGGCCTGCTATTGAGAACCGGACAAAAAAGTTGCATGTGCATTTTTTTTTATTTGCCCACACACAAGCTTTTACCCCCCAAAATACTGCGTTCACAGGATCTTTTATTAAAACACCGTTTTTTTTTTTCCTAGGCCTCAAAGTACTAAACTGAAAGCAAGCTGTTAACAGAAATGAGTAATTATTGAAGCTCTAACAGGCAGCTTTCATTGAAGTTGATTACAGCAGCCATATAATCACTTTTACGGATGCTGTAATCACAGTAGCAGGGAATGCTTGACTTGGTTCTTATTGTTTTCACTCAGGGTGGAGGTAGGGGGCCTGCAAGAAACCCGTTTTACCACCTCAGTACAATTTCTGCTGTAAAGGAAATCTACACAACACTGAATGAAGCAGAGAATCATTTATTCTTTCTTTATTAGCATTTTCTCCTCCCTCACATGAGAGTCTGTTGGAGTCAGGAAATTGCTGTTATTCAATATGCAAGCCAGAGGTTGTAATGACCATTTGGGAGGGTATGACCAACAATTACAGCCCTTAATGAATAGGAGTAATCTAGTTGAGACTAAACACTAGTAGCAACTCCAGTGCTGTCTCTGGTTAAATTAAAAGAACAGCAATGCAAAGGAAGTTAACAAGAATTAATTAGTTAGATCGAACTGAAAACCTACTCATTAGTGATGTTATAGGCAAAGTAAAAGCCTATCTTCAGTGCAATTAGGTAGACAAATGAATTGTACAACTGACTGATTCACACCTGCTAACAGCTACAGGCTATAGCTAATATGTATGGGATCCACTTTTTACAGTTCATGCATACTTGCGTAGTTTAATGGATCTTGCATTCCTGAATTAGCCTTCATTCCTTCAGATTTCGTTTGTGTATTTGATCCAACTATTCCAGTGTTGCTAATAGATTCTGACACGATGCGGCTGTCTGCAACAAGAGGGATTTCAGAGGGGACTGTGTAATTGTAACCTCTGCTTAAACTACACTATGATATAGAAGAGGTCTCAGTTTGCAAATCTTCCTTCAACAATTATTTTTAAAACTGTTTAAGGATTTATGTACTTAACAAGCACTCGCTTGTGTTGAAAGCAGCCAGAACTCACAGCCACCAATCCTAGATTTCAGGATTTTTATGTCTAAGGGAAGAAAAGTGAGAAGGAAGAAGACCAAATCCTCCGTGCTGTGCCATAACCATTAGGCACCCGCAGGCCTCACTATCAGCAGAGGATGCTGCATTCACGCAGCAGTCTGAGGATTCATGAAATACGACCGTAATTTCAATGATCACTGCAGCACAAGGGGCTTTGCCACTCCTCACCCTGCATTTGCCTTTTCTGCGCGTGAGGTGAGTCCGGCACTCACGCAGCACTGATGTGCAAACAGGGCAGCAGCATTAGGCTGTGTTTTCTGGCATATCCTTTCCTGTTCTTGCTGCCAAGTGAGTTGGGATTTAGTGAACGCAGCGGTTAATTCGTACCCTGCTTGTTTTTCAGGGGGCAAACTGCAGAGCTGCATGGTGCACTCTGATCCCTCTTTATGCTACTATGTTCTTTCTTCCAGGGTCTTATCGGAGGTTTTCTGCTCTGTTAATATTTCACAGGGACCTGCGGGTCTCTAACGTTCTATAAGGCTGCCACAGTTTCCAGTCCAACTCTATATTAGGAAAAAACTCGTTTACCTCATTGCCATGCACTCATGTCTTGGACTTACACTTCTGGCCCTGTTCTGAAGCAGTGTGCTGTTCTAAAGGACTTTTATTTGTGAGTAAGGCTAGGCAAAACCAAGGCAGACACTGTGGGAAGTGTGTTTGAAGCTCAGTCTTTTTGAACAGAGCCTCTTCTTTTTTAATACGTCACCGTTTATTTTATTTATTTATTTTTTAACTGTCTATCTTAAGAGGAAAATTCCCATAAAGTGAGAGAGTTTGCACTGTAGAATAAATAGCTTCTCTGACTTGGCCAGTTACGGACTCTTTTTTTCTCATTTTAAAGGGGGAGGTTTGAATATAAAGTGCTTGATTTAAAGATTTTTTATTAGTTCTTAACAAATGACATCTCTTATTTACACACAAGAGACAGACTCTCTAAAAAGCTGCCTGGATATGTATATCTACCAGTCAGATATACACATAAAATGGATTTTTTTTTGGACTGAAATTCCAAGTAAATGTACCTATTACAAGAGAAAGACCCCTTTGAGTCCTCTAAAAGCTTTTTTGGTGTATGGCTTCAATGTATGTTTATGGGTTTTTTTAAACAAATGGAGCCAAACCCAGGTTCAGTGTAATTCATATATATATGTATGTATTTTATATGTATATGTATGTGTGTATCTGTGTATATTTGTAGCCCCAGCCCTTGCCCACAACTAGGGATAAGTGCTCTACTCTCGCACTAGTATGGGCTGCGCTGGTAGATCCGCCATCCCTGTGGCTTCCCCATAGCTGTTTCCCTGCCAGGAGCAAAACCAGCCTTCCCTAAGTAGAGGCAGCTGGTGATGTCTGAGCGAGGTGAAAAACTGCCCAGGCGTCAGCTCCCTTCCCAGCGTGCGGAGCGCCTGCGACTCAGCACGGAGCTGCAGCTCCGTGAGGGCTTCCCACAGCCCTTCCAGCCTCCAGCCTCCGTGGGAAGGGCCCGTGGCCCTGACGGCCCACGGAGGCCTCGCACATCCTTGAGGTGCCTTCCCTCCCCTGCTCCGCGCTTGCCGGTGCCGCAAAGGCGAGCAGGGATTTCGGGAAGCAAAACCCTCCTGAAGCTGCACGAGAGCGTTTGAACCCAGAGTGTTTCTTATGTTGGGGCAAGGCTGCAGTCATTTGAAAATGGCCAAATGGGTTTTTATCAAGGTTTGTTTTTAATAAAGTTATTTCCTTGCTGACAGGCAGGCTTTAACCTTCTGGAAAGAGGGGTTTGTAATAGAAATGTTGACACAACCTCCCTCTAGGGGTGCAGTTGCATTGCTGCAGTAATAGTGTGTGGGCACGGCAGGAGTAGGGCACTGACCCATAACTGACAAGCGCCCAGGCGCCGCCTGCCTTAGAAAGGTCACTCTTCTTTGCGGAAATAAAGTGTATTTTTTTACTCTACACCCCGAGTTTTCCATTGCCTCCTCTCTTGCTAACACTTTCCCCCCAACCCAAACACTTTATATTTTTAATTCACTGGAGTGTTGAAATTTTAAGGCTATTTTAAAAAAACATAAGCACGGAGATTAACCCAGCTATGCACAGGACATAGAAACCCAGCAGCAAAGCCGTTTCTGCAGTCCCCAGGTCACCACCCAAGTTAGCTAGAGGCATCTCGAGGTTGCTGTACCAGCTATGCACTGTGTAGCGCTGCCTGCTGGGAGCCAAAGGCAAAAGGGCCCAAAGTTTCCCTGTGTCCCTCTCATCTCTAGCATCATCTTTAAGAGCAGAGAACAGGCCTGAAGCTATTAAAAGGCAGCCTCTCGCAAGCAGAGTGACCTTCAGTGATTCTCTCCTCCAATGGCCTTTTTCTTCGCAAGCGCCTGGGAGGGAGCGCCAAGCGAGTGGCGAGGACGGGCCGAAGGGGCCGCCCGCTCGCGCGACTCCCTCAAGGTGCCTCCCGGTAGCCGAGAATGGAAACCACCATAGTTGATGTCATGAGACTGATTAAAACTAACCAGCCTGCCTGTGAGGTAGAACAGTAATTGAAAATGTGCAATTTGTACAATAGGCAGTAGTTAATTATCTGCTTCTCTGAACTGCTTGGTGTTTGGGATGGCTCTGCCTATGGGGACCAGACACACGCAGGCTGAGTGGGCTCTTCGCGATGTTGAAGAGTACAAGAATCTTAGAGAAAGGTCTTTTTAATGCTTTATGTAATTTCAGCCGTGGCTGTGTGGCAATGGTTGTCACTAGGTTACACAAGATGGCCACCTTCACTTGTGCTAAGCACTGGGATTGAAACCTGGTTCTTGCTCTGTAAACAAATTCTTATCAAGTGAGCTAAGGGAAAATCATTTTCACTTAGTCGCGGCATAGGCATTTAGACTCATAGATAAGCATTTCTGGTTTAACCCAGTAGAGAGCAGTGGTGTGTATGCACACCAGACACATCATGATAACATTAATTTCTAATACCGAGAGCTTCAGTTGCTTTATTTGGGAGACCTGATTTTTTCGTTGTCCTCCACTGTTTTATTCTGAGTATAACACATAGTTTGCAGGCACAAACACACACACTGATGCATACAAATTTAGTGAAATGCTTTATTTATTGGAATTCATAACCCAATTCTTCTCTATTTTCATCTGTCAATGATAACCACATGATTGCTGCTGAGTAAAATGTAAAATATCCGATAAACTTTGTCATCATTAGATTCCAAGGATAAAAGCACAAATATTTGACTTAAACATTTATTTACTTCCTAATTCTATGGTAATTTTTTATGTGTATCTCCCTAACTGTATCTGCCTACACAATGAGTAAAGTGTTCATCCATTGTTATCGCTGTTAAGATCAGCACACACATAATCAATCACAGAAAATTGTTTTATATCGTATGCAAAAGATTATTAATGCCTTATTGTGTAAAAGCTTACCTAAGCTGATGTTCTCAAAACTGAAACATTTAATCACATTTGTCATATTTGGTTTTTCTGCTGAATATACAAGACTGTGTAACACTAATTAAAACAGTGTGCAACAAAGAACACACTGGGAATAGATTGATGAAGAAGACAGATGCACAGAGTGACTTCAGTGGAAATGATCTAAACAGTGATTATTTGGTAGAAGAGGGAAGATCAGTCCAGAGCAGAACCTCGATAGCTAAAGTCCTTGAAATGTCTTGATAGTATGAAGTCTCTGTTGGTCCCAAATTGAACAGGAGCTACTAATATGCTTCCAGCATCTCCAGAGATTTTGGACCATGGTAACGGGTTTTACATGAAACAGCTGGTCTAAGGTGCTCAAATACCAGAGAGATGAGTAATGTGTGAACATGTGGGAAATTTGATGAGTCTCATGAAATTTCTGTAATGAAGGAAATCTTGAAATGGCAACTTATGAGGGCTGTTGAATCTGCAGCTGAGCTCTACTCCTGATAACACCCTCAAACCCGGCCATACCAGAGGACTGTGCTCTGTTCTTCCTGCCGCTCAGCCTCCAAAGTGAGATACGGTGTTTGCATTACAAAGGTGTCCCTACCTCCATGTGCAAAGGGTCGCGCAGCTTGTGGCATTACAGCCTTGCACTTAAATCACTTGTTTTGGTGGTACTTAATACTAACCCATATTAAACAGAGTTTGTGCTGTCTATTGAAGAAAGACAGATAACAAGGAAACTAGAGCAGATTTTCTAGCTCAGTTGGTTGTGTTGCATACAAAGCTTGGAGGGTTTATCGGATGCTTGGATGTTTCTTTCTTTATTGTACTCTGCAGTCAGCTGGTGTGGAGAGAACTGATGGGTTTCGGCTCCCTGAAATGCTAGTTCCTAGTCCACAAGGACTAGATCTGATCACATGTGTGAGGAGCAGAGAGGCTGAATCTGCCAGCAGAGCATCAGTGGGAGCTGGCGGCCCAGGTCGGGCAGCAGCGAGCTTGGTGCGGAGCGGAGGGAAGTGGTGTGCTGGCCAGCATAACCCCAGCACAGGGCCACGCTGATTCCTGCAGCAGCTCTCCCTTCCCTCAGCCAGCTCGTCCCCTTTCCCCCAGCACTTCCTTTCTTCCCTGCATCTTGGTGACTAATTAGCGAGCGGAGGCTGTCAGGCAGGAGGAATTGAATCGCTGACTCTTTATTTCCACAGCCATTTGAAGCCATTACGGCAGTGTTTGCTCCCGGCCCGGCACTCCTTCCTCCACTGCTGATAGGGGTGTTGGTGCTATGATCAGGCAATGGGCACTCAGTTCCGGAAAACACTGGTTCCGGAAACGTTCGGGTATTCGTCCTGAGCCCCACATTGCACGTGAGCCCAGTGCAGCCTTGGGTTGTGTCAGCAGCGGCTCTGAGTGTTCTGGGTAATAGTGGGGACATTTTCCCTTCAGGCTCATCACTGTGTGAGGCTATGCAGGGAATTCGTGTGCAGCTTTGGTGTTCTTATTTTAATAAGGAGATTAAGTGCAAAAATACCACTGAAAGTTAATTAAGAGTTAATTAAGGACTGGACAGAATGTTTTACAATGAGTGGGGCTTCATAAAACAGGGTATCAGAAAGATGATTGAGAGATAACACTGTAGTGTGAGAGTGTGCTCCTGGAAAAACATTCCCAAGTATTAAGCTTTGTAAGCTGGTAGAGAAGGATATAACAAGGACCAGCGGCTTTCCGGCTGAGGCATGACAGTCATGAAGTTACAAACAAGGCACATACTTTTAAAGATGAAAGTGGTTAACCACGGGAAGAAGCTGCAAAAGGAAGGAGTAGGCCCTGTATGTCTCCAGTTTCTCCGAGTCAGGACTGGATGCCTTTTGGGAATATATGCTTTGCCAAATTCAAGTTATACTGGCTAAATTCAGGGATAGCTGGATAGAGGTTAAAGTCATGGAATAAGTGCAGGGCCATGAAAGATGTTTTTCCAGAAAACGTGAAGGAGTAGTGGTAGATCCCAGACAAGCTAACATCCAAATAGATATGTGAAAAGATTAGGATTTATTTGGCTCCTCCTCGCTGTCCTTTTTGAAACACCCAGAGACACTCTTGCTGGAGTAAAAGTTGATGGGAGTCTAAGCCTAGGTTGGTGTTTGATGACAGCTGTAGCTGCCTACATCCTAAACACACAACACAGAAACGAGAGAATTTTGTATTAGATTGTTAGGAATTTTTGAACTTGTCTTACCATGCCTCAGGAGGCTAAGTACAATCCTTGGACCTTTCCACCCAACCCAAGACTGTGATATCTCAGTATATTGATGGCAGCCTCCAATTTTTCTTACCCTTGTGGAAAATATCCAGTACCTGGCAGGTAATGCCAAAACACCAGTCCCAGAGACAGCTTTTGCTTATCTTAAAATATGAATTACTTGAGCTTCCAATGCAAGCAGCATTCCCCCATTCTTACTTTCTTCAGAGGGTCTAACCTCTGCCTCTCTCATTTCTCGGTTCAAAATTTCCCAAGCTGACCATGGGAAGCAGCACAACACCCCACAGAAGCACTGACATGCGTTGCTAATCGTTCCAGGGAGTTTTACTGGTCCAGATCTATGATGTTCTTCACAGTTAATGTTTTTTGCGGTATTAGAAGGTTAGTTATCTGTAGGGTTCCTGGTTCACAAGACTTTAATTTCCACACTGAAATTTTATTTCTTTGCAACTGAGTCTTGCAATTTTATCCGTATGAAAATAAGAAAACCTTACAGATAACATGGGTGATTGTCTGTGGAAACAAAACCTACTGTGAAATTACTACCCTGCAATATAAAATTCCTGTTCTTTCTTTTATCAGTAGTTAATGGGATTACTAGAATGTTACATCAAAATTAGAGTAAACATTGCCTTGGAAAAGTCATGTGACTTCAGCGTGAGAGTGGTATTCTTTCTGTTTTTGTTATGAGCATTTGACTTTGCAAATCATTTTCTAATTTTCTTTTTACCCCTTGGAATTGTCTGTGGGAGGTTCAGTTTGTTTTTTCTGCTCTGCTTTTCTGTTCCAAGTTGACATTTTTGCAAGTCTGCTCTGGTGTTGTATATTAACTCCACTTCTCACTGTTCCAATGTATTTTGCTTGGGATAGACATGCATATTTAATAGCTAGGAGAAGGGTTCTTTCTTGATGCCATGGAATTGGATTATCATCCCATTAGGCATGAGGCCTCATGTAACCAGGAACACTTAACTTTTGACCTTTGTGAGAAAGATCATTTAATTTAACCACTCTTTGTATACAGCTGAACCAGGTGAATCTGGGAAATTCTCAACTCAATTTTATGTTTGTTTAACAAATCAGGAAGGGCTTTTAGCTGGAACAGCTGTGATTTTCATCTCTTTTGATACTATCCTAATACATCCTCAAATCCCTGCCTAAGATTTATGTCCCGTATATGGGAAGAATTGCAAGGAGATAGACAGATAGATTAGATAGATTACACTCAACTATACGATATGCCTAGATGTTTATCAAAGCTCTCTAATGACCATATAAACCTAGATGATAATGCAGATTTGGCTATGGCTCAGTGCTTAGCTTTAAAATGAAAATGTCATTTGAAACCCAAATGAAAGAAGGCGCTTAGCTGCACTTTGATGCTACACTGCAGGTTTGGGTGTACGTGGGTGGTATGTCACCGTTTCCGACCTCGGAATGGTGTACGTGTAGCAGCCAGAGATGCCAGTGCCAGCAGCGTGAATGGGTTGCTCCGGGCATGTGAATATCCCCTGTCCTACTCCATAGGCCTTCTCCAGTCGGGTCTGTGAGTTCGTTGACAAACTGCAAGATTTTCTTGATAGAAATTGCTTAGTGTGTCATTTGAATCATTACTAAAAAGCTGAAGGATATGGCTTAATTTGCCTGCAAGATCCAGGTATCCCTTGTGCATATGGGAAGAGTGGGGAAGAGACAAAGTGATGAGCATGTAGATTTGTACCCTCTTGGCGTCTTTGTTTCCAGGCTTACTGGGAATGCAGAGCTGCTTTTCTCAGTTTCTTAAGGACATGTTTACCTTTAGTAAACAAGTGACAACACCGTGGACAACAGCAGGGTCCAAATTCCCATCTATTAATATAAAAAAACTGCATATATCTTTGTGGGAGCAGGTACATTCCTTTGGAGTTTCCTTCAGCTATTTAAAATGCAGTAAATGTGTTATGTATATCAATGGGAAACATCACATCCTTGAATTATTTACAACTATTTCCTAATGAGGAAATTGGGCTTTCTTTTCTGACTTCCGGCAGTAGCTTTCCAGCTGGGTGCTGTTTCATCGAACGAAGTCGCGAGGCACCTTTCTCGGTGCTACCTGCTTGAGTTCATAGCTTTCCTTGTACGCGTACAGCTGAACATGTAGTAAATGACAAATACAATTCGTATGGCCTATTAAATTCCTTTGGCACTTACAGAATGAGCAGAAGCCTAATATACCAGATAATTATCTGACTTGTCTATTCTGTTTCCATCTTAGAAACTATTAAAAATGTCCTGTGAGATTTTCCAAGGGAGAGCTTCCGTATTTATGGATATGCTCTTCCTCAATAATGAACCTCACCATGAGGTTTGAATACTTACACCTTAAAGTACATGTTTCAAAGCTGCATCAAGCAGAGTAAAGAGTCTTGTACGGGGCTAAAAAGGAAGCCAATCATCTATCCTTTTAAAACACTTTTAGAAAGCATTTTACTTTTAATATTTTAATATTTTTCAAAGGGAATGATCACTATGAGAATTATTTTTGTACTTTTCTGTAGGTGCTTCACTTCATAGTTACTTCTATTGTTACACGTTTTCCTTCTGTGCTTTTGAAAACCTAGCAACGAATGGGTAAATATTTTTACCATTCATCCAGCCTAAAGCCTCCAATCCAAGGCGTTATTAAAAGTGGTTCAAATGTTTTCAGGTGTGGTGAATGGGACTGAAATTAGCCCCTGGAGGATAATTTGTCTAACGAACTAAAAGTTGGTGGCACGGTATTATTCTTTTTCTCTGGTATATGAATTTGGATTGATGGATTTCCTAAATATTGAAAACCGAAATCCAAGAAATTTGGAAATCATTTGACCTAACTATAACAAATTAAATTTGATTTTCAATCTTCTATATAAATATCTCTCACAGTGTTACAGAACATCTTATTATGTAAGTCAAGAAAAATATTGAATTTACAACTGCTTTACTTTCTCTTTTTCTTAGGCACAAAAAGAACTTTATGGCCTTGATCCTGTGATAATCCAACTTTTGGCAAACACATGTCTTTGCAGGGTAGTAGTGTGGGTTGGTAGAGAAATGTAACTCTAACTTAAAGGGGTGTATGGTAGTCTGCCTGCGTACACATATTCCTCTCTTCTCACCAGCACCACCGTGCCCTTACCCAAAATGAAACACGCTGTTTAGAAACCTGCCCTGGGTAGTGATAAGGTCCAGGATATAAATAAACGCAGTGAACGGCCTTATTTTAATCAAGTTAAAAATGCGTTCAAAAACTTAGATGGGATCTTTTGTCCGGCTTTGGGCCCTGTAAGAGGGACGTCACAGCATCCGTGCTTGTTCCAGAATTCCAAGCGCAGCAGAACCGCGGCACGAGCAGCAGCGACGCCCGGTCGCTGCCGGCGTTATTGATGCGGAGCTGCTGCCCTCCCGGCCCCGGGCGAGCCGGCGGTGCCACCCTCGGAAATTAGGAGCGCTGCATTTGCAACTCGGCTGTGCCGGAGCTGGGTTTTCACAACACGCAGTTTTCACAGCAATAATACTTATAGATCTTTCATATTTCTACAGAAATTAATTGCCTGTACCACAGTGATTTATAGTCAGACTGCACATGATTATTAATTTTCCTGATGATTGTACCGGTGGGCGGCAACAAATCTACTCCTGATAGAGCTGGCTTTGAAATGCTGTGAGAACTAAAATGTCCATAAGGTAATAACAACTAATTTTTACCTTAATCAACTTACACTTTAAAAGAATTTAATATAGGGCACTTGTGCCTTGTGGGGAAACTTGTTTGAAATATACTGTAAGGTGCTGAGTTATTTATGAGAATAATTATACGTTTGTTACTTCAGTTTGTACTGGGAAATCAGGCTCTGAAATTAGACCAAAATATCATTAAAAATGAAGTCAGAGTTGTGCACGTTAGAAACTTTAGGACTGGGGTAAATAGTATTTAACAGAGAAACGCACAGCAGTTATCAGGGAATCTCTAACAGAGGAAAGAACAGTGCTTATTAAGGAATATGAAAGCTTGACAAACTGAGCTCATATTTTCAGGCTTGTTTCTGTTTAATGATGCCTTCGGGCTAGAGCAGGATCATCCGGTGTTTCTGTGAGCTCGCTGGTGATGGGGAGAGGAGTGCAGGCGACGCGGGCGCAGCCGGGCCGCGCGGATGCGGGCGGCAGAGCCTCACGCCAGGCCCGCCCCGAGCGCCGGGAGCCGTGGGGAAGGTGGAACAAAATGGCGAAACCCAACATGGCCGTTCGGGGTTGGCGGCTCCAAAATAAACAGCGTGTGTGTGTCCTTGCCTCCCTGCAGACCGCGTGTGCCAGCAGCCGGGGCTCTCCCTCTGGGTCCCCTTCCAGAACGCCGCCACCGCAGTCACCAACCTCTACAAAGGTAAGGGCTGCCCCGGCCGCCCGCCCCGGCCTCCCGCGCCGCTTACTCATGAGCGGGGCCTGCTAATGCCGCTTATTCACGCCGATAAAATCTAGCCCGGCTCTGCTTCCTGGATCCGGCATTTTTTTTTTCTTTTTTCTTTTTTTTTTTTTTTTTTCTCTCAGCTGCTTTAGCTGACGATAGTTGAGTCTTTTCTGTTGCCTCGTGTTGGTGACTAATAACTTACAAACTCTATTACTTCCAAGTTTGTACAAAAAAAGGATCTTTTTAATATGTGGCCATCCTTAGTGAATTCAGGGCAAGAGAAGAATATCTCATAAAATATAAGAAGAGTAGAATATCTGTTTAAATGTTGCTTAAATTTTGGTGCTTGCATTTTGCCTGCTACAAGGCCTGTTAAACATGGGAATAGCATTGCGACGCATTCACACTCGTAGCGAAGCACGAGTTGGGTTGTTTGTAAGAGCTAGCATAGATGAGGCCTTGCTGTGTGACAAAATGAAGTTGTATGTACTTGTGACAGTGTTGCTTCTTAAATAAGCTTCCAAGTTTATTTTAAGCACCAGACTGCCACTATAAGTATGTTGAGGGTGGCTGTAAGTAAGTCACGTTAACCAGCATTGTGCATGGATATGCTTTTGAGCATTTTGGTTGGCAAAGATCTGTTTCTGAATTCTGTTACTATTAGGGTTAATACAAGCGTTCTTCTCGGTAGAAGGGCTGACTGCTGCTTTCTAATCTTTCTAATAAAGATTATACGTGAATGATAAGTAAATGTTGGAATTGATGTAGCGTGGTTACAGTTATGGCTTTTACCGCCAGAAGCGGGGGAAAAAAGTTGTTTACTTTTTAGAAAGTTAATTTTTTATCTTTCTCACTTCGTATTAATGATTTTTGAGGTGTGGGGTGCTTTTCTTGTCTGCATAGTACTATATATGGCTTGTTTTGCATATATTTTCCTCATTTGTCTCTAGTTTCACAACAGAACTTTGTAATATGCCTGAGGGCTGATTAGGTGTCTGACAAATGTGAAGAGACCAAGGAGGAAACAGATGTGAAACCCTCAGAGCTAGAGATATGCCTCCCTTGCAGAAAACCTTGCGTGTATCATAAGTTACTGTACAGGGGAAGCAACTTACCTCACTGGGTTGATGTTGGCCTCAGGGAATGGGTCACTAGAACATAGAACATGGACAGGGTTACTAGTCACTTGAGGAAGGCTGGTGGTGTTAGAATAGCAGGAGGTGATGTTAACAAGTTGCCTGGAGTAATTATAACCTGTTTTTACCAGTGGCAGTATTGTCCTTTAGAGCATCCTTACAAAGGGCGCTGGTTGCTTATTGTTGTTTAGTTTTGTTTAGATTGCTTGATTACTTGTATTATGGGCAAAATGAGCCTTATTCGTGTAGTGGCCAAAAGAAAAAAAAAGTGTATGCCTTGCCAGTAATTAGAGAAATGAGAACTTAAGTAGGAAGCTGTTCAGTTGTAAATTAATACTTTAAAAATAAATGCTTCTAGAAATTCTACTTTAAGAAAGTTTATTTTCACATACTCAGAACTACATTTTTTGTTTGTTTGTTTGTTTAACTTGACTCCCAGTTGGGTAGATCATCCCCTTAGTAGGAACTTGTGGAGAGAATACAACTTCTAATGAGAACTTGCTTTCCTTGTGATGACTGCTGCTCTCTGAAAGTCTTCTGTTATGTCTGTAATATTCATGTTTTGGAGGAATTTGTCAAAACACTGGAGGAGTGCTAGGGGTGGTGAACATCACCAACGGTCTCTTGCCCCTGCAGCTGGTTTCTAATCTGAAACTGTTTGAATTTTTGATGTGTTTAACTTTTAGCAAGAACAGCATAAGAAAAATGCTATCATTTCTTGAGTTTTAAGTGTTTACTTTAGGGAAAAATAGATTAAGACACTTAAGCTTAACTTAATATGTCATTCTTTGCAGTTTGTGTGGATTTGGTATCTTTTTTTTTTTTTTTTTTTTTTTTTTTTTTTTTTTTTTTTTTTTTTTTTTGTTCTGTTGCTTGAGGGCTGTTTAAAGATGCAATATCTGCATATTTGTTCTCCAGATTGTACTGTTGTACTGAAAGTGGATCCTAGTTTTAGGCTTTAAACTTAGTGACTACTACGGAAAGCCTTGGAGTATGTTTTTTGAGGCTAATTTTGACCTGTTTTTTTAATTAAAAAAAATGCGTGATATGTTTTGCAATGTTGGTTTGTAGTTAGGAGCCTCTTAATGAAGGAGTTTTGAGTGAGTGCTTGTCTATCTCTAGCTTAACTTTATAGACCAAAGCAGTTGTTAAACATAAAAACCCTAATCTTTCCCAGGGTAATGAAGTCTTGAGTTTTTTCCAGGCTACATCAGCATTCAGTGTTTGACCTCCTAACTAGTTCATAGTTAGCCCTTTGTAAAGCATTCCAGTGTACAAGGAAAGCAGATCGCTGACGTGTTGAAAACGGGCTCCAAGCTTCTCAGAGGGGACTCGCTTGTTCGAGGGTTTCGGGAAGTGACGAAAGGAATGCTGTCTACTTCCAAGCTAGTTCCAGAGTTTTAGTAGCTTTTATTAGTGAGAGTGCTCCAGAGCTGTAGCTGTTGTGAAATATAAAATGGCTGAAGGAATAATCTGTTGTGCTGGCATTGCTTTGGCAGAAAATAGCAGTCATAAATCTTCAAGTTTTTTGATTAAAGACTAGCATAGGCAAAATGCTTTTAGTCTTGGTGTGTGTAAAAGGAAGTAATGAGTTACTGTATTCTGTGTGAGCCTAAGCAGTCTGTGCTTTAAAATCTCTAAGGTTAAACTACAATCAAATCAAGGTGTTTTTTGTGTGTATTTTTCTGTTTTTTTTTTGATAGGTTGTCTGAAGCAGTGCTCCTTGACAGTGCACACTTTAATTGTAGTGTTTTCTGCACCAAACAGTAGTACCTTTTGAAACTTTAAGAATAATGTTTAAAAACAGAACTAAATAGTGGTGGTTTGCTTTGTGTGCATGTGAAAACTAGCTTAGAAAACTAGCATTTTCTTACATAAAAACAATGTCTTCAACATTGTTGAACTGTTCTGTAAACAGTTCTCTTAAAGGTTTTTCTGGTCAAGTGACCGTTTTTTCGAATTTAGTAAAGCGACAATATCATGCTCTTTAAAAAAATCAAAACCAACAAAAAACCCTCTTGATTTAACGAAAATTAAATTGGAGCCAGTATTGGTTTGGTGTGCCCTAATGGGGAAAGAGCTAATGTGGCAGTCACTCGCATAAAACTGAGATGGCTGCTGGTAAAGTTCTAATAACAAATATCTGTGACAAGCAAGATGAGTGTAATTGAGTACAGAGTATGGTTTACCCTACCTTTACATTTCTTCATGTTTCCAACTACTTGTTGAAGAATTTTAACTTCCTGAAGTCGGGAAACCAATCATGTAAGAGTGTCTTTTGGAGGCAAAGCTATAACTGATGTGCACAGGTGATCGATTACATCAATGAGGAATGAAATTGCATTTCATAGTAGGATTAACTGTCAGAAATACCTGCTTATATAAGCTTTTGTGCATCAGACTTGCAATGGACAATTTCCTTAGACTTCATTTTGTAATTGATCTGTTGCCTGTCTGAAAGGCACTGCAGATGTTTCTGTTCTAATTGGGTTCAGAGCTATGCTGTCCTGTAAACTGCTTGTGCAGTTTAAGTTAAATATTTTTGCAGAATTTCTCAAATGCATTAAGAAAAACAGTTCTATTCCTTTTATGTGGTGTTCTTGTTGAACTGATATACTTTCAAGTGTATTGTCTATTAATTCTGTAAGTGCCTTCAGATTGACAAACCCGAAGTATATGTTTTAAGTGTTAATACTCTGCAGTTTCAAAAACTGTGCTATAGTGTAACTTGAACAGTAAATAAATACTATTTAAAGGGTTTGAGGTTTTTAATATTCTGATTTGTGAAGTCTTTTAAGTTACTCTTCTCTTTAGGTTTAAAAACTTTACAGTGTTACTCAATTTGCTACAGCTAGCTTGCTACTGTTACGGTAACCTGTAGAACATCTTGTTTATTATGGTTGACAGAAATCCATGTCAATGATATGTGGTGTTTTATATCGTTCCATCTGTGACGTTTGCTAAGAACATGTTTTTTTTCTTCTTGCAGAAAGTGTGGATGTTCATCAACGAAGTTTTGATGTAGGAATTCAAATTGGCTATCAGCGTCGGAATAAGGATGTGTTAGCTTGGGTCAAAAAACGCAGAAGAACTATTCGTAGAGAAGACTTGATCAGCTTCCTATGTGGAAAAGTTCCTCCTCCCAGAAATTCTAGAGCTCCTCCAAGACTGACTGTAGTATCCCCTAACCGAGCTACTTCAACAGAAACTAGCTCATCTGTAGAGACTGATTTGCAGCCCTTCCGTGAAGCCATAGCTCTGCATGGTAACAGTTTTTTTTCCAGTACTACTTGGTTAAAGTTGGGTGGAGGTTCTTAAAGCATGTCTTCCTCTTAAGCTGTGGCTCTTGGCAGTTGTTGATGTCCTAATGCCATGTACCCAGTGCTTCAGCTGAAGGTATCTACTTGCTTCTCTAAAGGAGTCAATGTGTTTTGGCATGTGTAAGGCTTATTAGCTACTAAAATGCTGCTTTAGTCAAATACAAGTAAAAGTACTACATGGACAGTTGGTGAAGTTAGTTCTGGATGTGTACATCTAAAGCTCTGATTCAACATACTGAGCGTTTGTGCTTCAATTTGTTACCAAAACTAGGTGTGTCAATGCAAATTTTTAGAAATTAATAATATACTAGGAACTAGTTAAAACTAAGATGCAGCTAGTAGCCAGTAGCTAGCAAATTCGGCCAAGTTTGGGGGAGGATTTAATGTCTAAAAGGGGTCTCTTGTATCCGGGGAGCTAGATCTTGCTCAGAACGTTACTAGGTGCTAGTTAGTATGGTTGAACATTCTGCCCTCTTAACTAGGGCTGTTTAGAGGGGTGTTGTATGCTTATGTCATGACAATCCAATTTTCAAACTAATTGCAAATTAGATCTATTATATCAAGTCTTGTCAGACTGAACCTTCTTCCTTGCTGTCACTGGCAAAGTGCACTGTGTATTTATTGTTCCTCCTAGAGGAGCATTCAGTAAACAATTCTGAACTGTAGTGTTACCTGGAAACCAAAAATATGTTTAAAGTAGTTAATCACTGGTTATTATTCTTTCTAAAAACTAAAAGGGGAGCACAAAGAAGTAGAATGTCTCTTATTTATATTCTGAAAGTATATTGAAAATTAAATTACCTAGAAATACAATCTGTGAAACTTGAAAATTTTTTTACCACTTTGATATCCTCAGTGTGACAGGGGATTAGTCGGTTAATAATTGGATCAATAGATCCTTAAAAAGGATACTTGGAAATGCAGTCTTCCTTCTGCTCTATAATGGCAATTCTTCAAGATATGTAATCCAGTCACTGTTACTGTCTAGGTGGCAGGTTGATTCTGGTATTGTTTGTGGCTCTGACATTTAAAACAAGTGTGTTCCCAGCCAGTGCTCTAGTCTCCTGTAGGCAGTTTTTTCTATTTTGGAAGCTGGTCAGAATTCTGCGTACCAGTAGTGCTTATCCATGGGTCCAGCTAATTTCATAAAGCAATGATAACCAACCTTTCAGAAAACTTGCTTTCTGAAGTTGTATTTGAATCCTATATGTAGGTCACTTCAGCCAGGTTTATCAAATGAGAATAAATAAGGTAGTTCTCATTTCTGCCTGAGTTTTCTCAAGCAGAATAAATTTATAGATGTCTTGTTTGAAAATACAACACTCCTCATGTGTTTATTTCTTAAAATCTCTTTCACATTGAGGTGACTTCTGGAAGTAATTGCTTTTTAGTGTGGTCATGTATGACCTGTTATATATATTTTTTTAATTTCATAATCTAATACAGGTTTGTGAACCACATGCACTTCTCTGTCCTGTAGTGGCACTGCAGAGTAGAAATGTGCAGTTCTACTTCATCAGCTGGTAGACAAGATTCTATGTCAATCACCTTCTGGATTAGTTTGTCCTGATATCCGTTTCAGTCTGTTCTTTGACACAGATGCTTTTATACTAATCCTTTAATGCCATGGTCTGTGTTTATACTCGTACCTGTTTTTAGTTTATTGTGCAGCATAGCTGTGTTCCTCCAAGTTTCTCTGCCCCTTTTTCCTTTTGCATCAGGAGAAGTTCTGAAGTTTGGTGTGAACACCAAATATCATTGCAGTTAGCATAGCAATAGATACATCTTCATCTGCTTTTTGAATACACAATGACTCTTCATTTCTGAGAAGATCTTCAGATATGAGTCGCATCCAACTTAAGTTGGCTATCTTAAAATTTCTGAAAGCTGATTTATGCTGGGTCTTTTCCTTTTGCATTGCTAGAGCTAGCACACCAAGTCCTGAAGTGTTGATGGCAGGTCCATCACCTGCCTTTGAAATCTGAGCTTGGGCTTCTAGGGTAGATTGTGCTCATACTATGAAATGTGCACCATGCTTTACAAACCCACCTCCCAATATAATGAGAAAAGCACTATGATTTGGGAATGAGGAAGCAATTGTAGGGGAGAGCAACATTATGAAATACACATTATATTAAAGCTTTCTTGCAGGAGGAGAAAGGAGTGAGAACATTGCTGCTGTTGCTCCTTAGCTTTAATGTTTAGGTGTTCCACTAATGTGATGCAGTTTCTGAGGGAGACTGCTCTAGCACACAGAAGTGTGCGCAAGTCCTTCTGTTTTGCTGTCTTGAAATACTAAATGGCAGTGCAAAACAGTTTTAGCAAAGAGGAGGAAGCTGATAAGATGATGAGAGAATAGTTCAGATACAGTCTGAAGGGGTGTAATATGGTATAAAAGCTGTGCATATAAAAGCTGTGCACAAAGCTATCATGGAGGTCAGTATTAATATCGGCAGCTAAAACTTGCTGAGCAAAAATTGAAGCAGAGTGTAATCTAGAGGGAGATGTGTGACACTATCTGGGCTTTGGTCACATTTATGTAAACTTAAATGCTAATTTTGATACTTTCTGAACAAAACTTTTGGAAAATAATTCTGAACAGTAGCCATTTTGTATATAGACTTTAGAAACCCGAATAACTCATATTCACTGCAGATGTGATTATAGTGGAGATGAAACAGCTCATTTAGACCACTAATGATAAACTGTCACCTCAAAATAAGCAAATTTATTTACCTTAAGCACTCTGCATGCTTCAAAACGTTCGCTTATAGATAAAACATTCTAAACTGGATAGTTTTTGAGAGTCCTTAATTATAAGTTAGCTAGTATTTATCACAACTTCTCATACTGCAGTTCTTGTCTGTGATAACTGCAGTAGATGCTTTAAAATGGTATAAGCAGAGGTTTATGTCAAATTACCACATAAAATATATAAACTGCTGCTGGTTTAACTAAATTATATGTCAGGAATGGGAATATAACTATAAGATATTCTAACTATTCCATCTACTTCAATCCTTTAAAGTTTGAAAGGGAAAAGATACATTCTTAAAAACCTTCCCCTCTATAAAGTAGGAGACTTTAGATGTGATCTTAGTGGGTTAGACATGAAAGTATTTAATGATCAGAATCTCTGTTGTGCTGTGTAGACAACAGTGATGTGCATGTGATCAAGTTAATCACAGAGTAGAGATTTGTGATGACGGAATGGTGTTACTAGTTGTCATGTGAGTATTTCTAGTGTCTATTGCTGCTCACTTTACTGTTTTAGCTGTTTAAATGTTTTAGAGAGAGGCACAACCAGAGCACAAATAACTTAACTCTGAATAATTCACAATAAATGAATTTTCTAAAATTTCCTTTGACAACAGCAGCATTTCAAGAAGAAATGAACTATGAATCATTGTTCCTGGAACATGTTCTGTTAGCAAGTAGATCCCTTTGCATTGTATTACTAATAGTCATCAAAGACCTTGCTTCATGAAATAACAATTTGATATTTCAGTACATGCTTTGAACTTGGTTTCTGACTCTTCTGTACTTAATTCTAAACTGTAGTGTAAATGTCTAAGATAACATTCTGCTCTTCTGGATTAGTATCTACTGCTGTGTAATATGGGTAACTGAAAATTTTTGCTGGAGTCTGTTATACTCAGTAATGACTGTTAAATTGCACTAGTGGGTATAAAATACAAAGTGAAACAAAAGGTGGAAACATTTCTTGGGTTCCAATATCCTTGTGCTCCTGTCTGTAGGAATTAAACTTTCTTCTGCTTTTAAAATCTCTAATGTCTCAAAACTTATCTCCTGAATCTTGCATGTGTATTTAAATAGTGATTCAGTATCACTGAATATTAAGTAAATGCTTATTCAAGGCACTGCTTTCAAACCCTGGCAGTGGTCTGGAGCATCTTACAAATGCATTTTTTAAGGTAACTTTTGTATCTAATGCACTTAAAAATGCTTGTCACTTGGAATGGTTCTTCACAAGCATAGTTCTTGAAAGTGTTACTAAAAATTTGTTCACTTTTACAATAACCAAATAGGGATGCTCATTTTTAAAAATATTTCATTTAAATTTGCTCTGTATACATAATTAAAAGATGTCATGCTACAAATCAGTACACTGTACTGTGGCTACTACGGGTTGTAAATAATAGAACAGTAATTGACAGAAGTGGTATAAATTGCTGTTGATTTTAATTGGAAGTAGCTGAACCTGTGTGTTCAGAGCAGTCTCCTTTTGAACCAACTGGGGCTCCTGCTGGCAGGGGAGGAGGGGAGGCATTTGCAGAGTATCAATTTGGGTTTGAAATTCTTTTCAGGGATCTCTAGCTTTCATGTACAATCAGATTTGGGATTAGTTCATCCTGTATGTTAGAAAATCTTTCTAATGTGTCATGCCAGTTAACAGTAAACTTGCTGCTGTTTGAATTGTGTGGAGTTTTATTTCCTGTCCAAACTTCAGCCACTGGGTATCCAAGTCACAGTATCTGAATTGGCCTTTTCTGCCTTACAGTTATGTAATCTAATTAGTTGCTCTACCTGGTAGATTTTAGGAAACACTCTTCACCATGGCTTTGATTAATCTTAACATCAATCCTGGGAATATTAGAAGAAACCTACCTTTGCAATTCTTTTCACTAAATCAGCTTCTATTTAAATTCTTACTGCCATGGTGAATGACAGATGTTAATATTAATGAGAGAATGCGCGTGGTCAATAGCAGTCTCTTGACCACTGCTCAGAGCCATGTTAGGAACCCTTGATGCATTCTTAAAGCTTCTGCTTAAAGCACTCTTAAATACTACACGTTTGTGCTGCTTATTGTGTAGTGCCTCATCTGTGTTTCTACAAGAGCTAATAAGCTTCAAATGTTCATCTCGGTTTGCAGCAGAGTGAAATTAGTTGATCTATGCTATCATGATGTACATCAGCTTGCTGTAACTGCCAGTGGCTCTTGAGTCCCCTTATCTCCTTGAGGCTTCTGGCAACTAATCTAGTGCCTTTAGCATCTCTTCTGCTTTCTCTAGTGTTATTCGTGTGTCATCTTGATTTTTGGCAGATGTTCTGACCTTGCATTGCAGGTAGAGAGCTGTTTGAGGTTATGCTCTCTTAGCTCTTCAAAGCATGTGGCTTTTTGCCCTGTGTTTGGGAATAGGGATATTCCACGAGTAAGCTTGATACAGTAGAGACTTGCTGAGCTTAAGTGCATGCTGACTCTGTAGAAATGTTTAGTGTGTGCTCATTCTGTTGCCCTACAGAATATTCTGAGGCACTTAACCATTCAATACTTTGTATGCTGTGCATCTGTTAGCCTCATTTTTTTTAAAAGTGTGATTATGTGTAGCTGTTCTGTCAGTTGGTCTTCCAGATAATTGTATCTCTCAACTCTCTCCAAAATAGAGCATGAGTCTGAAAGAGAGAGTTCCTACAACTGGGCTTCATGGAGCCTCTGAAGCCACATTGTGGCCTGTCAGGAGCTACTAGGTAGGGTTTTGTTGGTCTTTATTTGTCAATTTCTGGCTGCCTCGTTAGTGACTTTATATAGGTATATTATGTGGTTGGACTTACGCAAGATTGACACAAGATGGACAATGGAAAAGAGTAGTTGAAACTTGTTGCTAGTTTGCTCATCAAAAGATGAACTTAAATTTTTAGAAGATTGCAGAATAGTTGGCTGGAGTGGACCTCTAAACATCATCAACTCTGCTAACATAAATCTTGTTCTGCTTCCTCTCCCAACACTCTCCCCGCATGATTCCTTCATGAGTAGCATTTCTTGGGCTGAGAGTGTCTTGATTTCTGTTTGAAGCAGTGAGCATAGTAAAGATGTTTGAACTCTTGCTTATTGATGTAGTCTGAACCTCAGATTAAAGAGTTTTTTTAGGCTTGCATGTTGTGCATCTCTTACTACAATTTGGAAAGGTCTGCTTTTACTGAGTGTTAACCTTGCTGAAGACAAGTTTAATTTAGTACAAAGCTTGTTGAATGGATCTGTAAGAAATTCCTATTGCAATCAAAGGAGGTAGTAATAACAAGTGAAAGCGATAGGATGTTTTGGGTAAGATTTGCTGTTGCGCATGTCAAGAGATTTGTGTGGTCTTGCTTGTTGACTTCATGACTCTTGAAGTGCTCATCTGACTTAATGGTATTTATGTGTTGGCTGAGAGCGACAGCCCTGAAATGAAGTTTTTGCTTAAATTATTTAAATGGTAGTTGCTCCAGAAAATCTGTTTAAGATCTGTCATACAGCAGCTTTTAGGACAAAGACTACTTGGAGGGACTGGAGAGAGCAGGGTGGTGGTTTATTGGAACAAGACCAATTGAAATTGGTATTGAAAGCCCTTGATAGGGCCCTACAGATGCTTCGGTAGATAACTGTAGGTGTTAGGCTGCTCTGTTAGCTCATTGCAGCCATCGGAAAAAGCAGGTGTAGCAACTTAAGCAGCAGAAAATAAGAAGGTATGAATATCTGGAGTTCAAATAGTAGGTGTGTGTATAAATATTAGAATGAAGTGTTTCATATCCCCCTACAATCTCTGCTGGATGAGTGTCATTCCTTTTGTTGCATGCAGAGCGAAGCGGCTCTTTATGGTGTGACCTAAATGCTCTTTCTTTTTCCCCCTAGGTCTTAGTGGTGCAATGGCTAGTATAAGTGTTCGTTCGAGTACACCAGGCTCTCCTACTCACGTGAGCAGTGGCTCCAATGCTAGTCGAAGGAGAAATGGACTCCATGACGTTGACTTGAACACTTTCATATCAGAAGAAATGGCACTCCACTTGGACAATGGTGGAACTAGAAAGCGTACCTCAGCCCAGTGTGGCGACGTCATTACAGACTCACCAACTCATAAACGCAACAGAATGATCTAAACTGCAAAAATTTCAAACCCACCATGCTGCTTGAAAGCCACTTGATCCTCAGAGTACTATTGAAAAGGAAACGTGAGGCCATCTTCCCATATTCACTGTTTAAGACAAATGAATTCAATAATTGCCATAAAGGAAATTTTAGATATTACATTAGATGCCTCTTGTAACTGCGGCTTTCTTAAACTATATTCTTAGCAGAGGACATCAGATATTGTGTAGTAGTTAGCAAGATCATCATAGGCAAACATGTATCCGTTCCAAGGCTAAAAGTGACCTTACTTGTATTCTTAAAGGGAAAGGAAATTTCAGATGTTTATTTGGTTATAGAATGCTTTTTTTTTGTCCTTTATTTCCTGCTGTGTTGAGTATTTGCTTAAACAGTATTGCCAGTTTGACTGAAATTGTCTACAACATGACTTGGCATCTTTGTCAAAACTGCAGGCTTCCATTTTTGCAGCACTGTACCATGCACCTAGTTTCTATATAGTAACAGTGTGCAAGTTATAAATATTGGACTGTACCCTTTTTAGTTTTAAAAGCAGTTGATAATTCTGGTGATTGTGTGATAATGTAAAGAGGTGCTACGATGGTCATGCAATTAATACTTAATATTGACTCAATACAAGGATCTTTATTGGATTCACTTTGTGTGTTTTAGTGCTCTGAAGTAGCAATATTAAACTTTTCCCCGATTAACTTCATAGGCTTTTAAATCTTCAGTTTGAGAAAGTATATGTACTTATTGGTATTATCCTTGTGGTAACCATACACAGTGCAGACTGCACCAGTGCTGACCTAAATTTAGAGAAAGATGTCCTGTAATTGGAAAATAGGCTTTTCTGTTCAGTATTAGTGAAGGGTAGGTTTTGTGTACACCCGTATCCCATTTTACATTTCTTGTGGAGTAATTGCCCATTACCGGGGAGGGGTGGGAAGAGAGGGTATGAGGGGGAATAGTTGAAAGAAAGGTGTATTCTAACAAGTAAGACTTCTGGTCACATATGGAGACTTGGACTAACTTAAACGAGATTGTGTGATGCCATCTCCTGCAGGAGGGAGCGGCATGCAGGTTCTCTCAAGTGCTAAGAAAATGATCTTAAACTGGAAGTTGATTACAAAGCTCTGGATATATAAACATGCCGTAAGGATGGGTTTAAAAGGACAAATGGCTTTCTTTTTTTGTGTGTTGAGCTTACATTCATAGGATCAAACTCTGGCTGCCATAAACCTAAGCATAATCTAAAAGTGAACTATACATCTACTGCAAATCAGTTCTGGAATGGGGAAGGATGTGTGGCAATATTGGAAGAACATTGTCTAGCTGGGAGCTTTTTTACACTTACGTGCAACAAGTTTTCCTCTTTGGAGAGCTCTGGCTTAGGTCCTCTGCCCAGACAAGGAGTAATGCAGGAGGAAAGAGAGAAGGAAGAGCTCCAAACATTAGAGTGAGGAAAAGGTATTTATTGAGGCAGTATGCATGCAGTAACAGAAAGCATACGCAGATTTGGGGTGAAATGCAGCTGGACTGAATCCATAGTACTTAAAAATAAAAACAAAAAAAATCTGGTCTCCTAAGTTAAGGCACCTTGAACTACTTTTTAATATTCAGCTCTTCAAGATTTTTTGCTCATGCTTGTAGAGTCAGACTTTCATATTAATTTCCCAGATGCTTAAGGCAGTTTCAGCTATAGTTTTACTCCTTGCAACCCTCTTGTCCTTTGTTGGTGGTCTCTAGTGAAGGCAGGACGCCAGTGATACGTTGTACTTCAGTTCTCAGAATGAAATGGCTCCAAGAGCGCGATTCCCTTGCTTTGTGCTGCGTCCACCTAATCTCTGTAAGCCGAGGGGCTCACCAGTTGCACAGTGCTGTAGCGAAGCTCAGGAACCTGTGGGACAAGCAGGAAAAGTGTCTGGAGAGACAGAGAGACCTGTTCTAAACCCCACCTGTGTTACCTAGCTTAACTTGCACATGACCTGACAATTCAGTGTACATTCAGTTCAGTTACTGCTGTTAACTACAATTAATAATACTTATTTAATGTATGATACTACATGAAGCTAGCTTTCAGAGACTGCATTTTCAACCAAGATTTCAATGTAAGATGGTATCTAAATGTATCTGTTAGAACTACTATTTATTAGGCAGAGGGCTTTTTTTTTTTTTTTTTTTAACCCCAAAATAAAATTCACAGGTTGGAGTCCTGAGTAGACTTGAAAGGACACATATCTGCAAACCATTGTTCAGCTCTTCTGTTTATTCGTTAACTGGCTTGCACAACTACAAGATATTTATGCTCTGCGACTTCTAATATAGACTTTACTGTTACATGCAGTGAAGGGAACATCCTGTTGGTAGGAGTTCTGCATCCACAATGATCCCCTAACAGTGCTTCTGGTCTAGCCTAAATATACAGAGCCTCTTCACATTTTCTCCCCTTCCTTGTAGTGAGTAACTACTGTTAATGCTTTGAAGCATTACGTTCAGTCTATTACCACATAAAACTAAATTTATTTAGCTTTAATTTGTGCCATTTCTTTGAAAAAGCAGGCTTGGCTATCCAACTGGTTGCATTAATGTTTTTGCTTGTACCTTAAATATTTGGCAACTCTTTACCACGGTTTTTCATTTTAGCCCCACTCGTTACTTGCTTTTTAAATGTTAACCCTTGCCAGAATAATCTAAAATGCATGTATTCACCTGGTAAACAGAAGGAGAACAGACTGTCTCTTTAAAAAAATAAACATTCAAGTCCAGTACCTGTTGCTTTGAAGACTATTTCTTGTGCCAGTGTAGAAGATCCACGCTGGAGCGGGGGGGCGCGTTCTCCTATTACCCAAACTCTAGCTCAAAGCCAGAAGCAAGTTGGTCTCATACAGGAAACACTGAATTAAGAACTGTTTAGTTTGGTAAAAATGGTGCTTAATTTTGCTTTTTTTTTTTTTTTTCCTATGGATCGTATAGTTGACCTGTCTCTTCATGTACATCAAATTTAACATGAATGTGCGGCAAGTTACATAAAGTACATCCTGCACTGAAGCTACTGAGCTTGGCTTGCTTATTAATGAAGTAAACTTAAAATGTTAAATTTAAGGCTATATTGCAATAAAGTAATGCAAAGATGATTTTGGCTGAAACTGAAGTCCTGCAGTTAAACTTACTCTCAAATGTGGTTTACCCAACTGGAGTAATAGAAACTCTTTAAGTCATAATAAACTTAATATAAAAACAACACTTCAGGCTTCTTTGTAGTTAATTTAAGTTTCTGGAAAAATAATCAGTAAGCCCCAAATAAAGATGATTGGAGTGAGCGAGCATGGTTCTTGGCAACGCAGTCTGCTCATCGCTGCCGAGGCTGCCTTAACTGCAGCTGCTCTTCCTAAACACAGGCCTGGTCCCAAGGCCTGTGTCACAAGCTGCTTTTAATGGACTAAAGGTGGTGGTAGGAATTGGGATGTTTTCTCTGGGTATGTCAGGTAAGCCGTAACACTTGATCAAAACGCTGAGCAGTGCTGACTACAGCAGTAGAGGTTTCTAGTCTCTATAGCCAGGAGTGTGTGTGCAGGCTGCAGTGAAATAGGGTCCTTTAATTGGCTTTTTGTTTTATGTGGGTGTTTCCAAGCCTAGAAATAAACTCATTTTCTGTTTAACTGATACACCAGCAGCTTTCTTAACTTCATGGAATGCTTCATCACATTTTTTTAAACTAAAATTTTCCTTTTTTTTTTTCTTCAGGTTTTCATGAATTACATGGATCAGGGAGCAGTTGAAAAGTGTTCTTAAATGGAGTTTACAGGAAGTCTTTCTTGGGAGCATTAGCCTGGAGCAGGTGGTGCTTGGGCCGCCTGGCCCTGCACTGCCCTAGGTGACAGGGCAGCTCTGCATCTTGGGCCCAGTGCTCATCCCTAGGGCTCCCTCGGGAGCCTGCCCTGCAGGAGTGACTTCTCCCATCGCAAGGCTGGAGCGGGAGGATGATGCGGGGCTGAAGCAGCTCCCGGAGCTTGTGCTGGGGTGACTGTAGTCAGCACTGGTGTCTTCTGCCCCCTCCTTAGTTCATCCCAATCCCCTTCCAGGTCAGCTCTTCCAGAAGTAAGAACCAGTCTCACAGGCACCAGCAGTGAGCGAACCAGGCGCCCGCGTAGCGTGGAGGGGTCATGGGGCTGCCTGCAAACGGAGAGGCACCTGTGGAGGTGGTAGTGTTAAGATTCCAGGTTTATGGGACTGGTTTTGTGAGCGATGCTGCTTGCTTGTTCAAAGACGTTTTTTTTTTTTTTCTGTTATTGTTTTTTGTCTTGATGCTGGGTATGTCAGAGCTGCATTTCCATTGACTAGATGGAATGTGATGTGAGAAAAAGACCAGGGGTCTGACCTTGCTGTAATGAGCTACCAGGCCTTGGCCTTACACTTTGATCTATCTTGGAGTTAAGTGTAAAAAGCACTGGTCAGTAACATGGGAGCTGAGGACACTTTCGGTCGTACTTTTGCCTCTCTTGTATCAACTTTTAAGTACAGAGAAATGTGAGTTTGGTGGATATCCCATGAGCAGAGTGTTCGCTCACCAGCACACTGAGTGAAAACACATCTCGGGTCCTCCTTGGAATTACTAACAGTCTTGCACCATCTAACGTTGCCTTGTCAGAAAACAACTCGTGCTCTTCCCGTTCCAAAAGTTAAGCTATGAGAATTGTTTTTTTACATCTACTATCTTACAAAATAGCAGAGCAGAGCTACAAAGTGTTTGCAGCTGAGCATACTAAGGACCTTCCATTTCTGCGGGAGTTTTGGTAGGGTTATTTCCAATCTCTGCATGTTCTGACTCTCAGGTTCTGCAGAGTTGAAGTGCAAAGGTTAGTGATTAACCTCATTGGCTGAATGTTGATAGCTTTCTGAATTCATTTTTAAGTGAATTCCTGGAGTTTTAGTTACAATGTGATGTATGAGACTAAAAAAAGGGAAAATTAGAGTTTCATGAGGCACAGCTGAAGGCGGCTACCGCTGTCTTTAAAAATGTTTTCTTGTTCCTCAGAATGTTCTCTCATCTTCTCTAGAAGCATCGACCCCCCAGAACGCAAGGATTGCTTGCATGCTGCTCCCGTCCCTAAGCTTTCCTCTTGGAAAAGCTCCACAAATCCAACCTGGCCCTCCTTGGGTGCGTTTCCATGGGATGCTGTGGGGCAGCAGCAGCAGCAGCGCTCGGCCCTGGAAGGGACGTTTCCCGGCCCTCCCTGCAGACACCGTCGTCGCTGCTGCGAGTCCCCAAAGGTGCTCGTGCTAACGTGTTTTTTTGAATCGTGACCGAAGCTCTTGCAGTTTGCAGAGCAGGAGGCCGCTAAGCAATATTACAGCTTGTGTGCTGCTCTATGACAGTGCAGTTACACACCTAGCCCAGCCTATTTCTGCAAACTGAGTATGGACGGGAATAATTAGCCGGCTGCCAGTTTAACGCCGCTGCGGAGCTGGCCTGCCCGGGGTCACGTTTCCTTAGACCCAGGGGCATTTCCCGAACTGGAGGTGATTTGTGCCCGCTGCTCAGCCCCGGCAGGGCGGCGGCGCTGCCCCCGTGCGGCGGGCGGCGGAAGCGCACCCAGCTGCGGGGCTCGTCCCTGTCCCCGTCCCCGTCCCTGTGGGCGGTGGGAAGAGACGGGCTCAGGGTGACGAATTTCATATTCAAACGCGTATGAGTTTCCCAAGCTCTAAGGGATGTAAAGGCCATGTCCAGTCTCATTTGAAAGCCAGTGCTTCAGTAAAAAAGAAAAAAATCACTTAGGGTCCTTCTTGCTGATGGCTGTGAGATGCCCCGTTGCAAAGCAAACTGGAGTGGGACAAGGAGTTACGCGAGCTACGCGAGGACTCGGTGACACGAACGCGGCAGGATGCTCCTGGGACAGGAGGCGCGCGGCCCGAGCGTCCTCCCAGGCGCAGGGCGGGAGCTCTCCTGGCCGGGTTTGCTCCAGCCCTCGCGTCCCCTGGTCCCATCTTACCCCAAAAGCACTCACAGCACTGAATACTGGTCCGGTCTAACCGCTGTTTGATGCACAAACAGCACTGAAGTGTTGAGATGAGCCGAGATGTCCCTGCTCGGGGAGAGGAGTCCTGCTCTCATAAAGGTTGCTCTGTTTTACCAGGCCGCCTCCAAGGGACACCAAGGCGGTGGGGAGAGTTTTGGGAAGCTGCTTCTGCCGGCGCTCAGGAGCGCGGGTGCAGGGACGATGCTGGGAGCTTCTGCATCCCGCTCTGGTCTGAGCTGCATTTCTGCCAGTAGGTCGGGTTTGCTCTACCTGATAGAGCGACACTGCAAATTAAATGACATTAGTTTCTCTTTTTTCTCTGAATTTTGTTAACACACAAGACATGAGTCAACACTGAAAAAAGGGAGAGTCAATACCCATCGATGGCAAAACGTTAAGATGCTCCTTCCAAAGGAGCTGTGCGATAACGGGGCACCCGCCAGCGCCTCCCCTGCGCGCTGCTGCCATCGGGGGCACGAGAGCTGCCCGTGTTCCTGCAAGCAACAGCCCGGAGCGCGTCGGGGCCAGATCAGCCTGAGCTCAGGCCAGAATCCCAACTGGAAATCCCCATTCCTGACTCTGAGCCACATTCGGGGCATCAAAAAATAGGGAAAATTGTTTCCACTCCGGTCCAGGTGTAACAAATTCTATTTAACAGAACATTTTCATAGAGTGCATGTTTGTAAAGAACAATAAATGGCCTTTTCTGCATTAAACTTCAACCTGTCTGAGTTTACTGAAGTTGCATGAATTTGCTGTAATTTTACCTTGGTATAAGTTAAAGACCCAGGCAAATCCTGGCACTATTTACCCAAATTCCTGCTTGTATAGATGGAGACACAGTCTCGGGTTCGTTCCTGAAGTGATGGCCCCTACTTTGGATGAGGCAATGTGACACCCTGAGGACATGAGGAGCCTTTTCTAGGGGCCGGTTGCCTTTCCCCAGCTGTAGCAGTCGCCACGTAGGGAACTTTTCCCTCTCCCACGTATTTCCTAAAAATCAATTCTGTCTCCAAGAACATGCTGCAGCCTTTTGCTCTCTCCTGCACTTAGTGTTGGGCTGAGTCTAAATCGAAGCCGGGTTGGTGCTGGAGGCGGATGGAAGTGCGGAGCGGAGCTGCTCGGGCTGCGCCTCCTGCCTGACCCTGCACAGGTCTTGCTCCGTGCTTGCACCTGGGAAATATTGGTAAGTCCAACCATGACGATTAAATTTCAATTACAAATGGACGGAAATCCATCAATCATTCTGAGTGTCACTAAATGCTTCCCTCTTTTAGGTACTTTAGTGAATTTGGAGGCTGGTAATTCCAGTAGGAATAGGTTCATAGGTATCAATAATATGAATTATACACTGGATTTTTATTTATACAGTTTATAGAGCCTTGGGGGCCATAAAGAGCTTTAAAGCCTATTGATTAAATGAAGCTTGTGACCTGCTGAGAGGGAAAACTTCAGCGATCTTTAGCAAGTGCATAGAAATATTGCTGCCTACATAACAGGTCATATTTTGGTGCATTAATTTTGCAAATTTATGGCAAGAGGAAATATGAGGATATCTCGTATAAACACTGCCCTTTGCTGATCGCAGCCGGCTCAGGACCTGCCACCATCGTCTGCTACTCGTTGCTGGTGGCATCCCAGAGTTGTCACTGGTGCTGCAAGGTCACCAAGGGCAAAACGTGCTGTGTGTGTTATGGTCGTACCTGCCTTCTTCACACGCCTTTGCATTTTCCTTGTTTTCAGTTCATTCATGTTTTAATTAACCTACCTCATGAATTATGAATACAGTTTTAGTAGGGCTCATGCAAAACACAAGCACTTTATAAGAAATTAAAGCGAGCACTTTCTTATAAGAAATTAAAAGCACATTATGCATTTAATAGTCTGCTTAGTTAAGGCTGCGAGGTGCCTGTCCTTGAGTAATCCTGAGGATGGCTGAAGAAAGGAGCTGGCCACAAGGAGCTGGCGGCGTCACCCTGCTTTGGGCAGTGGTGGCACAAGGGTGGTCTCTGCACCGCTGTCATTGGGGTTTTCCTAAGGCTCCAAGCACAAGGATACGCTGGGAAAGGCGGGATGCGCGCGGACAGGAGAGGGCACTGCTACTCCAGCATCGCGCCCCGCGCGGCGCATGAGCTCCGCTCGCGCTGCTGCTGTTTGCGCGTGAGCTTCACCAGGAGCCCATCTCACACAGCGCAGGAGCAGGGACATCCTGGAGCAGGGACATCATCCTGGAGCAGGGACATCATCCTGGAGCAGGGAATCCTCCCATCCGGCCCCGCAGCAGCTGTGGAAGCAGCGCTCCCAAATGTGGCTGTTCCTTAGGCTCATCCTAGAGGAACAGAGCCGCTGTGTGAAGCCAAATCAAACCCTCCTGGTCCCATTGGAGGCCCCAGGAAGGGAGAAGGAAACCTGAGCTCTGGCAGCAAGATCACTAATCCCAAAGTCCCTTTAAAACTTTCTCATCCCCGCAGGAAGGTTTGTGGAAGGCAAATGCAGCACCAGCATCTCTGGGCCATAGGGAAATGCATTTAAAAACATAAAGTAATCCTAATGGCAAATGGCTTATTTGCATTACTCACCTGGTTCTATTATTTATTATACGGTTGTGCTTTTGTATCAGCTGAAACCTCCCAAGGGCTCCTGCCCTTTGGAAACGCTCTCAAACTGCTGTGGTTTAGCAGGGCGCAGCCGCCCGCCCCGTGTCCCCAGTCACTGCTCCCGCAAGCAGGAGAACCCTTAAAAGGCCTGGAAAACACAAGGAGCTAAAACATTCCTCTCTGGAGCTGCATGAATATTGAAGCACTGAGCTAGAAGGGCTCCGTCCCGCACTGCGAGCCGCTGGGGAGCGTCACATTTTAGTGCTTTTAGAGGATTGCCCAGAACATCTGCGGACGGCAAAGAGCTGCTTGGAGAGCATCCCGCAGGAGCTCCGTGTCCCTGGGGATCTGCTGCTCCCAGCCAGTCCCGCCGCCTCCATGGGGACGGCATCTGCAGCCTGGAAAAGCCTCGGGACCAGCGTGGGTTTCGGCACCGCAGCGGAGGGCCGGGAGCTGCAGCTTTCCCTTTGCCGGACTCTGCTGGCCTGGGTGGGCAGGAGAGGAAAAGGAGGAGAAGGGAGGAAGGGCCCTGGGAGCAGCCCCCTGTGCTGCCTCTTCCTGGATGAGGCTGTTAGGCTGTGTAGGAAGGAGCTGCTGTTCAGGATGGGTTTGGACCACTCGAATCCCAATTGTGTGACTCGGACGATGGAGGGATGCTCCAGCGCGGCGGTGCCTGGCGGCTGTCGTGTCCCACCCGGCATCGCAGCCGTGTCCCGTTCCCATGGGAGCACAAGGTGGGAGAGGCGACGGATGCACCAAGCACCACGCAGGAATGCCCTGCCCGAGGCAGACACGGCAGCTTTTTGTTTTAATTAATTAATTAATTAACTAAATTCAAGGTCAGCCTTTGCACGAGAGGTTCCCAGGTGGTTTCCAGTCCTACCTGGGCTTGGGCACAGAGTGAAGCATTTGAGAGCAAGGGAAAACACCCTCACCGCAGGACTCGGTGGAGGGACCTCAGCAACCAGTTTGTGGGGGAAAAAGTAGAAACGAGAACAAAATAAAACGTTAATTTGACTTCAGTCTCTGTGCGGCACGGGGAGAGGTTCCGGGCAGCGTCACTGCTCACATTGGCGCCTCTCTCTCCTTCCCAGGCCAAGGGACCTGGAACGGGAGCCCAGCTCATCCCTCTGTCGTCGCTATTTAGCATTTGATTTAGTAGCTGCAGATGCACAGCGGTGCTTGCTGCAAGGCATAACTACGGTTATCATAATTTTTAAAGCTGAAAAATGACTATTTTTAAACAGATGCCTGATCCTTAGGCATCTTAAGTACGTAATATTTCTTTCAGGGAATGTTAATATTCAGTTTCCCTGCATCTTCTGATTTGATACAGATGCCTGTGCAACATGCTTGTTCAAACTCAAAATAAATAAATAGATAAAGTAAGGATAATAAAAATACGTTGGTGTGAGACAGCTAAAATGGTCTTCAAAATTCCTGGATGCTGTTTGATTTTGCACCTTTGGGCTTTCCCGTTTGCTTGGCAGGGTGGCAGTGTGTAAATACATCTGTAGGGCTCAGGCTAGCTGAAGGCAAAGCCCTGCTCTTGCAAGCATACATTACACAGCAATGTATATTAATGATATACATATGTATATATATAGGATATATGTGTATATAAATCCTAACCATGCAAACAGCTGCCTGATGAGAATTCGACATTAACAGCAAAGGCTGCAGATCAGGGCCCTGCTTCTACCCTGCCCGCAAGCGCAGGGATTTCCCTGGGGATTTAGGAGCTGTTTGCCTTGGGAGTTTGCTAAACTTCCACCTCTTCAGAAATCAGCTTACAAGTTGCCTGTGCTCCCTGGGTCTTTATTTAATTCTGTCTTATTTGCAAGGAGGGACCCAGAGATACCTGGTACTCCTGCATGCAAAACGCTGCCTAATTTAGCGCTAATTGCCCTGCCTGCAGCAGCTGATGGTGAGGGCTGCGCTGGGGCAGGCCGGTCTCTGGAGACCTCATCCTCATGCCCTAGTTGAACAGAGTGCTGGGCTGTGGGGTGAGATAAGTGCCTACACCAGGGAGCTTCCTGAGGCTTCAGTAATAGCTGCTTTTAGACTCTGTTTTTATGGGAAGTTCTAATTTAGAAAGCTTTGCTGAATGTCAAGTTTATTTCCATATATATGTGTGTATATATATTTTTTTTCATAGAAAAATGAGACTTTTAGAGCAGCTTTGCTGACTTGCTCACGTGTGTGCGGACTGGAGCCCGTTCCCAGGAGTCGCTCAGCAGCACGAGGGCTCTCAGCATCGTGGTGCTGCTGTCTCAGCGAGCCCTGCTCCTCGGTGTAAGCAGGGCCAAGGTAATGGGTGATGAGAACATGGACACGGGTGCGTGGAGCTGCCTCTTGCGGGCTTCACCTGCCACATCCAGTCCCTACACTCCATAATTCCCGGTCGAGGCTTCCAAGGGGCTGTGTCTGCAGCGCGGCCTCTCGCAAGCCCATGGTGCCACCGACAGCGTCACAGCCCAGCGGTGACGCCCGCAGCGCAGCTCTCCCCGCGCAGCCGCCCGCTCCGCGCGGATGCAGGTTTTAAACACGTCTGCGAGCAGGTATTTATCTTAACACCCCAGCACAGGCATTAAACTAAATCAGAGTGATGAAGCGTTTTATTCCAGGCTGAGAACATCCACAGGAGAATAACTGTTTCGCAGTGATTGATCATGTAGACAAAATCTAAAAAGCTCTTTTAACCAGAAAAATGAAGGAGGGATCCGGCTTTGGGTGACAAGCACCTGAAAGCTCCTGAAAACAGATGAATCACAGATCACTGTTGGCTCTGAGTGCTATAGAAATCACAGCTCTGTTCCAGCAATGGCACATCATGATCCCCTTTATACACACATACATTATATATAATATTCAATGCGTATATAAAATCAGCTATATAATATGCATATATATTCCAAATTACCGTTGTGCTCTTCAATTAATAGGAATTCTGACTTGCAGTTTTTGGTAAAGAAGTAGTGTGATGGAAAGGCACATAATTTATCAAAGGCAGATGATGGATTTCTGACCAGGAGCCGGAGCTAATGGAGTTGAGGTGGTAGCTGTGCTCCGTGCTGCAGTTCGGGAGGGGAGGATGTGGGGGGACTCGATTGGAAATGAATTCTCTTTTCCCTGAAATTGTTTTAGACCTAATCTATTTGCAGCCCTGTCTCTTATTTTATGGATACACACGGATTTTTATGTGCACGCTGAACATTTCAGGTCATTCATCATAACAAGTAGTTTTGCTGAGGGAAAAAATCATGCTGCAAGCCTCCGTTGAGGGGAACGATACATTATTCTGAAGTGCCAGCCTTTATTTCTTATTATTCAAATCTTTCTATCAAATTCCAAACCTGAATGTGAGGCTGTTGTTCGGCATTGCTCTTCGCAACCTCGTCTCATCACTCTGGCCATCTGTCTTTTTTCTTGTTTTTCCTCTTTTTGGGAAATGAAGGGGCTGCAGGCAGAATCCCATTGCTCGGCAGAGGCCTCGGTTGTGGTTTGAGCTGCGGTGTGAGTCCGGGCAGCCCCGCAGGCGGGAGGGCAGCAGGTCCCGGGCTGGTCTGTAGCCAGGGCTGGAGGGTCGCTGAGCCCCCCTGCCCCTGCAGCCCCGGGAGCGCCGGGGTCTTGTTTCCGTGCACGGTTCTGTCCCAACCGGTGCCGCCGCCGCCGCGCTCCGTCCAGCCCGGCACTCGCAGGAGCTGCCCCGCCGTGGGCCCGCGTCGTGCTCACGGATGGGCCATCCTGTGCGCGTCCTGCTGTAGACGATGGATCATCTCTCGCGCTGATGAGATGCTGAATCCAGCCCAGGAAGCCTCTGGTGTCCTCCCGGCCTGGGCATCATGGTCCACGGCCGCATTGTCCCCTCATTTCCTGGATCCATGGAGCAGCGAAAGCCTCTTGCTGCGAGGAGAGCGTCTCGTGGCTTCAGAGGCTTCCCTGAATCCTTCTTTATTTCTCAAGGTTGTCCTCGAAATGTGCTCGCCAGCCCCGTTCTCGCCGTTTCACTGTGTCTGTGACCTTCCCTGCTCGGGCTCGCTGACCTGCTCCGTGCGGATTGCTGGTTCGCTCCCGCCGGCAGCTCCCTGCCAGGGCGCTATCCAGGGCTGCTTCCGGACAAACCTTCCCGTTTCCTTTGTTGAAATTCCAAACTTTTCCTTTGTTTTGTTTCTTTTGTTTAAATTCCAGTGCCTGAGTGACGCCTTCCCTGCTTGTGGGGTAACCTCTGTGCTGGGCCCCTAGGGAGGGGAGGTGCCTTTTCCTCCTTTAATTAACCGGTATGTTGATTATCATGGAGCACCCAGCTGTTAATGAGTTCTTAAATAATTTGGCTGCCTTAATTTTGCACTTTCATTTTTAAACTGGGCATTTTCCTCGGGCGCAGCCAGGCTCTCTGCAGCCCTGCCAGCCTCAGCGGTTCCTCCCCACGCAGGTTGCTGAGTGTCCGCCTTGACAAGGGAGCAGAGAGGTGGGAGCTGCAGCCTCTCGCGTTGCTCTTTCATTCCAGCCTGATGGGGGTTTTCGTGGGGGCTTTGGTGGCCTCCCAGGCCAAGGACATTGCAGAGCATCTCCCCAGAGTGGAGGCAGCTCCGTCACCAGGCCCATGTTGTCCCCTTCTCACCAGGCCCATCTACCCCCTGCTCCTCCGCGCTCCTTCCCCAGGTTGGGCCATCGCGCGTCTCCCCACTAGGAGGTAGACAGAGACCTGCGAATCGCTCCGTGCGCCGGGTGAGCGCGGATCCCGATCCCACAGGGGAAACAGCGCCGGGAAGGCCGACCTGAGTATTCCCTGGGAAAACTCCCCGTGGTCCCTAGGGAGGGAGCTGCTGCCCCAACCCCTGCTCCTCGCCCCAGGCCTGGCAGTAGCAAACCCTAAAAGCAATGAGCTTAGTTTTATTTCCCTTAGATGTGTTGGTCCTTCTATTTTCATGGAATTTGGCTTTATCAGAAGTGAAGCTAGAGGGAGATCTGCAGTTACATTTGACACGAATGGATTTGACTCCAGAGCCAGGTGCCCAGGGTGGAGTTCTGAGGTGCTGTGGGGAGTGTTGAACAGCACAGGGGGGTCCGGCTGCTCCTGCGTGGAAAAGAGGCTTTTGAAACTAGACTGGCAGGTGTAAAACATACGTGTGTGTGTCTGTGCGGAGTGGGAATGTATGCCCCTCTTTAAACGGGGCCCAGACAACAGCTTTACTTCTACTTCTTAAAGGTGAAGGAAGCAATTAAGAAAGGCCTTGGGCATAACAGTAGCGTGTGCCAGGATGAGCATCAGGAACTAGAGCTCCCTGCCCATTCTGACCTGGCTCTGGGAAGGGCTCTGGGACGGCTCCCGGCTCTCCAGGAGCAGGGATGGTGCCGGTGGCAGCCGTCTTCAGCATCACATGGAAAACCCGAGCTCGCTCCCCGTGCGGCCGCGCTCAGAGCCGCACCGCGCGCCAGGGCTCACGAGCGCCGCTACGCTCCGGGCTACGTGTTTGGCGTCCGACCCGCGTCTGTCTGCGGAGCAGGTGTGAACTGGGGCCTTCCCACTGCAACAAGAAGCAGGCGCTGGATTTTTGTCATATTCATCCTGTTTCCCCTCAGACAGGATGGGGAATAACCCAGGAGGCATCAATAACCTGCTCCTGAGTTCAGCGTGGGTCACGAGTCACTGACTCTGCGTGACCTTGCCCACAATCTTAATTTTTATAAAGAACAATCTTAAGTGCTTGGCCGAACCATTTAATCCCTATGTGCTTGTTTTGTTGTGGTGAAGAGGGAATAGGTAATATTTCATTTTTTCCCCATTCTTAGATAAAGCTGACTATGGCACGTAAGTTCTTGGAGCAGGATTTGGCTGTCACTACATGTTTGTACAGCACCTAGTGCTCTGCAACCCTGTGAAGGAAGGATTTTTACTGAGTTGAAGCCTATATTGAAAACTTTATATTCAGTCATATTAGAAATAACTGAGCAGGCAAATAGTTAAAGCAGGTATAAGGCTGTCAATTGACAGTAATATAGTGTGCGGTATTTATTCTTCATGGATTAAGATTTTTGCTTAGTTTTCTCCCAGCACATGCATCACTTACTTGAATCAGGAACCTTTTTTGGGGGGGAAATGAGTTCAACTTTTATAGTTTAGAAGTAAATCAAGTCTAACAGCTTGATTTTGATTTGGTTTTTATACCCATACACGCTAACACCCCAAGCTCATGGTAAACTGAAGATACGGGACTGTTGCACTAGCCCTATCATGGGCAAGGTCCGCGGCTCTGCAGGCTCTCCACAACTACCGCACACCTCGTGTGGGGTTGCATGTATAAATCCAGACTGCTGACACCTTTCGTCAGCCTACCTCCCCTAAACCTGTAAAGACATCAGTAAAACTGGAAGAAAACACCAGTTTATGTTCTCGCTTTGGGAATATTTGCTTGCAGAAGGTCCAGAAACAGTGGAGGGTTGTTCTCACAATGAAATCCTTCCACTGAAAATGATTTTGCAAATTCAGCAAGGACGGTGCCCTTCGTAGCACAGGGAGGGGTTGTGCTTTTTTGTGCTGGAAGTAATGAACTTTCCATTTCCTAAGAGAAAGGGTATTTTTTTGCTATTCATTTTTCAGCCTCTCAATATAAAATAAAAAGTCAACTAGGAAAATGTTCTCTTGTTTGAGTGCTGCTCTTTTTTGCTGAAAGTCCTGGTTCCCTAAGTCCCTTTGCAGAAGGCATCCTTGTGAGTACATTTAATCACACAAACTTACAGATATTTTCTCCCTCAAAGTTCTATCTGGGACCATCTCAACAAAATAAGGATCAATTTATGAAAGTCTAAAGCACACACATCTGCAAACAAAAAACAAACAATGCATGACAGCAATGTCATCTCAGGGGAAGTTACAGGGAAAAGAGCTGGGCTCCTTGCAGATGTCAACGAACATAGTTTGCAGCAAGGAGAATTCTGCTTTGGTAGGAAAATGCCTTCTCTGTGAGGGTGGCTGGTTATGGAGAGAACCCAGAGACCTTGCAAGACCCTTGGAGATGCTCGAGATGCAGCTGGACAGGGCCCCAGCCAACCTGATTTAATGCTGAAGTTTTGGCCGCACTTTGAGCAAGTGTTTAGAGGAAATTTACTGCTATTATTAAGGTATCATTTTATAGATTCTATTTTTAATCATGAAAATACATTGTTTCATAAGCAGTGGTATGTGAGTATTCTTTATTCAAAAAAGTTTGTCTTCCAATTACACGAGATCATAAGAAGAAAAGTGACTAGTTTGTCAGGACTGCAGTACTAAAATAAGCAGCAGCAAGCACATTTCCCTGGCACGGATCTGGTGTCTCTAATTAGAAAAGCTCTGGAGAGTTAATCTGGTAGTGAGACCTATTGCTGCCTTCCTGCACAACTGGAATCGAGTATCTCAGAGAAAGCCCCGGAGGATGGGATTTGGATTATGGAAAATCATGTTATTTATGTGGGAAATATATATATATATATTTGTAATTCCCAAGCATGAGGCTTGGTGCACTGCTGTCAAACGGCTGAACTGCAGCAGGGCTGGGAATTGACTTGCAAAGGCGCACGTTCTCCTAGGCAGTAAATAAAGATGTGTCGAAAGCCCCATTCCCTGGAAAGCAGTTAGTGCCGAGTAAGCGGCGGTGCCATCCAGCCGCAGGAGAGCGATCCCGCTGGGAATCCCTGCGAGCCTGGAAGGAGAGCCGCGCTGCCGGGCTGGTTTCGTGGTCCAGGGCCCATTCCTCAATGCCTACAAATGCATGAGCAGTCGGAGGGGGAGAGTTTGCAATGATCAGCCTGGGTAAACCTCTTGGGAGGCTGCTAAAACCCGGTTGCAGCACGGCAGGAAATGCCCCAAAACAGCCACGTTGTCACCCAAGCAGCGGGCAGCTTCAGCACCCCATAGCACTTGGGTTGCCATCTCAAAGCAGCGGCTAAGCCAGAGCTGGTTGTTTGGCCATCATCAGGCTGCAAGTTGTGCTGAACTGGCCGTCCCGAAGCTGGCGGCCGTCCCCGTCGGTGTCACGAAGGCATCTCTGGTCTAATGAGGACAGACATAACGGGGGCCAGAGGCTGGAGGAAAAAAAACAGAGCCAACCAAGGCCCCTTCTGCCCTCCTCGCCAATTAAATTGATAAAAGCAGTGTTATTTTGTTGTTTAATATGGGGCTATTGACCTCTAAAAGAAGAGAAGAGATGGAGAGGAGTTTCCTCCTCCTGAAGGCTTCAAGTGGAGAGCTGGGACCTCTCTGACATATATAAGGCCAGCAGGTTCCTCTGAGAGAGGCAAACACTTAGCAGGTGATGAGTGCTGTTAACCTTAGTCTCCTACATGTTTCAATAGCAAAAATAGAATAAATTTGCCCTCCTTGTGCCTTAATGCTGTTTTTCTGCAACCAATATTCAAATGAAAGATGGTTTAATTTCTATTTAAGCAGTTCTTGGTTCCTCTTTTGAGACATCTACCACAAATGACAGTTTTGACGTAGATACTGATGTGCGAGGATTGACTGAGTGCCGGTGGGCAAAAATAACTTCCATTTATTAGTGATTTGAGCTAAAGCGGTTAGTTCAAAGGCAAAACCCCCATCTCCCTTGGCCAGTGTGAATTTTATGTGTGAATTTTATCACCTCCCAGCAAAACTTCTAAACATTTCTCTAATTGAAATATTCATAAGGTGAAGACGCATCATTACGTTTTTAAGGTGGGCATTTCAGGAGGAGGCAGTGATACGCGTTATCATCCCAACAAATCTCATTTTTGTCCCAGGAAAGCACGAGTGTTGCCTTGTCGGGTCCCAAGCACACAGATGTTCCCACCCCTGGAAGCCAGTGCTAACTCCTCTCATTTTAACGCTGTACTTACTCGGGCACATCTCCTTCTTAATAACACCCTCTCGCATCTCGATTCCCTGTATTTGCACCTTTGCTACGTCAAGCTCTGCAGATAATAACAAAGCGATGCTGCAGGGTAATTTTATCTCTGCTGTCAGTCTACCTATTACTGCGAGAGTGGCAAGAAATTCTTTGGCTATTGCAAGCAAACTCCCCGGGAATGCATAATTGATTATTGAAGCCTCGTGGTGCTGCTGCGGGGATTTGTGTGGCTCCTGCTGCCTTTGATTCCCAGATAGCTGGTCCCACGCTGGTCCCTAGCGCAGCTGATAACATTAACTCGTGCAGTTAATCAAATGAAAGGAATTGCTTCTCCTTATCCAAGAGCCTGATGACTTTATTGGACGGGGAGGGTCTCAAGCAGAATGAAGCAAGGAGGAGTAGCTGAGACAGGAGACATCTATAAGGCTGGATGCTCCTGTAGGTTAGGAGTGTTTTTAGGGGATCCAGGAATAGGAACAGAACAATAGTTGATTAATCTATTGATTAAAAATATCCATCTGGTTGGCAATTTATTGTTGCATTTTTTTTCCTCTGGATTAAGAAGCCAAAGAATGAGAATAAATCACATCCATTTAATGATACAGAAAATTGTTAATTTAAAAGTGGAGATTGCTCAGCTTGTTAGCAGGCTGTTTAGGAGTCTAATACACAATACACTCTACTTGGCATAGTAATTTATTAAAGTAAATGTAATGAAAAAGGGGGAAAAATGTTCCATATTATCTATGCATGCACGGATTTATGCATAAGTAATGAGGGACTAAAATATAATTTATCAATGCATGAAAAAATGGGTATTTTCAGGGCTAAGTGCACCAAGGCAATGGTTATTCTGATAACTTCATATGAGGAGACTCATGTGATGGACCATGCACCCTCCTCCTTTTCTTTCCATCCCACTGGGATAATGATCTGTGAAAAAGCAATTAGGTTGTTATATTAATCCTATCAAAATTAGCCAGAAAGGTTTCTAAGCATCCTTGCAAGATTTGCTGCAACTATTGCACAGCGTGCAGTGTGGTTGGCTGCAATGTGTCCTCCCCATCACCTGCTTTCTGCCCTCTGCGAAGCTGTTCTCTCCAATTTAAGATATTTCTGTGCTTTTGGAGGATGCCACTGGGCAGATTGCAGCACCCTCCTTCTCCAGCGGGGATGGCAGTGTGCAGGTCCTCATCCTAGAAACCAGAACGGTCCTTTAAGGAGCCTTACACTGATGCCAAGCAAAACTGTGCCTGGTTGGAGCAGGATCCCATTCCGACCTCTACTGCGCTTGCTTTAGTTCATAACAACCTTGCTACAGGGAAATTATTCTGAGATTTTGCTTCTGATTGAGATAGAAATCTGTCCCGCTGGGAGGAAAAACACTATGCAGGGGTTTGCTTACCCCATCAAGGTTGAAGTCTGACCGTTTTGTGGAGTTTCATTGGTTTTGTTCCCAGTATCACATACAAGCGAAAGAAAAAGGTAAGAAATAAAAGGTATTTTCAACAGATGGTGGGTTCTTCAGAGTGCTAAGTCCTTCAGGCAAGCTGAGAAACAGCAAATCGCCTTCCTTCTGCAGGAGCTGCACTGCACAGGGTATAAAAATGTGCAAGCGTTTTACATGCGTAGGATTGAATTTTACTCTAGATTTTGGTGAACAACAATGTTAGCACTAAAAGTTAATGAATGTTGTGTGGAATACAAGGCTTCAGGCGAAACACGAACTAAAATATTGATAAATGAGAGTTTATGGAAAATTGCATAGCAGTTTTCCCAGCAGGTGTTTACACATCCTTCTCGCTGCTTAGGCAGGATGTTACTTAACATCCACTGATAAAACTGTTGTTAACCGGAATCTGAAATAACTTGCTGAGCAATTGCAAATGAAGCCACCGTCTTAAGGATAAAATATTTGATTTTACTTGGTGATGTAGCAGCCCATCTGCATCAGGAAAGAAAACTCAGGTTTTTACTTGATTATAAAGTCCGTATTCTACTAGACAACCGGAATGCAGAAAATGCCTGATATGTGGTGAGAAACTAGCGCAACGTTCAGAGTTGAACCTGCCTTTGTGGGACTGATCTGTCTTGGTTCGGGCTGAATGGCGTGCCCAGTGTGCAAGGTTGTGGATATTGAAGACATCCTCATTGAGAGACCTTGGGTGCCGGAACCTGCAGGGTGCCATAAGTGATGCACATCAGAGCCCTCATTTACAGTAGTTGACCACTGTACTCTCATTTTGTGTATTTTTTTGGCAAATTTGTTTCACTCAAGACAGCTCACAACCAAAAAGAGTAGATTTGGCCATACTCGTTGTGTAAATGTTAGTAGTAATGTGAAATATGTCATAACCAGCTGGTTAGGAAGAAGTGTGAAATCCAGTAAATTCGACTATATTTCTGTATATTTAATAAAACCGCAGAATACCTTGCAGTAGGAAGTGAAAATGATGAGTGTGTCTGCAGTGCCATGGCATTTATCAGTGCCCTGGATGCGTTCTGGTCTACACCTGCAGTGGCTGGCAATATTTGCTCATGGTGCTGAGGTGTTTGCTTTCCATGACAGCCTTCCCAGGTGCCCAGCTCTTACCTGCGGAAAGTGGGACACATTCAGGTCACAGCTGCTCTATCTGCGAGTGCGCTTAGAGATATTCACTTGCTTATCCTACAGAAGTGAAGATAAATAATCTTATTAAGTCCTTTAAGATGGTTAGATTTATAGTAACTGCGGACCTCCCATGATCTCAGTGTAAATAAGAGCTCACTGTGATATTGCTGTGTGTAAGCCTCTTCAGCACACGTTATTTTTCATAATAAACTCTGCTCAATGAGACTTTAACGCACTGTACCATCAAGGCTGTATTTGCATGTGATGTACGACACTTTCCTGTGCTTTTCTGGCGCTCTGTATTCAAAAGTTTATTGAAAGTAACCCAATTTTAGCAGTTAAACATTTACTTCTCTGAAGCTTTGAGGAAGAATTTCCCATGACATGATGGAATTGCCATTACGACGAGAACTGGCACAGTTCACTTTGATGAATAAGTCCTTTTCTGACCCGTTTTCACGATATTGTGGTAAAATCTGTGAGGGCGCAGTAAGGCCTGGGGGCGTTGGGCTCCCCATGGTGGCAGGGCTGGACCGGGCATCGCTGCTGGGGTCTGTCCCACCAACCCGTGCCCGAGCTCCAGGTGGGAGAGCTGAATAACCGAAAATAAGTGGCACACGGATCTTTTTACAAATGTGAGATCATCCAATACTCCCGTTAGCCTTGGGAGCTCAGACTTACGGAACGTGTGCCCATTTGGAGGGTTGGTCAGAGCTCTCTCAAATAAAATCCAAGCCCTTTTGGTTACTACAGTACTGACCACTCACCTCAGAAAAAGTCAGACTCTCCGAGGCTAAAAGTGACAGCTGAACCGCTATTCATGTTCAGACTTCCCATGGCCTAAGTGGCTCCACTGGGTATCTGCACATTTTGTAGAACTAATGCTAAAATTCTGTTATTTCTATAAGCGATATTACTTAGCTGGCTCAAAGTTCAAGACTTACACTGCTGTTTTCCTCTTCGTTTGTGAAGCTTCCCGCTGAAATCAGTAACACGATTAGTGCTCGTGCACTCCCAGAGGAGCTTCAGAATGAAAATCTTGCAGGGGAAGATTTTTCCAGCGGCTGCTTTTTAATCTTGAAACCTCTTCATCTAGGTCAGTGTCACGTATTTCCTGGCTGTGCTGCAATTTCTCCTCACAGGAAGAGCCCAGGCTAATTCCATTTGCTCACTCCGGGATATAGGAATTCAGAACAGAGAAATTCCACTTCAAACCCGCGTTGTCCCCAGGCTACGTGCTCACTCACCCTTTGCTCGGGGCAGCCTTCTCCCAGGCCAGGCATTGGTACTAGTGAGTGAGTAACTTCTACTCTCATTTATTTCTGGTTTTGATGACAATATCTTACAAAGTTATCTAGATCCTCATCTCCCAGGAGCAAATCAGAGCATCCGCTTGCTTTTCCCACTTTGATGTATCACGTTCTTTCTAGAAGTTTTGTAAGAAATGAGGCAGTTTATAATAGAGGTTGCATGGTCATTGGCGTAGCAAAAGGTGCCGGGACGAGTAAGTCCCAGGAGCTATTATTAAAAATAATAAGTCCTTTGTCTGAATTTGTTCATTTTTCCTTACACTGTTGCAATATTCCTTAGTTATTTATTGACTTCTTTTTTTTTTTTTTTTTTAACTCCTCCATGCCATACGTCCAAGGAGTGCTAGTTTTCTCTGTGTTGTTGATCTGCAGTGCAAGGCTACAAAGCTAATGTTATATAGATTTGGAAATTTTCCACACACTGCGTTTTAAGAGAGCACAAGTTCTATTTGCACCCCAGCTGTTTACTTGCATTTTGGCTTGGTCTTCCTCAGCAAAACTGATCATGGTTCATTTTAACTGCACCGATGTAGAATGAAAACTGGACTTGTTTAACCCCAGACTTCGTCTCCCTAAGGAAAACGTGTGCAGAGCCCTTGGGGGGTATTTTCCTAGAAAAAAAAAGGCAGCACACCTAGTTGTGCTGTTTTTAAATAGTAGCCCAGGTTCTTGTTCCATTCCAAGTGTTACGGAGGAGTGTGAGCTGCGCCAGGAAGCTGTGATGAGCTGCTGCTTCACAACTGTCTAAGTCCTACAGTACATCTGCATGCTCAGTTTTGTGCAGATTGTTACCCTTCATTTATGTCTGGGGTACATTTAGTGGCACAGTGGGAGTCACTTAGTGAAAGGATTCCTTACCTTTATTGCAGGAAGCTTTCAGGAATTTTTTTCTAGTTCCTGAATTTATTTTTTCTTTCATAGGGTCAGATTGTGTCCTTGGGTCCTTCTACTCATTATCAGATACTCTGATACTGAATGTCCTGCTTGGTTTCTAGATTCCACCATCCTAAAGGGAAGGGATTCTCAAAATATTTTTAAAGATTAAAGCACTGTAGAGCTGCTGCTCTGTGGCCAGCCAGTGTGGCGTAACTTTCTATTCTGAAGGTATCTCTGTGTTACGGAGAGAGAGAAATCACACGTATTCCCTCTAAATCTGAGGACAACAAAAATTCAACCTAGGAATCTTAATGGTTATGAGTGAGATCCGTGTTACCAGACAAGACTCAAGAGAACCTGCAGTGAGATGTATTTCATGTGTCCCCAATTAAATATGTTGAACCAAATGTTTTCAGTGTAAGGAGGAATCGTAACATCCTGAAATGTGGATGATCACTGACACTGTTTCGCTTTCATTCCTCTTCTGACTGCTGTTTTTGGGACCTTTGAGTAGTGACTCTAGTCCAGGGGAATAAAGAAATAAGTCAAGGCTGACAAGAGCAGGACGATCACTATTAAAAATAGGACTTGTTGCCATTTTGTATTTTTATTAGTACATTACAAATGTCATAAGTTCATGTTTGTTTTTTCTGCCATTTTTGTCTTCTGGTTGTTGCCTTCGGAGCAAAAAATTAATTTTGTTGGTGTGGGGTTTCATCCTTGCAATGACAAGAGAAGAAAGCACAAGACTGCTCGACTTTTCCGTGGTGCCTGTGGCTCCCTTAGGCCCGCAGATTTTCTTTCATTCCATGAAGTCTGCACAGTGAATGATGGAGCTGAGGCTGTGTTCTGCCGAGCGTGGTGGTGAGTTTGCTGTGTTCTTGCTATGAGACATCTGACCTTTCTAAGGATAGGAACGTCCGTTGCCCACAGCAGTGGGGGAGTAGATGCAGGACACACAACTTCGTGTCATTCCCTTTACAGAGTAGAGGCATCTTGTGTTCGAGTTGGCCGAGCTCCTTGCAGCTGATCTCCTCTTGTCTTGTCAATAGAGATCAATGTAACAACACAGAAAAGCAGCGTCTTCAACAGCTCGTAAAGATTGTTTTGACAAAAAACAAAACCCAACAAATCCCCTCTCCATAAAATTCCGCCACACTGAAGTGGTATAAGCAGAAAACAGAAAGAAAGGAAAAAAATGGGATTTTGCCTGGTTATATCAGACAGATGAATTATTAAAGCTCCTCTCACAGCCTGCTCAGTTGTCCCCAGACCTGACAGACCCTAGAACCCCTGGAGTTCAGCACGTACGAGCAACACGGAGCGCCTGCCCGAGCTCCTTGGCAGGGGCGCCGGGAACGCTGCCTTGAGCTCCAGCTGCTCCCAGATGCTGCAGCGACAGGAGCTCGGATTGAGGGGCAGCACTGCATCGCAGAGGGGCCTTGGGGACAAACCTAGCCAGCCCAGCAGAGCTGCATCCCTTCACCTACCTCCAGCCAGCAGGAGCAGCTGGATGCAGAATGGTAGGATGGGACCAGAGGGCAAAACCTCTCACTGAGAGCGTCGGTGGGATCCATCGCGCTGCAAAACTGAAATAGGAGAAATGATCATCTTTGGACTAAAATGCTGTTTGAGTGAAAGACAGGCTTTTTTACTGAAAAGCTTTCTAATTAACCTCTTTGTAAAGATTGCGTCAATTCCTTCAGTCTCCTTGCAGAACATCTGCAAAACGCCTGCATTCTGTCTGGAACGAACCAACACTCGCTGTCCTTTAATAAATCACACAGGGAGTTTTCTAGGGCTAGCAGCAGGAATTCCCAGCTCCAAGCAAGTGTCTGCAGATAGCATTTCCATATCAATTCACTTTTGAAGTTAAAAAAAATACTCTCAAAGAAGGCTTGATCATCTGCCTCTGACATGGGGAGAACAGTTTAGAAATATATATTCATTTTCAAAAAAAATGGCAGGTTTCCAAGACATGAGAAAGAAAACACCTTTTTTTTTGACTTCAAAAGCTGGTAAGAAGGTATTTTGTTTTTTAAGCAACCAAATCCTCTCTGATCTCATGCCATTCCCCTAATTACTAGCTGGAATGTGGGCTGATATAAAGGACCACCGTTGAGGTATGTGATAGAGAATGCGAGAAATGAAGAAATGACAGAAATTTGACCTGCCGGCAGAAAGTATTGCGAGGAAAATATTCTCAAGGAGATTTTCACTCTCCAGAGAACTAAGCAACATATTCTAAAAGTTGTCTAACAAACAGGTCTATAGCAAGGAAGATCAAACTGGCAACTACCCCGCAGGCCATCAGGTGTCGAGATTAATAGACACTCCTAGAGAAAACTGAAACACGGGTGTAGAAGGAGCAGAAGCTTCAGCAGAACCTTCGCTTTACAATAGTTTTGTCAGGAAGGGATTGCGGAGCCATCTTTATGTGTCTAAGGGATATCTGGTGAATCTGGCAGCACCCAAACCATTGGGAAATGTAGGTGGCCTTGCTGGTTTCTGCTCTTCAGAGACTGTTGTACAATGACAGCGATGGGGGGGTGAGCTCAATAGTATGAACTTGGTTTTGGGCCATATGGAAACAGTTTGAAAACTTTTTAAAGCTGAATTTTGATTTCAGTAATCTTATTTTTTTCAAAAATATTTACAAAAAATGGAATATTGAAAATTGCATGTTTGACACACGAAGCCTTGACTTCAACAGAGCTGTTTTTATTGGAAATAAACCTTTGTTTTAAATCTTTTGACCAGTTTGAATTGCAAAATCAGTGAAGGAGTTACCATCTAGCACTGTACTTAAACCAGGTAAAGATAATACTGATATATATTCTTGTTTAAACTCTCTTTGTACCATGAAATGTGTGTATGTGGGTCCCGAACGGGACCCATGTGGGTTCGGTCTCCTCACAGTTATCGCACATGGAGGGAGGTTTTATCCTGCCCCGTGCCAACCCTTGGGCCCTGTTTGCTGAGCTGTGCAGAGGGAAGGGGATTGTGGCCTCCACCAGCGGGGGACAAACCTGTTCTGAGGGGTAGGTGACATGTCCGGCCTCAGCGGATGAGGCCGCCGGCGCCAACGCGGGGCCCCGGCCTCAGCAGCCCCCGCGATGGCGACGGCGGCCCTGGCCTCATCCCAGACATCCTGGTGCTGTTTCCTACGTGACCTTGGGCAGGATGGACAGGGCACCCAAGGATGGGCAGCGGCAGTGGAGCCCTCTCAGGTGGAACCAACCCAGGGCTGCTGCTGAGGCCACCGGCTGCTTCGGAGCATCGCTCGGACCTCGATTCCCATTCCCGCTTTGCAGGTACGTGTGTGTCTGCCCGCTTGAGCCTAAAACGAAAAACTTGATGGATTCGTTGTTTGTTTGTTTGTTTGATTTCGTTTCTTGATACTGGAGATCGGAATCCCGAAACGCCTTCTGGTAAGAAAAGAAGCATCTCTACTCTCATTGTCCTTTTCTCAAACTCAGGGGTTTTTGTGCAAAAATGAAGACGTGTACCCTGACTTATGGGGCTGACTGGAAAAAAAACCTCTTAAATTAACAGTCATAAGTATCTTCTCTTGGTTAAACACCTACTTGTAGCTGCACTGCAGGGCACCATCCCCAGGTCCTCCTAGGTTTCCTAGTGGGACTTTGGACCGTGTGTGGCACCGTCCCAAACGGTGGATTCGTTGACACCCGACGGTACCTGGCAGGGTGGTTCTGCCTGAAATTTTGACTACTTGGAGATGCACTTTGCACTTGTTTGGGTTTAAATACTGTAAAGTTGTCATAACCTGTGTGATTCAAAGGGCATCTCAATAAAGACGCACAGTCGCTATCGGAGCAAGTCCTTATATCGCACTGTAAAGCAAGAGGGGCTCTGCCCTCGGTGTGAATTAGGCAGGCATTCTTTCACAAACCAAATGGAAAACATTGAGAATTGCTCATTTTGGGGCCTTTTAAAATCGAGCTAATGATGACATGTATTTTATATCCCCCTTTAGAGTGTCAGAATGCACGGACACTTCTGAAGTAGAACTACTGCTTTTAGAAAGCAGTGAGATAAGACTGAGTTTGCAAATCTCGCATTTCTAAAGGAGTGATTACTTGGAAAGGACCATTGCAAAAGCAATCAGTGTGAAGAATGCAGAGAGGGCTGCGATGTTGCACAAGATAAAGGTTTGATAGGTTTTCCGTGTTCTCATAAAATATAGTGAAAAGGAGTTTTTTCCTTTTAATCTCCTTTGTTAGGAACATGCTTTGCATAGAGAGGTAACAGCTACCTTTGCCTAATCCTTACAGTCTGATTTGAATGTAGAGTTGGTAGCCCCCTTCAGCTTCTTTGAACTCGGAGGTGAAAAAAAATGTGTTTTATTTCAGAATAGTTGATGAGTTTTTGAGTTCCACCGGACACCAGAAAGCACTGATAATTTGAGGCCATGACTGAGCAAGATATTTAAAATGTGCCATCTTTGAAGGTGCATCTAAATTTATGAATTGATACACAATCAGTTGTGAAGTTTGTCTACTTTAATTTTGACAAAAGATTAAATATTTCTTTTTTTATTTTCAAATAAATTTTAGTTTTTCAAGGTGATTTTTTAATTGTTTTTGAAAACCTAATTTTTTTCTCTTTTTGATTCTGCAAATCCCAGAAGTACATCTGTTTTATTTGTGTGCAACAACAAATGGCAGATGCTTTAAAATTTTGAGTCAAGGAAATGAAGCCATTGCAAGAGACAGTGTTTAATTTTACTGACTTTTTTTTTCCTGCAAGTCACTGAACGTAATATAAACATTAGGCTCCTGCCTCCAGAAATGTCACTCACTTTACACCAGGTAGGAGCTGTCTGCAGGTTAATGAAGTGACTGATGTGAACGGAAGCAGATGTTTAAATAGGCAGCAGCAGATGATGCAAAGATTGGGCTGGAACTGGGTCTGCCCAAAAGGGTACGTTGAAGGGAGGCTTCGCAGATCCCATTACACAGTGTCACCTTCCTTAGTTGCTTAGACCCTTGTTCAGGGGAATAAGTATTTATTTCTTCTAATTCTAACTAGTTGTGTGTCCTTTAGCCTTAAAGATATGCCTGGAGATCATTAATTCAAATAGGACTGAAATGTGTGATTAATTTAACATACTTTCTGAAACAGTGAGACCTTTCTGTTCTAAAGCTCTTGCATGAGCTCAAGGCCACCTTCTTAGATAGCTGCAGAAACAGTCTCATTTATGCCTGGAAATATAGGCTTCATTTGCATCCATTTCTATATGATCCTCATTTAAAAATTATGATCATAGGTCACTACTGCTTAATTTTAACCTTGATGGAATCTTGCTGATTACACAGCAACAAGTAATTTATTAATTAAGAGTGGATGGTGGGCTCCCTTATATTTTGATTAACCTAATAGCCTTCACAGCACGAATTGAATTTAACCAGAGACATCGTTATAACTTTTAATAAAATGATCTGAAGGGCTATTGAGTGCCTCCCTTGAAACACTTATTAGACAGCTAATCTGCATGTGTAACCACTTGGCAGCAGAGCAAAAACCACTATGGGAAACATTCTGCCTCTGATTTTATGAAATTACCTCCGATCTTTCAGTCATCCATGAAAACCTTCATTAGTCTTTTTTGACTTTCACTAGATATGTTTTCAGTGAGAGAAGATGTGAAGGACGAAGGGCTTTGGCCTCTCCTAAGCCTATGAACAATGTGAGAGATAGTAAGATATAAACCTGTATATAGATATACCTAGATATAAAGATGGTAAGATATAAAAGATATAATGCCAAGATGCAACTTGACTAGAGATGTGCTGAGTGATTTGGAAGGATGAACTTTGGGTGACACTGGGAAGAGGAATGTTGCTGAACACTCACTATTTCTAGTGAAACTACGGGAACATTCAGCACTTCAAAAACTAAACAAAAAGTGGCCTCTTTAGGGCTGCATATGAATTTATATGCCTTTTGTACAGGAGAGCATTTATGTGAGCATTAATATGTCATGAAATCAACTTTTGCCCTAAGCTATTGCATCTAGCCATGACTTAACGTTTCCATGGATCCTCCATTCCATCTAGACATTAACGGCTAGTTTGAAAATCCAGATCTTGGGTGTTTTTACAAAACAAGCCTAAAAAACCTACACTTCATTTGAACCTCATCCAGTAAAACCCAATTAATCTGTAGCAGAAATAAGTCTGGCCTGTCCAGAGGGTGGAGAACGTGCACTAACTTTCACATTACTAAATTGAACTTGAAGGGAGCTACTTTAAGATAAGTGAACCGTAACCACAGCAGTGAGTGCTTTATAACCATGCTATGAGATGTGTTTCTGTCCTGGGTTTACCTGAGTCTAGTTTTCATGAGCTTTGACTTTCAGCTGGGTTGCTCTTCATTTTGTCTAATCTTCAGACAGTTAAAGAGATTTCCTACATGGTTGGGGTAAATGCCAAGTAGGTGGGAATAGTTTATAATCCTTTTAAGAACATTGGCACCAGTGTGTAGAACATCTGTAAGTTATATCAAGAGCTGTGTTTTATTTTATTTTATTTTATTTTATTTTATTTTATTTTATTTTATTTTATTTTATTTTATTTTATTTTATTTTATTTTTCAATTGGAGACAATTCCTATACAGTGCTTGAGTAAATTACTCACACTTCCTACTGGTTCTGCTGCTCTTGCAGCCTTTCCATTTTTAGGAAGAGGGTCTCTAAGGAGGTAAGCGTGGGCCTGCATTATCTATCAGCTTTGGGAAGGAGCATGGAGCAGTTATTCTCTTGCTGCTCTATGATCACAGAGTCTTTTACAGAGCTGTGGTGCCTGCTTTTGCATTCAGCGTTTCATGAAGGCTGCTGTTCTACTAGCCTGAGTACATGTAACTGTTTAAAGCACCTGCTTGTGTTCCCCATGCCTCAGAGAAGAAAATGGTTGCTTCTCTTTTCTTATTTCAGAAAAGTGCCTGCTGCAGGTAAGTTTTGTGTCTGCGGGAGAGAACAACGACGAGCAGTAGAGCCTGTATCGATTTGTGGTCAGTTCTGATTTTATTAAGCCCCAGCAAAATGCCAATTATTTTACTTTTGCTTTAAAGCTCCTAATCAGCACAAAAATTGCTTCTGTAGACTATAGCATGAAGAAAGATGTGATTTATATGTTAAACTTCTCAAGGTCATTGGGTCCTTCAAGAAGAAAGACCAGGCTTTTCCACCATTACTGCTGAATATTATTTCCTGGGAACAAGGGATCCTGGAGGCAGTAACCTTGCTGCTCTGGAGGCACTGAACTGTTGAGTTCCCTTCGCAGCACGAGCAGTTTGCTCTACCTGTGAAATTCATTGTCTTGTTTGCAGTATAGTCTCATTCCTATATATTGATTCCTATGCATTGAATCCTCTCCTTAACTACCAGTTTTTGCTTGTTTCTTTTTATGTTTCTTTTGTGATTTAACTGTCTTCAGAAACAGCTTTAAGTCTTGAGCTTGTAGCTTGGGGTATGAGGAAGGTAATTTGTGGGAGGAAAAGGCCTTTAGATCACATAGGATCTCTCTGGAGTCTCCTATTTTTCTCCCTTAAGGGAGTCCTGGATTTACCTGGAGTTAACTAAAATATTCCATGATGCATCAACCTATTCCATGAGGAATTGCTGCAGTGTTCACAATGCATAACTCACAGCAAAAGAAAATTATTATGCATTTAGGATGGATTTTTTTTTCAATAATTCCCTTAATGACTGTGCTTTTTTCTAACACTCCCCATATTTTAACACAACAGCAAGGATTTGCTACAGATACGGATGTGATGTCCAGACAGTGAAATTTCCGGACAGAAGAGCATTGAGAGAAATGGTTCATAAACAGATTACCAGGCAGAATATTGCCCCTGTGATTAACTGAGCTCAGCGCAAAAGTCTCTGCAAACCAAAGCCAGGGGATGGATTGCTACTCGGCAATGCAAGTGAAGAGCATGGCAGAAGGCAGATAAGCAGACCGTGGTGCTCTTGCAGGATCCATTAGAAAAGAAGAGGCAAAGGTATTCGAGAGGATTCAGAGCAGTGTCACGGCTCTGCTGGGGCACACAGCACCACGGAGAGTCTCCACAGGGTCTATCTGGTCTGATGTAAATGTGCAAGTGTGAAGGACATGATAGGTAGTGTATGAACCAGCCCTTGCAAATATGTCCCTGCGGATGTTAAGGACAAATCAATCCAAACCGCTTGAGCTTCGGGATATTTTTTCTTTTATCTAATTTCAAACCAAGAAAAAAATAATGCTGGTGCAAAAAGCCAGCATTATGAATTTTTAATCTTCAAGTCCTTGTAGGAAAAATTTATTTGCAGTATTATTCTTGGTTAATAAGGTTGCACTGCCCATTGAAGCCTGTAATCCTACTGTTTTAGGCAGTGTATCAACACAGTGTGTGAGATAGATGCATTCCCAGGAGATCTTTCACCTCAAAGCTGAATAGCGGAGCAGAAATAGAAGAAACAAAATGACTTGCCCAAGGTTACAAAGGTCTGAAAGGAAGCCAGGAATGCAGTTCAGACATTGTAATTCATGGAAGGAGAATTATCCACTGAATGTGTTGACCTCTCACTGCGTTTAGAATGAAGAGTCTTTCTCAGATGTAGTTATATAAGTTATATAAACTTATATAAGAAGTTTCTTTTGGGGGAACCTTCCCTGTTGTCAGGGTCTAGGAAGACCTAAAATGTTGTGAGGGGCTGATGAGAACAGCTACAGCACAAAGACAGCCTCAGATTATTGCAGCTAGCCCCTGTGAAAGCCAGTGAGAAGATGCTGCAGCCATCTGCTTAAAAAGGCAGTATAAACAGTATCAACTGAATTATTGTAGCCATGGTACAAAACGTCAGGGCTTTCTTCTGGTAATCAGAAGTACAAGTTCTCCTAATGTCTCAAGATGTTTCATCGGTGCCCCAGTTCACAAGTTTTAAGCAATTTTGGACAGTATTTTCCCAGCATTGCAAGACAATCAGACTGTTAGTGGCTTTGGAAATCCGAGTCCACGGCTGTGCATGTAAAACAGTGGTCTACCCTGTCAGCAAACTGCAATTTAAACAAGTTTCTCCAGATTATCCTGGATTTTACTCTTGTCATTCTTGCATTTTCCTTTCTCGATGATGATGTCTTCTTTTATCTTTCCTGGAAATGAGTTTACTGGATTGTTGTCAGGAGGCTTTCACATGCCTAACTTTGGCTCAGCAGGCACTCAGCACAACGTAGGTGTGCAGAACGGTATAATAACCCAGTGAGCCTGGGAGACAGGCTCCCCGTGCAATGAGAGGCAGACGAGGATGCAGTTTTGCCTTAGGACCTCACTGAGAATACTACTGATGTTGTGGGCTCCACAGGAGGTCAAATATAGTGCTGTTTTTAAAGACGTTCTGTGGCTAGAGGTGATATCTGCTGCAGGAGTACAGGGCATATGATGAGAACTTTTTTATATGATATTTTTGATACGATTCTTCCCAAATGGGAAAAATAAATTAACAAAATAAAGTATGCTGATTAATTTAGGCAGAATTGGGATGCAGGTCTAAGGGAATTGCATATTGTTTTAGTGAGGCACAAAGCAGCAACGTCCAGACAGGGAGTCAGAAATGAAGAGATAGAACCGGAACTAATGTCAGGAGGCAACCAGGTGGCTGCTGAACTAACTGCATGGGCAAGCTGGTCACACAGGGCAATCTACAGAGAAACGAAAGCGAGATTAGTCACTGGGACACAGCAGGAAAGCCAGTATAAGTGTTATATAAATGTCATATAAACCTGTATGTTATAATGTGTATTATAGATTGCTTATTAATTCTTAAACCTTGAATATTAAATACTATATGTTTATATAACATTCACATATCTCTATATATGTGCTTCCCATGCACACATATGTGTATGTTGTATGTATGTTGTAAATTCCCATTCACATATTTGCATTACGGTGGAGTCATGAGGTCCTGACAGGGACAGAGGCTGCACCCCTGCCAGACCTGGAGGCGCAGGGTGCAGGGTGTAGGTAGGACGGAATTTGTGCCATTCTCTTAGACATCAGATCTAGGTACTGCAAGTTCTCTATTTACACAAAAAGAAAGGTAGCTGCTTCAAAAAGGAGAGGCAATTCGGAGTAGCCAATTTTGTGTGAGTTTTGGCTAAATTAATAAACTAATCTGAATTTTACTCGGATGTCTGTGGTAAACCTGGGGATGTTTCCAGGACTGAAACTGGAACTGCCTTGAAGTTGCTGTGGAGAAATGGTGATTGGGAACAGGATGACACCAGCTATAAGATATTTGGAGCAGAGCCACTATGCTTTAGAGTTGAAGGGGGTGAGAGATGGAGTCTTTATAAAGTAGAACTTTTATTAAGTTGCTAAACTTAATAAAATGAAGCATTTTTTCAAGCAGTCTGTCCTCACACTGCAGCTGCGTGGGTCTGTGCCATCCTCTGTGTTAAACATCTGCTGTGTTTGCTCAAGATTCCCTGACAATGTGGGGAAAGTGGGTCCAGGTTTGACTATTTACAGGATATTTGTGGCCAAAATAAAGAAGTCCTTGAAGAAGTGAAGGCCTCCTGGCTGCCTCGGTGCAAACATGCCACTCACTGCACATCCCTGCGTGAATGGGGAAGAAAATTCACTTTGACAGCTCAACCCCAGCAAACGGCAGCAAAACAACACGTCGCCTAAATAGACCAGGACAGATCTGTTCTGTAAGCTGATGAGGGTTTTGTACTTCCAAGTAATTATTGGATATGAAGAAGGGCTATAAATGTTCTTAACACCTTGGAGGCATCCCCAGATCTGGCGTGGGGAAACGCGTGTGCAGCAGCTGCTGCTTTCTGCAGGGCAGCTGTGCTGGTTAACGCTTTCGCTGCTCCGTTGCTGGTGCCGGGACAGACGGAGGGTCCCACAAGGACATGAAGCGCAGTCTTGGCTTGCACTACGGCTCGGATGAGGCAAGTGCTCGGCAGAGGGAAGGGAGGCTGCAGGACGGTCCATCCTCCCCGTTTCGAGGGCTGATAGGGTCCTGTGACTGGATGTGCCCTTGCTCTCCAGATGCTTCCTACCCACTCATCTCCTGTGCTCCGGGTGATGTCATATAAGTTATTAATGATTAAACTGAGCACCTGAGAAAACATAATTGGCAGTTCATATTTTAGCAAAGCACACAGGCATTTTAAGCTTTGTATATGGTCATGTCTCTGCCACAGCAGCCTTTGCTATTTGTCTGTTCAGGTGGTAAATTCATTTGTTTTCAGTCCACTTGGTGGTGATCCAACTGCTGAGGCTTCAGTTGGGATGCGAGCTCTGGGTAGGGAATCCCTATCAACAGTTTAAAGGCTTTAAAAGTAGACGTCACAATCCTGTCTTGTCTGACCCCCCTCACAGACCAGCCGCCTCAGACAGTGTTTCCTGCTCGGAGTCTAAAAGTTCGTGGTTGAACATTGGGTTTTTTGTGCTTTCTAGTCAGGAGGCTCTAACTGCTGATAAATCCCAGAGCTGGGTTCTGCGGAGGTTTGATTTTGTTTTCAGTGTGAACGTGGCTTACTTCGCTTTCCATCATGGTGCCTCATCCTGATTTTTTTTTCTTTTCCTCAAATTTTGCAATTGTGCAGCTGATGCTCTTTGAGGACATTTTAAATATATCCTTTCTAAATTTATTTAATTTCCTTTTTAAAATTTCACTCTTTTCTGCACATGATTCTGTATATTTTCTTTGCTGTCTGCACACTAATTTATGTCTTTGCGATGTATTTTCAAGCATGTAGCACCCCCCTTTCTATACCTTACTGCAACTGCAGCTGCCATTTGTCTACCCTGACACTAATGCAGAGCTAGGTGCAGAGGGCACCTTCTCTAGTACATGCACGGACGCTGGCAGAAACAGTGTGACCTCCTTAATTCCTCAAATGAGGAACTTTATTCCATGCTCTCCCATTTTCTATGGGAGGGACTGTTTGTCATTTGTTTCTCAGGTTTTACAAGGCAGCGCTGGTTCAGGTTAACTCTGTTAGAGCTTTCATACAAAGCTCGTGCTGCATGGGGCGTGCTGAGGACTTTGCTTACTGCAATGACTTGCTTCCGAGGGCTAGCCGTGGGCCTGCTTCGATGTGCAGAGCTGTTCATTGTGTTTTCCCTCATATAGACTCTCAGCATAAACACATAAACCCTTCATTTGCTTCACAGAGTGTGGGTGTCTTGAGTAAATGCTGTCGGTGGGTGTTTGGGGAAGACGTGTTCTCACCCTTGCAGCATCTCTTACACCTGTGTGTGAACAGGAGTGGCTTCTCCGTGGAAACAAGAAGTCTCTGAACGTTCAGGGGACTTTTTTAGAAGCTAAACAACTTAATTGGAAATGAAGAGAGATCTTTCCTTATTTCATCTTGTTTTCAAAGTCAACTTCATTCCAACTTTATTTAAACAAAAATATGTCTTAAAATAATGCAGCTTTCACAGAAACAATGCCTATGTAATAATGGTCACAGGGCTGGTGCTCTCTGTTTTGCTCCAAAAGTTCCGGTTAAACAAACCTTGAAGCCTTGCTCTTGCGTTGCCCCTAGTCTTGTGAGGAGAGGAAAAGAGATTCAAGAGGTTTGTCCAACCCAGCAGCTTTCAGGATCGTAGCAGGGTCTGGCTTAGGCCTTCCTGCCCGTGCTGGTGGCCTTGCTGCCTCTCTGAAGCATCGAGTCCCGATGCTTCTTCCAGTTTTCTCCATATGACAGAAGCTGCTTGCCCCCAGCAAGCAGCACACATTTTTACAAAGTGTATTGCCATTTTGAGAGTCAGGCGCCAAACCTGATTCTGTAGGAAAACAAGAACTCCTGTCTCTCAATTCTAGTTAATTTCTATTTGGAGTAAGATGTGAAGGAAGCCGTGGTATCTTTTATTGTTACTTTCAGAAAGAATATACAAACTTCTGGGTGCACACGTGTTTCTTGGGGACTAACCTAACTCGCAGTGTAGCTGTGCCTACCGGCTGATCTCATTTCTCTTTGGCACTTGCAGCCATCCCGAGAACATCATGAAGCTGGTGACCGTCTGAACATGTTTTCTGCAGGACTGCAGGAGCTGCTCACAGTGACCCAAGGTTAGCGGCTATGCCAAGATTCAAAGACTTGCCTCCTGACTTCTTTCTCCTGGGATTCCTTGCCTTGCTGGCAAGCCTGACTCTGGCTTTTAGTTCTTCTGCCTATGTTCATAGCCAAAGTAACAAATGAGTTTCTTCTCAAATTGAATCAAGATTCAGAAACATCTTTCAGGTTGTGCTCTTTTCCCTGCCTGAGATCTTGCTTCACCTTCCTACTGTGCTGCTCACCAGCTAGCTCACCTTCCCGCTATTCCAGCAGGCAGTCTGTGTATCTCACGGGATCCTTCGGGATAAGTAGAGTTCTGTACATGTGATTACTGGAGGATTGTTTTAATGATCAGCCCTCCTTATCAACCAGCAAGGGGCAACAACACAAACAACAAAGGTTTAAAATCCAGGCAGTTGAACCCTAACCCAAGATAGATCAACGGCAAGAGCCCTAGAAGGATTTGATTTCTAAAAAATTGATTTCTTCAAACGCCAAAGGCATTTGTAAATGCTCCCCTCTAAACTTGAGAAGGGAGGAGGGAAGGAGGGAGTGTCTGCATAGAGATGTTTTAAAAAACAAGAAGGTTAAAAGCACCGTGTGGGGTTTTCAAAGGCCCTGGGGACACTTATCTGCCTCAGAAATATGTACTCAGCAATAAGTATCAGGGCTGGATGATTTACACAGGCCTCAAATCCCATTAATGCAGGCATCATATATTACAAAATTCCCTTTGTAGATACAGATCAGAACACCAGTAAATAATCAACAGGCCTCAGAAAAAGGGCAAGGATTAAACTCATCCATCACTAACTAATACATCTGTAGCAAAACCACAGAAACAAAAATAGTGGAGGTGGGAGATAAAAGTTTTTATCATCTTGTGCTTGTTCCTTATTTATTACTGAGTGTGTGAAGGGTGAGTATCAGGATCACAGCTGGAAGTAGAGAGAAATGACAAGGAAAGGGCAACTTAGTCCATTTTCAAAATGGACCTGCAGCTTGTGAATGAGTTCAGTATATGTAAAACCTGCCCCTCGTGCTGCAACCTGTTCCACTCAGCCCCTGGGTCCGAGAACAGGGATCTGTGGGTCGAACTCTGCGTGTTGCAACGCATCCTCAAGATCTGGGCTCCTTCTGAGGTCTGCCAGGGCTGTGTCTTCTCGGAGTTGCTCAGCATCGTGGCTCCTCAGAAGCAGAGGTAGAGGCAATCCTGGCAGTCCTCACTTTGCTACTCTCCACACAGTGAGCACAGTGGCAGCTGATAGACTTGCTGAGGGGTGAACCACGATCGAGTTCTCCGTAGCCTCAAGTTCTTCCCAAACGCTGACCTTAGTGTTGCTGTTGGCTGCATGCAAGTGCTGACATCATTTGAGCTTTGTGCTTCCTTACTTAATTCCATACTTCTGGTTACCTTTCAGTGTCACTCCACACCCCTGGCATGTCATCTCCAGCTTATCTACAGATTGCGTTGCAAGCCGGCTCTCTGCCATGGGCTGTACACTGCACAGAACTGCTGTTAGGAAGCACCTTTGCTGCCGTCTCTGGGTTTAGCAAGACTAAAGGAGCTCCTCAAGGCACAGCGGAGAGGAGGACAGATGCCCGTTAAACCCAGAAGGTCAGCAGTGGTTGCACTGACAGGTTCCAGGGCACGCAGATAACTGCTGCACGGAACCTGAGGTCTGTCTTGTACCACCTCTTCATGCAGGAGATGGCTACTGTGAGACCACGAGGGGATTTGTGCAACAGCCCCAACTCTTGCTTCATTAATCTACTTGCTTAGGAAATGAAACACATAGTGATGGACGCTGGCTATTTCTTCACAGACATGGTCCAGTGCTGTAATAATGTTGCCTTTTGTGTTTAAAATGAAACTTCTTTTTATTAGAACATCATCATTTGTTTATTTTTTCACTATCTCCTCGTAAATATGGTAGTATATTGTAAACTGTTCCCCTGAAGAAGCAAACCTATGGCCATCCCAATAAATGAACCAGAAATGCTTTATGATGCAGAGCCCTTCCATGCTTTCACTGTGGTTTCCAATTATTCAGTAATTCACAAGGTTCAGTAGCTCACAACAGGTCTCCAAGCTATTACTGCAAATATGCACAACTCTGTTGTAGGTAAAATTTCATGATCAGAAAACTCTAGCAAGGAAATCAGCTATTTAACTTTCATCCAAGCCTTCCTCCCTCTCGACTCCCCTCTGTTACTCCACCAGATGTGCGTGTGCTTCGTTATGCTGTGGCTGTGAGGAAGACGGTTTTGAGTATTATTGGAGGGATGGATGAAACAATAAAGTGAGTTGGAACTTATTCTTGCTTTGAAGTGTCTCATCCTTCTCCACTGTTAGGGAAGATGGCCTTGTGGGTTCTTACAGGCCATCAAGAAATAGCTACCTTTAGCACTGCTGCTGTTGCTGCAGAGTTTGGTATGTGGCATCTGTGCTCTGGTGTCAGAGGACAACCAGGATAACGTGCTTCACAATCCTTCCTGGAAGACTGAGCATCTAGGAGAAGCAAGAAGCCTGTTTTCTCTTTTCTCTTTCTGTTTCTTCTTTTTCCCCTCCTCCTCCTTCCTTTTTATTTCTTTTTTTTCCTTATTTCTCTGTTTTCTCTGTCTCCCTGTATTTCTGTTCTCCTCCTCTGAGCTGTTGTTTGTGATGAGAAGGAGCTGCCTGAACAGACCTCCTGCTGCTCCGCCACTGATCCTTACAGAAACAAGGAGTATCCCTGCAGGGATGTCATCAGGAGCCGCGCTTGCCACAGGTACATTATTGTGGTGCAGCAAAAAAGCAAGAGATTATTTGGAGGAAAACACACTTAAAAGCAACCTCACAAAACAGCTCAGGCCCAGGCCCACAGAAGGGTTCGTTATGGGATCTCACCCCTTTTCATTTGGGAATTATTAAGAACTCTTTCTATACCCCAAATATACTGAATTTCTAAGAGGTCAGATCCAACTTACGGATTTGTAACAGAGGTCAAACTCACAACACAGGCACCTTCCAGGAAGGAGAAGTGAGGGTGGAATAGGCTGGGGTGAAATACAGAGCTCCAGACTGTGTCAGTGCAGACCAAACAGTGGGGTGAATTGCCTAGGAGTCTGGGTTTGTTGTGAAAGTGCAGCTGCTTTAGCTTTGCAGATGCAGCCACAATTTTGACTATTTTCATCGAATTTTGTCTCTTTTAGCTGACTTTCCTAAGGGAATAATCGTGGTCTGTGTATTTGTCGGTCCATTCTTCCTAATAACTTCTGAAACTGTCAGCTAACTTCAACAATCCTTGATAGAGGGGCACTCAAAGGTATAGCTCCTACAGGCTTTGTGACAGTAGCCTAAGGTAAGGAAATGATGGCCCAGACTTTGATCTCATTTGATTCTGGAGAATCCACGTACGCTTTATCTGTGCCCCAAATAATGGGAGAACCTCCAGTGAAGCTTATGCATTTCTAGACTTTAGAGAATTAGCTAGAGCCTAACTACTGCTGACAGGGCTGCTTCTTGCTCTAGTTATTATTCAGGTTTTGAAAAGCCTGGGCAGCGCCCAAACAAAATCAATACCATTTGCTGGGAGCTTTACTGGCCTCTGCAGAAGGTCAGGAGAAAAAATGGATGGGGAATAAGGAGGGCCAGCTCACGAACAGCAAGCAAGGAAGGAGGGCAGTGCCAAGGAAAATACGTGCTAAAAAAGCACATTTTAGTGAAGGTGATTGAAATGTTGGGTGGTGTGTTCACATCAATGGGCAAAAATAAGCTGTGAAAAATGTGGGGACCTCTCTCCACTAATGGTTTGGAGGTAGATCCAGTGCAGTGTCACTCTGGGAAATGCTGGTGTGTCTTCCCATTCCGAGTTGGGAGGTGAAGGTGTAGCAGAGTGATGCAGGAAATGGCAGCCCTTGCCAAGCCTCGGCACGCTGAATCCCTCCTGCTGCAAACAGCACCTTGGAGACCAAGGAGATACGAGAGTAGGGCGTTTTTTTTTCTCATTCTATTTTATTGCCACATTTTTTTTTCAGGAGAAACAAGGAGGAGGGATGGTGCAGCAAATCCTTAGAGCGAATTGGAAAATCAACATTTATTATTTCCAAAACTTGGGGAAAAAATGTGCCAGATGAAAACAGACCTAATTTTCCTATTTGGATATTGTCCTGTCTAGAGTTCACAAAATCTCATCTGGCAGTTTTCTTGCTTGATTGTTTCTAAACCCATTTGCTAAAGCAGAATAAAGATTTACAGAATTTGTCTTGAAACTTAACTAGAAATTGCTGATGGACCAGAATAAAAATGAGGGGTAGCTGAATAAACGTAAACTAAATGTTAAAGTGTCTGAATCTGTTGGGCCATAAAAATCTATTTTGGGAAGTTCAGCTGTAAGTTGAATGTTAAGTTAAAGCGTCAGGCTAGCTTTAAGTAGCAGGAGTTTATTTTATTGGCATTTTAAAGCAACCTTCAAAAGACTGGGAGGATTGCCCAAATTGCTGAAGCTCTCCAGGAAATAACACACTGATTATGTCCAGGGCCAATTTAGGAACATAGCACTGACATTACAGCCCTCAACTGCTTTTTGACTCCAAGTAGAAGGTACAGGTTTTTCCATGGCTATGGATCCCATGTCAGCAAGCTCCTTGTCTCCCAAGAAGTCTGTCTGAGGATGTGGAAGGAGTCTGCAGCCTCTGTCTTTTACAGAAAGATGAAATTCTCATCAAAGAAAGAAGTCAACATAAAAACCCCCTTTATTTATCTGTCTTAGAGTTTCTGTTCCTGTTCATGCGTTGCTCCTTGGAGAGGGATAGGTGCATTTACAGGACAAACTATGGCCTTCGAGCCAAAGTGCTCAGCTGGTGAAGTAGCCGTGATGACTGCACTCACGAGATGGCATGGACAGTTACTGCAGGCTCACTAATAACAGAATGAGTGAAAAGTTGCCATGAGGTTTAGAGGTACTGAATCACTTTTATTTAATAACCAGTAACTGTTGCATGTTACAGGATATGAACAATTCCTCATACTATATGAAGCTGAGCTTTTGGGTGAACGTCATTTATTTTAAGATAACTTTTCACTCCACAATTCCACTGATGCATTAAACACGTGCAAGATATTAACATTCCCAAAGGTTGAACTCCTACTTCTGCCTTAGAGGATGACAGCTTTGAGGTGCAGTGGCTGCTGAAGCGGATTTAAGTGTACTTGGTGATGGTGGTAATTCTAAGATGAGAATGAGACCACTGTCGGAAAGGTTACCCTGTTCTAATCATAATATTTGGTTAAGGAGAAATCAAGAGATGCTATACCTTGAAAATAATCCTATATCTATTTTTATTATAGTTATTCCATGAAAAAAATAAGGCCTTCAGATCTGCTGCTATCATTCTTTTTGCTTCCTAAATGAAAGCCTTGAAATAAAAAGTGGTACCCTAATGTAGGAAATGTACCAAGCCGTTCAATACACTAGTGAAACCATTTCTTACCCTTTCAGTACAATGTAACTTAGATAATGTACCTAATCCTTTCCGTCTTTTATTGCTATCTGTCTGTTGATAGAAATGTTATGGGATAGTCACGGTGCTTCTGGAGGTGATGTATGGAAAGGCAAGTGAGCCTTCAAGATAGATTGCTCTGCAAGTGGAAGAGGTAGAAATAAACTGTCTGGTGAAGGGTACAGGCCAGAAAGGCTTTTTGAAAGCATCTGTCACTCAGCACTAAGTAAATTAGCCCAAAATATATGATTTCTGATCAGTCTGGAAGAGGGGGAACGACTGCTTGGCACTATTTGTCCTGCAGTTTCAGATTTGTATCTGTTCAGGGCCAAAGTGACAGAAGCACAAACTATGCCAGCTTTTTGTTTATGAGTTATCAGAGCACAGACAGTTCCTAGGTGAAATAACCGCTCTTCAGCCATCAGTCTCGTGTCTTATCTTCAGCCTTTGCCTGTTCTTGCAGGGAGTCGCGGCTGGAGTGCATCTGAGGAAGGTCCAGGCTCCTAGATAAAATTTGCAAAGTTCCTTCACTTGGTGGTAGGTGCTGCCGGGCGGATCTCTGGCCCGGCTGTGCTCATCTTTCTGCACTCAAGTGAGGATGATACAGGTTCTTTAAGGACTTTTCTTTTTGCTGGATCAAGTAATGTCCTTCTCCAAATCTGCTTAACACCATTAACACACAGGAGGTTGTATGAGTGGACCTAAGAACAGCATTTGGATTGGTGTATGTTAATAAAATCAGAAAAGATGTTTGCACCAGTCCCCACTGCACTTCAGAATAGGTGAATAGTCTTAAAGGACTTCATGGCCTGGGATTTCAGGATAGGTGGGCGCAGCTGCTGCCGAAAGCTTGGCAATTTCCAGATTGCTCTGGGCCTCCCTCTCCACTTTGCTAAATAGGTCTGGTCCCCCGTGCAAGGGCTCTCGGTGATCTCCGTGAGCCTCTGATTATCGCTGTTACCCGCAGGTCCCACCTGCTCGACCTGCAGCCCTGGGAAGCTGCTGCTCTGGAGGGAGCTATTTAGCGGGTCTGTGATGGATGCTCTTCTCCTGGTTGTGCTCCCAGTGCAGGGATGCTCTCGCAGCCAAGGTCAGTAGCTGTGAGGGAAACTGCAGCTGTTTTTCTGTTTTGTTTCATTTATTGCCTTGTGGGCACCTTCAGCTTGGGATGGTAACCGATCTATTAAGTGCTACGGTACCGCATGGACAAGAAGACATTTGTATCCTGTTCCTGTGGACTGCTCAGGTAAATACTCTAGGTATGCACGCAGCATATACTCCCATCACAGGCTCAGAAGCTGCTCTGCACCTTTTTGAGCTCTAAATCCCAATAATGCTGTTGCTGCAGATGCCTCTGCATATCCTAATACGTGTGTGCTCATAGGTGCTCCCTCTCCTGCCTGCGCATCCTGCTACGGATTGTGGCTGCTGTTGGTCTCAGACCAATTAATGCTGCTCTGAGATGTGCGTGGGGCTGCAGGGCAATGAGGACTGCCCCCTGGTATGTGATTTTGCAGTCCCATACTGTTTCCTCAGATTGCAAAGTCTTTTGTGCTCCCATTTACTGGGCAGTGTTTGCAGCTGGTATAATTGCCGCAGTTCCTTTGACTTCAGTGGAGCTGGGAGGATTTATACTGGCCAAATGTCTGCTGGTGGCATTTTGTAACAGAGTTCCATTCTTTTATATTTAGCCTAATTAAACTGACTGATTTTCAGAGCTGCCAGAATGATTTAGAAACCCAGGTTTACGTGAGAGCAGCGAAGCCTGGAAAAAGCTCAGCTTAGAAGCTGGTGTAAGAGATATCCCTGCGAGGGACAGTGGAAGAGCACGGCAGCAGGGGAGGAGGTTCTGCGAGGTTGCCCTGCTGCACAGAGACGAGGAGGGCGGCAGCGGCCCCTGCTTCTCGCAGCCGGTGAAGGGCGTTTTGTGCGTGCGGAGAGCTGCGCTCACGGTGCTGAGACACTGCACGGTCCTGCAGAACCCCACTGCAGCCTCCAGCCTATGGCAACGTATGCGCAGCTTGTTCACCAGGCACAGGTGCTGTCCCTGGGGCTTCTCTGTGGTCAATGGGTACAGTGTGTTTGTGGCTGTTACTAGTTAAATTGGTTAGTTAAGCAAACTAAACTGGGTTCGTTTGGATAGTACCTCTGTCCTTGGGGATACTTATGTGTCTGAGGCTGCTAAACATCTTTTATATAATGACAGGAGCTTTGTGTACCTGCAGAGAAAGGGAAATTGCCTGTGGTTTAAGAGTAAGTTGGTTGATGCAAAAAGCTAAATGTCTTCTCTATATGTGTTAGCCCTCTAAACCAAGTTAGAAGTTATCTAATCTAGAAAGGCTGGAACAACTGTTTAAATAGCCTGAAGGCAGGGGCCAAAATTCAGAACCTCTAGCAATATGAAGCTCCCAAGGAAGATGGGTAAAAACAAGGAACAAGATGGAAACGCAAGAAGGCAAAACGTTTAACGTTTTCTGAAACATCTTGAGCTTTCTTCTTGGGATTATTGTCCTGCCTACTATACTATGCCTATACTTAGATATAGCCTTTCCCCGTATTTATGAAGCCCCCAATTCACTTGCTCCTTAGAAATCAGATGTTCAGTAATGTGGACTCTTCAGGGCCTTTTTGATTTATTTTTGAATTTGGAGAGCTCCCATTCAATGACATGTATATGTTACCAACTGAGAAGAAAATACTTCTCATTGCACATGTTTCACATAACACTGGCGATATTTAGTAACACCCAAGTTTTCCCTCAGATCTTTAAACTAGCAAGTGACTATTAAATTCAGTTCCCTAAATTACTCATTCTCCCACTTACACTTTTTCCTTAGTTTTTCCAGAATAATAGATCCATTTGCCTCCTTTGAATCTGATTCTTCTATTCCCATGATTTATGTTTCTCTCTCTCTGACAAAATACTCCCATTTACCTCATATCACAAAATCCCTCTTAATATATATAAATGAAGGAATATCTCTTGGAATTGGAGAGGGGAGGGTGACATTGATAGCTACCTTACAAGTCATCCTGGTCCTCGAACCCCGAATGCTTTGCTCCTTTAGGAATATATGGAAAATCATCACATGCAGAAAGAACTTTTAGGTTAGTCTTGTACCTTCTTTGGAATCAAAGGACCTCAGTACTTCCTTTAATGAGGAAGTTCTAATTTGTTATATTTGACCTGACCTGACTTTACTGTAACTTGCATTAAAGTTTCAGGAGGCCGGGGGTGGTTCCCACTGAACTGGGTCAGTGTCCCTTGTCATGCATAATCCTTTATTATATCAGCAGAATTATTATACAGAGTACGTTTTATCTTCCACACATAATGAAGACAAGCACTCGTAACAACTCAGAATGGCTTTTTGGAAAGTAAATATTTAATTTTTGAATGCATACATGCGTTCTTTGTTAGATACAGAACTAATTATTCTCTAAGTATTAAAACAAAATTAAAGCAGTGCAGTCATAATGCCCTCATAAAGCGCATATGTAATTGCAGCAGGGAAAGGGGAAAATGGAGTTTTCATTTGGACCATGTTTTACTACATCCTGTGACAGAGCCAAGCCCGTGTAGGGGAGGAATTCTTGCAAGAGCCTCGGCTGGGGAGGTTGAGTTTGTGAACACCCACCCTGTGGCTTACAGCAGCAAATGCTCCAATTAGTATTTCCATTTGGTTACAAAAGAACACGATTACAAAAAAGATTATGCAGAAATATTTCAGTGAGGGGTTATGTACAATAGTTCCAATCCATACAGTTTTGAGATGTCTAGGTCTCAGGATGCTCTGTAAGCAGTGGCAGAGTGACACAGCCTGCTCTATCTATGGAAGTCTCATGAATTGCAAAAAGAATGGAAAAATGTTCTTTCTTAAGAAAAATGGGATTCCAAAGCCAGAATTTCAAATAAGGATCCTAGTTATAGATTTGAAGCCCCCTGCCACTGCTTTTGTAACTGAAACTTCCCTCCTTTGTAGCAGAATCAAGGTGAAGCAGCCCCATCCCAGTGCGATACCTGCTGTGGCACTTGCATGACTGGACCCTCTTCAAGGTTATTGCAGTCAGTGAGAAGCTCTTGTTGATGTCACCTGGGATTTGGTTTTTCATAGTCCTCTAGAGATGTTGTAAAGGATGTAGAGTAGTGGTGCAGTAGAGCCTGACAACTGGGAATTTGCACATATATATGGAAATTTTATGAGACATTTATTCATTTTTTTTCGTGAAGCAGCAAAGAAAAGATGTTACCAAAAGCTTCAGTATCTATTTTCAAAGGCAGACAAAGATGTTGATAAGCTTGAGAAACAGGCTAACAATAACCTCGTGACATTCTGCAAGGACAAGTAAAACATGTCCTGCTGCCGAGATGCATCAACAACACAGGCTGGGGCCAGCCCTGCAGGAAGGACCTGGGGGTCCTGGTGGACAACAAGCTGCATCCTGGCTGCCCCCGGCCCTCTGTTTGCAGGAGAGCAGCTGACTCTGGTGTGTGCAATCAGTGGCCTGTCCAAACGATGGTCAGTGAGTGCCTGGTATGTGAGGAGAGGCTTGTTTAGCCTCCAAAAAGAAGCCAAGGGGGAAGTCTCCTGGCTGCTTCCACTACTGGAAAGGGTTTTGGAAAAGATGCTCCTGCTCCCCTGCTCTCCCATTGAAGGCAGCTCTGCTTTTGAGCAGACGGCACTCGAGGCTTCTAGCAGCCCTTTCTCATGTCAGTTATTCCCTGCTTCTCTGATACATTTCAGAATGTCTCTAGTAGCTCCAGAAAATGGTTCTACTCTAAAAAATGGCTATTAGGGCACTTGATCGCTCAGTAAATACAGATGCTACATAGTGCTGCATCCACTGAAAACAGAAAGGTCTTCCTTGGATAGCCCTGTATAGCTGCCTGCAGAGATGCTGAAGAAGCCTTTCCGTCATCCCTAACATCCCTCTGCAGATGGGCTTGGCTGCAGCACTGCAGGCCCTGCGATGTCTTTGGATTCATATGTTCACTTAAAAAGATGTAGTTTAAAAAGCAAACTCTCTTGCAGGCAGTGCTGGTGTCCGTGGGTGGGCTGGGGGGCTGCTGGCTCTCAGAGCGTGTGTGGATTTCAGGGACATGTGGATTTCAGGGACAAGAGTAAAAAGGAAAAGGGAAAAGTTGCCCCTTTGCACATGCGGCTCCTTGGAGCCACCGGGATGCATGTGTGTCCGGTGTCCCTCAGGCTCCCGTGTCTCCTGGGGGCCTTTCAAGTAAAATAAAGGGAATTACTGGGACACTAAGGACCCACAGGCAGGTAGACCTGCTTTTTCTGAGAGCTCTTTCCCGTGATGCTTCCAGGTACAAAGCAGCCAGGAATTCTCATGCCTGATTTCACTGAAAATGACTTCTTCCCCTCCCAGCTTTTCTCTCTCGCTCTGTTCTCTCTAATGGCATTGCCTGTTCTGTGTTGGGTTGGTAATTTAAAGTGAGTGCTATAAATTAACAGTTGTTGCTGCTTTATTATTGAAATGAGAGTCATGGGATCAATTTAACTGTTCTTTGCTTCATTATTTGCTTAAGACAATAGAGCCGGCTCTGCAAATTCTATTGCTTTGTGGATATTTTTAGCTTAATTATCATAGATATTAGCAACAATCAGCACAGACTTCCTGGGTGCCTGCTCTTGCTATAGGAGACTTTGTGCTTTTCACTTGCACTAAGTGCTACCTTTTGCAGTAACTCCAGTCTGCTGCCAGCAAAAAAAAGAACCCTGCAAGCAAAAAAAGAACCCCACCACCAAAAAACTAAGGAAACCAAAACATAAATCAAGCCAGTATATTTTGCAAAAACACTAGTGTTTTCCTGGTAACATATTTAAGATTTAAAGGGATGGTGACGATTGTGCCCTCTATTACACATATAGCTGAATATTCTAGTAGTTGAGCCTGTTTAGTTATATGCTTCAATTGATCAGAGAGATGTTTCCTTACATATTCAGGATGGCTTTTTGTGACAAATTTCAAAAGAAATCACACAAAGACTTGGAATTCAGGATATGCAATGGACAAGGATAGAGAATGTTCACAGACTCCCAGCTCATGCCTTTTCTTTGCCGCTTAGTCCCTCTGCTCTGATCCAGTTGGGGGGTATTAATTCAGATGTTAATGGCAGATGAGTTTATTATCTGGGAGTCTAGTAGATTATGCGGAAGGCATCAAAAAGCAAACAAAAAAAGAGATTGGCAATGCTGTGAGTCAGGTTTTATCTCACTCCAGCCTCCCTCTGCCATCCTTCACAACTCATTTCCCCATTTTTCTATAATTTTGCCTGCAGTAAGGAACCTTTCTTTTTGGAAATAACAACAACCAAGATTTAATGAGGAGATTTAGCTTTTCTTTGATGAGGCAGTTGCTGTAATAGAGTTTGCCTGCTTGCATATTCCTAAAGGTATAGGAAGGAACTGAAATATGTTTACTTCTTTAGCATTATTTGGCCAGCAAAAAAAATCAAGCCAAGAATTGCTTTTACTGAAGGAATCCATATAATTTATTTTGTCCATTAGCAGAAGAAAAACAGCTATAAACATATCTGTAGATGGTATGGAAATGAGCATTTGCTAGTTTATAGTTATAGGAAATAACTGTTTTTTTTTGCTGTGCCAATCTAACATATCACAACTCTGACAGATGCTAAAGAAGACTCTCCTCGCAGCAGCTTGCAGAGATGGTTCTGTCTGCACAAAATAACCAGCGCTGTGGAAGCTGGAAGCGCGCGTGTTGGTAAATACCACCTCATTTAACAAGGGCCTCACAAATACAACAGATTTACTTGGAGGGGCTGCGTGCCATGCAGTCAGAAAGCTGCTTTGACACTCACAATTATTCTGACCCTTTAAAACAGACAGGGAAAGGTGACTTCTGCTCTGTGGGACTCCTACTGAACCTGCGTGTGTCTGTAAGAACAGAAAAAAGAGCAGCTTTGCTCTCACCTGATTGCTCAAGGAGCTCCCAGAAGGGATCCATCTATCCCAGGGTCTTGTCTCTGGAAGAAGCTGCTGCGTTTAAGCCATAACCAGGGGAGAGCAAAGCTGAAGAGCCTGTGTGTGTTCCTCCCTGCCATGAGGCGGTGCTTGGCTTGGGCTTTGGTAACCCCAAAGTTCCCGTTCACCCTACCAGAGAGAACTATGGACTTCCTACAAGTCATGCACCAATGCCTGTGCATCTCCCAAATCTGCCAGTGAAATGCACGGGTCTTTCTTGAGTCTTTGCATTGTAGCTCTCTAGGCCTCTCCTTCTGAAATAAATGCAAGCTGTTAACCTGCCTTCTGTTGTCTCAGAGTGGATTTTTCATCTCAGCTCCCTCTGGAGCTGTCTGAACACTGCACCAAAGGCGGCGACGCCTGCGGTGGGGAGCGAGCGACCTGGCTCGCGCATCTCGGCTCCCCGAGGATCTGCCTCTGAGGACACAGTCCTACAACAGAGTGAGTTAGTATCTCTCTGTCTCACTCTGTCATATTTGAATTAGCACTGACTCAAGAGCTGTTAGAAAGCAAGACCCTTTTCTCACAGCCACAATATCAAACTTTGTTACACTCACTTGTTTGCATAAAAATGTCTTCAATTTTGGAGTAAATGTTCTCACAGAAGAACCTGCCATTCAAATAGGAAATCACTGTTTTACAGCTCTAATCTCAGCCCTTATTCTGAGTTCAAAAATAGGTTCTTACCTTTCTCTATAGGGCCTCTTTGCTCTTTATTTGCTGCAGCACAGGCCCATCTTGCTTGCCATTGAAGGCAACCATTCCCTCACAGTGATCTTTTGACTACCACATTATTAAACAATACATAGATTAGGACTACGGGTTATCTGTGAATGCTACTGTGCTTGGTCACTGTGGATATTTTTCCTTTTATGGTGAGCCTCTGCCTATAGATTGAAGAGCTGAGCCTGCAGCGAGAGCCCGTGGTGCAGCACTGTGCAGCGCGAAGGCCGCGGTGACTGCGCCAGCCCCGCCAAGTGCCACTGGGGCTCGCGGGGACGCACGTGGGGTCTCGCTGGCAGAAATATTGAGCCTTCCTCCTGCCAGCAACGTCCTGCTGGGGGGCTGCGCCTATTCATACTGACGTTCCTGTGCAGCTGTGCTGGGGTGTCACAGTCAACCAGTTGGTGGCCCAGAGGAAGAGGAGCCCTCGACTGATTTGTGTGTGGTTATAATGAGATCAATTAGGCTTGGGGCAGCTGAGATGCAGAGGTATGATCATTAGCCATGTATGCCCCATCCTTTACGAGAGGGGCTATTGCGTGGCTCCACCAGAGCCAAAGAAAACACATTGGTCTTTTTACTCCATTTAGTTGGTGGAAAATGCTCTGGGAATTGTTGAAAAGAGAAGAGGCTTCTGTTTAGCTGAGGAAGGTTTTGGGAAATGACAGCAGTTTTCATATGGGTGTTTCCTGTGTGTACAGGGGGAGAACACCAACAAGTGTGGTAATAAAATAATCCTCAGTTTCAGGTCACAAGATTTCAGCCAAGCCTTGATCCCAAACCATCAGGAATGGTTTAATGTGGCAGGGGGATACAACCTGCACCCTTGCTCTCCTGAAGCCAACCAGCAGAATCATTGGCCTCCAGGTAATAAAACAACTTCTTGGCCTCCCTGGGACCAAAGACAGACCCAAGTGTCCTCAGTGATTCCTGGCTGGGTCCATATGCCATGGGACAGAGGTTTTTATTTGTGATTTATCCTTCATAGATCAGTGCCAGTCACTGTGGTCTCGAGGTTCCTTCTGCAAGGACGAATGGTTTGGCCTTTGGTCTCATAAATATACTTGCTCATTGAAACTAGGTTATTGCCCCATAAAACCTTTCATCCAATTAATAAAGAGAGCATGAAGCATTTCAAATAGACAGTAATTGGTACAGGGCAGCTGCATAGCGCGGTCTGTCCGGATAGGGAATAGGCTGGAGCCCGTTTTATTTTCAGAACTGTCATCATAACAAATGTTTATGGAAAGGTGGCATTTTTCCTGCTGTTTCTGAGTCTGAAAAATAGGTGGCTGGCGCAATTCTAGCCATTTGTTTTTAAGCAGTTGTTCAGAATGGGTAGAGTGGGGCGGGTTTCTCAAAGGCAAATGAAAATATCCTTTGCCTGGAACTGAAGAGAAAAACAAGCAAACAAGAGCACATCTGGTTTGGTCTGGCCCGCTTATTGCTTACAGTTTGACTGTGCTTTTATGAAGGCAAGGTGAATTTAAATGCAAAGCAGCAGGCAAATCTGCAGAGAGAAAGATGAAAGAGTCTGAAGGCGTTAGAGGCAATTGGAATAACTGACTGCACGGATCGGGAGAGCAGGTGTGCGGGAGCTTCCTGATAGCTCCTCTCAGGCCTTGGCCAGGGAGTTACCTCCCCAGGAGCTCTGTACGGTGCTGTGGGGCTTGTGATTCTGGTTCAGGTGCTGCATGAGGTTTTCCCCTGAAATCTAGGCTGTGCTGACAGATGTGGGCCCTGTGCCCTTCCTGCAGTGTGCTTTGCACTCATTTGAACTTGCTGTGTGTGCTGAAGGTCTCAGAGGGGCAAAAGAAATGCCTTTTTACAAGAGGTTGGGAAAAGCCAAGTGATTCTACAGTTTTCTAATTTAGGGCCCTGCGCCTGTATGTACTGCCAACACCTTTGTGCCTTCTTCCTTTCTAACCACAGCTGCTTCTTGTGCATTGGTGACAAGTAGTACAAGCTGCTGACTACACTTTCCAATGTCTGCTGGCCTCTCAGTATCAATCCACAATTATTTGCATATCAAAAGAACGTTATTCCTACAAGTATGAACATAAGATCAGGCTAAGTTATTGGATGTATTAAACTCAGTATTACATCTAGTGCTTTACTCCTGCAGCAGGTCCGAGTTGTTTGCGTGCTTCCTGGGTAATGCCAGTAATTCCACTGGAATGGAAAAGTACAGTGCAAGGAGCCCTGTGCTATTAGTGGAACTAGTCCAAGTAACAAATAGCTGCAGCTCATTGCAAAACTTTTGATTGCAGATCATAAAAAACAAATGAAGAAAAAGGTTCTCTCGAGTGAGTATTCTCTTTTTGCTTTCTGCTTTTTAAGATGCAGAATCTTTTTGGCCATGCCTCATAATGCCAAATGATGTGTTGTTATTCCAAGCATGCATAAGCAGAAGCAGATTCAGGGACTTAGTACGCGAAGGAAAAGCGCTGAGGCGACTGGCACTGTTTGCAAATCCAGCTCTTGATAATTAATATGTGACTGTCTTACTTGCTGGAGGAATCAGTCCAATTTTCCCATCCCGAGGGACGAATAACATTCCAGTCCAATTGACTGTTACTGTGGATTGAACAGAACTACAAAGAAAGAACAACTGTATAACTGTCCATGAGAGAGAGCGCTTGGTGCTGCTCCTTCTGCTCCATCCTGCATCTTAATAGAAGCTCCAAATGGCCCGCACTCTGCAGCAGATTACAGGGTCACCTCTCCCATTACAGTGGGGCACGTGGAAAACTCCTTGTCACCTCCTTCCAGTTGCATAACTACAGACACCACAGGGCTGTCTTTCACATATCCTCTCTCTGCTTCCCAAAATACTTCTCCTGTGGTTAAATAAAACTCCGAGGTGCTTTTGTTGTACTATTCCCATCTGCTTTCATTGCTGCTCCTTCTTTTTTATTTTTTTTAATTGTAATGGAATATGCTGAGCTGCAAATGCTGTTAGTCACTGCATTCTTCCCCATCCCTGCAGTTATATGTACGTTTTCAGCTTGCAAAAATAACCTGTTTATTCCATTCCAAAGTCCTGCTTGAGACAGTTGTGATTTTTTCTGTGCTGGCTCCCTCCAGTTTTATAACATCTGGCTGCCCACCTGTGCTTTTTTGTTCTGCTGTGGATTGCTCCTTTGCCTGAAAATTGGTTGTGTTAGCAGCAGAAAGGAAATGAAGGCCGGTACAAAATCTTCTTTGTGTTGAATTAATTGGGACTCTCACTATTGATTTCAAAGGAAGCAGTAGAAAGCCCTAACTCACCCTGCCTGACTGGTTCCTCTGGTTGACAGAGTCACAGACCTTGGGGCTGGAAGGGACCTCTGGAGGCCCATCTGGTCCAGGCCAACCCAGCGCTCAAACCCTTCTGCTCAGGACCATGTCCAGTAAGGCTTGGAATATCCCCTGGGATGTTCAACCACAGCCTCCAGTTGGCATTGCTGGAACGTATGATGGGTTAAACAGCGAGGGCCACCCTGGCTTGGGCAGTGCATGATGCTCCTTTGGAGCTGAAGACTGGACTAACAGTTCCCTGTTTTTCCATGGCTGTACAACTGGTTGGCTTCCAAAGGAATTGTCAGAATATCAATATCTTTATTATATTTTCCACGTAGAGGTCACACAAATGAATCATTCATGCTCTCCCCTCCTCCCAAGACGTCCTCCACGGCTTCTCGCACAGCTTTTGTCTTCTGGGGTCATCTAGAGCCTCCTGCCCTCACCAGGAGCGTGCCCTGCACATGGGTCCCTGCAGCGTTTGTGGGACACATTTATGAGTGATTATCTCTCATCGGGCAGGTTACAAAAAGAGCAGAAGCATAAACCTGACCTGCATTTATAGCTAAGCCTAGGAAACATCTCTAGGAGACCAGAAATCCCTCCAGTCCCCAGATACTTCTCTGAGATGGATGACTTGCATTTAGCACCTACAGACAGTGAGAAGTGCCTACGCCTGTGGAGACAGCTGTGAGGAACGGCTATGCCTATACTAGTTGTGTACAACTCCTTCTCATCAGAGATATGAGGGCTTATCTGACAGTTCTTCCTATGCCTTTTTATTCATTTTTATCCTTTCTCCTCTAATCTATATACATCTTAATCAAGGTTGACCAAAATACTGAATGATGAACTAGCCAGCATAGGCAATCTACTTTTGACCCAGTTGATGGGCTATTTTTTCAGCTGGACGTTTCTAGAACACCTCCTGCTTGGTTTTGACATCCTGCTTGTTAAACATTCACAGATGTTTCCTGAACAGCGTATGCCAAAACCTTTCAGCCCCCGGGTTGTCAAATACTGCTTCCACTCTGCTTATTTGCTCTTCGCAGCTCAGGACCTGCCCGCACGAGGAGCACATGTTCCTCGGCCAGGGCACATTCCTGGGATAGTAGGCAGCGAGCCACAGGAGTCACGCTGTGTCCAGACAGGAGCTGCCGCCGAGCTGGTGGTGACAACGGAGCAAACTTCTTCTGGGCACCAGAGAGTCACATACTTGGCTGGCACTGAAAGTCATCAGGAACAGACATGTAACTCCTTGGGTTCCTTTGAAAATCTCACTGTGTTTGTTAAAATTTGTGAAAGTATTTTGGTATCATTATTTCAGTTATTTAAACACAAGTATTTTCACTTATATACTACTTGTAACAGTAAGTTGTGACAAAAAACAGTGCTTTGTCACTGATCATGACCTGCTCAGCTCGGGGTTCAAGGTTCATCCTACGTGACGTTGAGCCCGTTGATGTAGCTGCACAAAGTAGAGCAGAAAGAGATGCAGAGAGAGGCCGGTCATTTAACATATGTTATTTTTATGTTCTTCCCTGGAATGTATATATATATCTAGCATCATTGCCACAGATTTCTAGATGCTGCTAAAATACCCTTCTGGGGGCTGTTGTACGGGAAGAGTGTGCCGGATCCATTTTAAAGTAAGTTTAACAATGGTTAGGACAGCAGTTGAATTCACTTATTATGAAGTAAATATTTCTTCTTTAACAATGAATAAAGAGAAAAATCTTATCATCCTTAGGCAGGGGGAAGAATATCTTCTATGAAGCCAAACCCCAAAGCACTGTCACCGTCAATGCATTAAGTCCCACGGATGCATCTTGAGGGGGCATCCAGCTGGTAACGCAGCTCACACACTTACTGTTCAATTCCTGATCCCCTGTTACATACCAGGCTCTGCCAGAGAGTGAAAATACAAACCTAACTTACTACAACTTCAGCTGGATATGGGGACTCCCTTTGGAAGTTTGTCTGAAATGCCCTTTTTAGTCTGGAAACTGGTGATACTGTGAATAGAGAAAATAATGTAACAAGACAAGTGAATTTATTCTATTTCCTGGGGCTTCATCTTTAGCTAGAAGAGGTGTCTGTAGTTCCTAGTGCAAGATACCCTTATTGCTCGCTACATGATGCTTTATGCTGGGCTTGTTTTGTCAAGAGGTACAATTGCTGCTGCAGTTTATTTCTCCCAAATGCAATGAAGTCGTCCAGACAGAAATCACCTGCTGGTTATTGGTGTGTAAAGTTGAATCTTTGGGGGAAGTTTCCCTTTGTTAGTTTCCAGACCTGGGAAAAATTTGGAAGTACAAGATAATTTCTTGTATTGTAATTTTCTAATAGCCTCTACTGAGAGGTTATCAAGGGTTATATTTGGCCTGAGCTTTAGAAAATATTCAGGCCAAAGCTCATAATGTACAAGTTGCTTCACTTACCTTTAAACTGAACTGAGAAAAAAAAAGGGGGGGGGGGGAGGGGACAAAGCTGATGTTTTGGTTGTGCAAACAGAGCTCAGAGCTTTTGAGGGCTGGTTCAGAGCCTTCGCTCCAAGACCTCTGTCTGCCGCCCACTTTCGTACCGGACTCCTTGGGACTGCAGATGGCAGATGCAGAAGAGCTTTGAGATATTTCATAAAGGAGAAGTGAAAATTTTAGCTATGGAAATTTTAGCTTATTTTTTTTTTTTAACTATTCAAATCATAAACTGGGCAAGGATTTGTGAAATCAAATATATTTAAAGATGGTGGTATTTGTGCAAAAGGAAATTTTAGGAAATATATTGTCGCTCTTCCAAAGTAATCCTTTTTATTCCCACATCCCATGAAGTCATTGATTCCTCAGAACTTCCAAATTAAGTCACACTAAAAGCAGAGCTCTCCATGGGTCTGACAACACTTTCGCCACAGCCAAAGTGAAAATTCCCATTGCAAGCAGTAAGATCCTGGAGGGAATGTGCCAGGCAAGAAAGATTAAACCTTTCTGTGTAACAGAATAGACTTTAAGGTTGATTACAAAGAAAGCTTTCCAAAGTGACAGGATGGAGTTCCTTCTTCTTCTTACCCCTTAAGCTGCTACCTAGATATAAAAAGAAATAACATTTCAGTAAAGTGCATGGTCATTCGGTGCTCTGAAGCTGGAGGAAAATACGTTAATTTTTCATGGATAAAGATCTTACCATTTTGGTCCCTAGGGATGCGCCATGAAGCTGAATTTCTCACAGACCGTCACACTGTTGGATTGCAAGTGGAAAGTCTTATCTTTAAAAAAAAAATCCCTGATATTGTTTTGAGATTGCCCAGGTTTATGGTCAAACTTTCTAGTCTCTCTAGAAGGTAGTTTCATTAATATCATAGCAATTCCATAGAGGTTATAACCTGGTAAAGAGAGCTGGTTTACCTGCTTGCTTTTTATTTGGTCTTTTTGCAACTTGCCTGGTTTAAACTCAGACTGTGGTTCCTCGCTATATCCCACATTAGTTCACTGCAATTTAAAAACTTTTAAATATCTCTCAGCAGGTAGAGTTACAGCTGTACCTACATAAGGGAAGTACTTCTGTCCAGCCTGTCAACGGGCAGGACTTTGTTTACCCAGGCCAGACCCGGACTTGATAAAGTTGGATCCCGTCTTTACTTAGCACAGTGGAAAAGTGTTTCATTTCCTCTTAATTTTAGCTCAGGAAATTCAATGAAATTTACATTTCTTTAGCTGGGGAGTTCAAAGTAAAAGTCAGAAAATGTAAATATTGTCTGCCCTCTGGAACGAAATCCCTGACCTGCAGTCCCCTCGCGCAGCTCAGTGCTTCGCCAGGTAGAAGCAGAAAGGGTCAGCAAACAACACGGCTGCTCGGACCGAGGGCCGTGAAATATTGGACTTGAATTTTCTTCATGGAAATCTTTTTTTGAGTGACAGCAAAGCTTTCCCACTCTGGTAAAAATTACATTTTTGCTAGCAAAGCATCCTGACAGAAATTTTCCAGCTGTCTTTTTTGGAATAATTGGGCCATGATCATATACTCCACATTAAGAGAGACTGGAAAGATTAGATGTATTTGCTTTGGAAAGTCTATCCATGCTTGTTTTAGACAGGAAAGTTCATGACAAAAATAATGATACCTAACGCATATCAGGAATCTTTAATTATGTTATTATATAGGAGCGGAAAGATCTTTAGTAAAACTGAGAGGTGGCAAACTCAAACTCATAAAAGGAAAAGCAAATTTAGTAAGATTTCAACTATTGTTTCATTTCAGCTGAATTCAAGATGAATTTTCAAAGCGATCTCAGCCATTTCAAGGAATCTTCTAAACATGGTAGACTTCCATAAAATGACTGAGTTATAAATATTTTAGTATTTCTGTACCTTCAATGTGAGGAGAAAGCAGCCACCTTCCTGAGCAGGAACATAGTTTTTCTTTTTCTGAAAGGTGATGACCTACGATAGCTTTTCTCACTGTTTCTAAGGGGCTGAAATTATGCTCCCAGAAATTCAGTCTTGTATATATTGTGTTTGTTTCCAGACCTTAGGCTGGAAGCACAAGGAGGCTGCGAGAAGCAGACGAGCTGGTTGTCACGGAGCTATTGCACAGCACAGGGTGTCTGGGGGGGTCCCTCTATCCACCGCAGTTCGGGCCAGCACGAGCTGCCCTCCCTTCTCCTGGCCTCTGCTCTCACTGCCAATGGGAAGAACTGAGGGGAGACATTTGAAATGCATTTTATTTGTCTCTTTCTCATTCTTCTTAAATTTAGTGTAATTTAAACTTAAGCAGTGGTCAGGGTCAGTTATTTCCCTACATTATACCGTTGCACTACGATGATTTTAAGACTGAATCTTTGACTCTATCTAACACATGGCAGCCCATATAAAGACCTGTATTGATTTCAGGTGGGGAAGGTCAGGCTTCACTCAGTCCCTCCTGAGCCCTGTAAAAAATGCTTTATTAGCTCAAATCTCCTGGCCTCTGAATGCTGCTGGCCACTTCTGTGTGGTCTCTTGGTGATGGGGAGAAGAGATCCCCCCTGTCCCTGGTGCGGCAGGGCTAGGGCGACTGCGGCTGCTAAGGAAGGGACGAGCCCTGCCAGGCCAAGAGGAGAGGGAGGCAACACGGGAGCCAAACTGAGCCCGAGTCTGGGGGCTTATCAAGAAGAAACTCAGCTCATTCAGTTGCTGCAATTTGCTCAGAAAGCTCTAGCTAAATGTAGTTAACTGGTGGTGTTTAAGGTTAGATAGGGACCCTTTAATGAAAGGAAGAGATTGAAGCTCAGCTTGCTGCATGTCCTAGCGCGGGTGCTCAGAGCTGGGCTATGCTGGCTGGAGGGAGCAACCCGGCTGCTCTGAGCATCTCTCCCGAGCTCTTGCCATCACATCACCCACCGGGCCACTGCCCAGGCCCTTTGTGGTGCTCCCCAGAGCTGCTCCGTGTGCTCGGCAGGTTCAGCAGAGCTGCTGTGTTCCAGGATTTCTGTTGTCCCACCCGTGCCACAGCCAGCCCTGCCTGCGGTGTTTGCAGAAGACAGCTCTTTTCATTTATTTTCTCCCTACATGTCCCTTTCCCTGGTTCATTATTAATTGAAAATGACTTCTGCTGCAAGATTTTTATCGTCAGTTTTCTGCATCTGACTCGGAGCTGCGCACCTGCTGGACACCTGCCAAGGTATTTAGCTGCTTCTCTGTGGAGCTCTGCTGAGGTTTATGGTTTTGATCCTATGGTGGAGCAAATAACGTTTGTAATTCTCTTAAGCTTTGCCGAGGTGGATGAGCTGCAGGTTTGTGTGGGTCTTTCTCGCCGTCGTAAGCAGCGGATGGCTCCTGCAGAGCTCATGTGGGATCCCCGTGGTGCATCTAAAGTGCCGCAGTGCCAGGACTCGTGTCCTGTGATGGGGCAGCCTGCTGGGGCTGTGCACGAGCCGGGCGGTGCGAGTTTCTGCTTTAATATCTGGGGCAGCTTAGGGACTGCTCCTCCCCCCATGCTTGTCCTTATCCCTGTGGCGCTCCTCTGCTCATGAGCTGTGCTTGGAGTTGATACGGCCACAAAATAGCCTGCCAAAAGTAGTCAGCACTCTTAAATTCAGCAGCAGCCCCAGAACCCTCCTCTGTGCCACGAGCTCTCTTCCCCCTCGCAGTCCTCAGCGCTTATCCTTGTTGTGCAGTGAGCTGCGTCGTGGCCACCCAAGGGGCTGAGGTTTCCACCTTGGGCTTGAGTGCTTCTTCCAAGTAATGCAAAGCCTTTAGCAATATGAGATATACATTTGAAAATGTAATGGCTGGATAGCCAACTTCAGGCACACGGATTTTGGTTTTTCAAAAGATTCTTCAGGTTTCATCCGATGCCACCTTAGCAAATTTTTTAAAGTTGTTCCCTCAGGTTGTTTGCTCCCGTCATGTCCTCTTGCAGAGTTGTTGATGGTCACAGTGTCTGTTTTTTATGTTGCCCAGACGTTTGGGCAACGTGTCCTGAGGCTGGAAAAGCTGAGAATAGTTCCTGCGAAGCTGCCTTTGGGGAGGTCTGCGCTGCTTTGTAGTGATGCTGCGTCTTGTGCCCCCGACCTCTGCCAGGAGACCAAGTGCAGCAGGGCTCCTCGTGGAAGGAGGGAGACCCTGCAGCTTTCCCAGTGGGATGAGCATGGAGACAAAGTCGGGGAGGACTTTATTCTCTGAGGGGCTGTTGTCCAGACTCAGAGGGCTTGGACATGTCTCCAAATGAAACAACCTTTCTAGCTTCTCCTGCCACAAACTCGTGACAAGCTCCAGATGATCCAGTGAATCAGCGTTTCCCTTTGTTTGTTTTTTTCCAGTGAAATACCTTGTATTATTGTGGCAGCAAGCAGTACTGGCTATGATGGATGGAGGAACAAACGTAATGGTCTGCGTGCGCTGGTGCTGGCTCAGTGACGGGCCAGGCAAGCATGGCCACCAAATGGGGAGATGTTGAGCCCAGTCCCATCATACCGTCCCATAAGTTGTCCCACGGGTCTCCCAGACAGCTTGCTTGGAAGTAAATTCAGAGGAACAAATTTTTCACCCTCGCTGTTTTGAAAGTTGGGTTTGTGTGTTTTATTGCACGTTCCTGAGCAAGTGAGGATGTCAGTAAATCTGCTTGGAGGGCATTTTGGTCTTATTTGCTGTGAGTCATATTGCTGTCATCCCCTTGATGAACTCCAGTGTGACAACAGTCTGATAACAAATGTGTCACTTCTGATGAACAACTGTTGGATGTGTTTTGTGGTGTTTCTTTTTTAACTAAATACGATTTTTGAGCTGCTGAGAACTTAGGAAGAAATGTGGATAAACATACTTGTTTCAGGAGGCAGCTGAATTGAGTGACACAGAACGTCTGACTTTTGTTTTATCTTTTATCTTTTTTTTTTGATTTTTTTTTTGTTTATGATTGGTGATTGGGCAATGTATCCACACTAAAATTAAGAAAAAGCATCACCTGTGTTCTACCCGTATCAGTAAGAGCATTTCTTATATTGCTGTTCCAAGGATTTCCGAGTTGAAAACTGGATCTAACTCCCCATTCTGTCTAATTCATCCTGGGAACAAGATCCTTCTCCAAGTTGGCTAAATTACTAACTTTGTGTGAGAAAATATCAGAAAATGCCTGGCAGAAGTCCTGCTATTGTACCACTGCCTTCTGGAATGGCTGCGGAATTGAATCCTTAGCGCTCGTTAGGCATAAGATCAATGAGTGAGATCTGTTCCCTGCTCCTTATGCACAGAAACAGCCATGTGAAATGTCCTCCTCTTTATGCTGACTTAAAATAGCTCTGCAGCCTCAGCCGGGTGGCTCCCAGGCTGCCCTGCCTAGGGACACGCTGGAGAGAGGACACAGCAATCTTGAACATCTGGATCTTATCTCCAACGCTTGTCCCTTTGCTAAACTGAAGGCTAACAGTAGAAGCAGCCCTGTAGGTAGGTGGTTTGATTTATCATTTCTAAGATATGTTTCCCTCCCTTTAAAAAGTACTTTAAGCAAAATTCCTGGTCGTTCTTTATTTCTTGCATAGAGTAGAGCTCACATCTTCCTACAAGGATCATTTTGTCCCTCGGGGAAGGGCCCTTGCCTGGGAGGACACAGGGCTCCGGCAGCACCTCCTGCTTTCTGCGGCTGGGAGTGAGAGGGAGTCTGTCCTCTTCTACATAATTAAATATGAGGTTGAAAGTACTTAAATACAGTTTTTAATGAAAAAAATCCCACTTTTAAATACCTACAAAGTGTACTGATTTTTTTTTTCCCTTTCTCTCCCCCATCAAATATTTAAAAGGAGTAGATGGTGCCTTTCACTAGGGGTTAGAATCATCTTCTTTCAGTTGTTCCTCAAGAGCTCAGGGGCTTTCAACGACAGTTCAGATGAACCTCCTCAGTGGAGTGTGTGTGTGTGTGTGTCTAGGAATGGATTTGGATAGAGCAAATACACGTTCTTTATGTCTCTAATTTACCTTGAAAATATTGTATCTGGTTTTCAGTGCTAATTACTGTAGAAGAAACAGACAACTATACATGTTTATTTTCACTGTTCAAAAAAACCTAAGCCTTTTACTAAGTAATAACTATAATAACAAATATGGCAAACCAAACCACGGTGGTCAAGTTGAGAGAGTATCACTCTTTTTCCTTTTTCTTTCTCTTTCTTTTCCTAGAATGAAGCATCTCCGTATGCAGAAGGGTTAGACAAAATGGAGCAGCCAGTTAAGCTTTAACTGAGGTCTTAGGGCTTCCTAAAGGGATCAGGTTTCCCCTTCTCCTAAGGTTGTTCCTTCCCCGTCCTATCGCATATCAAGCTTAACAAAACAAGTTGGAGATGACTCTAATGTAATATATGAAGAAGACTTTTTTTTCCTTCCTAAACTTACCTGAAACTTAATCTCTTCCTGATTTCTCTAAGGTCAAGCGTGGTACCAAAGAGGATTGGAAGCTCAGTTGACAGCATTGACAGTAGTCTGTATGTTAAATAAGCTAAACAAATAGACATGCAATTAATATACGAAACTTATTGCAATGTTTAAAATAGGGTGTTAATACTGTGTTGAGACATCGATTTTGGGGACATAGGTACCATGTCTGTAATTAAAATGCCTATAGGAAAACTGTAATATAATGTCTTACATTACAGTCGAAATGAAACAGAGTATCCTATAGCTTATCTTCAAATTCTTGCACTCTCTAAACTGGTTCTCTGTATCAGCCAAGCTTGTTCTTAATACTTTTTTCCAAATGGAAACATTTCCCTTATGGGTTTTCTTAAATTATTCAGATGACCTGGGCATCCCAGATGATAATCTCAGAGTAGGCAGCCCATGTTTCAGGTACGAATACACCCTGGCCAGGACTGATCTGTTTTTCAGCCAAGGCTGTGCTTGCTGATGTTCTTTGTGTCCTGTGAGTGTTTCTGTCTGGGCTCCTACTTCCGCAGCCTTGCTCTGTGCTGGTGGAAAAACGAACAGCATTTGCCCTAGCCCATCCTCTCTGAGGCTTTCAGGTGCAGGGAGAGCAGGATTTATGGCACCTCCCGTCCTGCTGAATTCCGAGTTAGCTTTTGTGGCACTAGCTGTGAGACAGGCTATAAATTAATTCCAGCTGCGAGATGTAATAACCTATGTGGAGTGTGAGGGCTTTATTCCCCCTCAATAGCCACCGCAGCCGCTTCTGGGCGTGAGATCACACGCAAGAGAAAACACTGCCTCGTTCCCGCAGAGCCGTCTGAGCCCGAGCCCCTCGCTGCAACACCTACTCCTGTGGCTCTCAGAGGAAGAAAGAATAAGCTAATATATATCCCTTAATCCTTTTTTCCCTTAAACACAAAATCCTATTTTAGTATTACAATAATAGAATTATTGAAAATGATTTTTTTCATGGCAGTGCTCTTCATAAACACAGATAACGAAAACAGGATAGGGAATCAGTGTAGTATTTGTAAGCAGCACTCTGCTTTCATCATGCCTGAGGAATGACTTACTGCTTTTTTTTTTTTTTTTTTTTTTTTTTTTTTTGTTAGATGACTTCTTCTATGTTCTATAAGGAAGGACTCTTTAACGATGACAGCCCTTGTCATCAGAGCTAAGGCATCTCTGAGCTAGAACTGGTGAAGTAAAATGAGGCAAAATACGCAATAAGATATGAAAGTATTTTCATTTTTTTTATTTAAAACATGCACGAAGCTTATCTGAAGTGCTCACTCTTTCTGAATAGTGCTGAGGACTCAGAGGGGGAGTTTTACTTTCATCTCCTTGTTTTGAATCTGAATTTGAATTTTTTCTTTAGTAGAAATTTGGCAGCTGCACAGTCAAACTATTGGTTTGCCGGCCATGTCAAAATAAAATCACAGTTCTGACCAGAAAGAGAGGTGAGTTAAGAAGTACTCATGTGTCACTATGAAATTAACATTCCATATAAACATAAGCTGAGAAAATTTACTTCAAAATTCATTGCCGTAATAAACGTGAATACCTGTGGGTGGCATTATTGCGCTGCTTTTCATTTTACTGTGCAGGGCAAAAAAGAAATCACCAAACAACAGAAGCAGGTACTGGTACAAATGAAAACAAGTGATCCACAGGGTTTCAGCTTCTGACCAACTTCTTTCTTCCCAACATGGGAATTTGGTAGAGAAGAAGCCTGGTGATGACTACTTGCTATTTCAGGTTCTGCCTGGCTATTAAAAGCTGCACGAGGGAGTATGACTGAGTTTGTAGTGCGCTCCTAAAAGCTGTGTGCAGTAGTATGAAGCAATAAAATATCTATATCAATAAGGAATGCACTGAAATCTCTTTAAAACATTTCCAATCTTAAAAGAGTTTCCAACATACAGGTTATCCAACATGTTATCCACTTAAGCCCTGGTCTGCTGTGTCTGACATTCTGAATCCTCTTGGGTCCTTGCTGAGGGCTCTCTCGGATGCTCTCCCTTAGCAGGATTCTTCCACTCCCCTTCTGCCACCGTGAGAGGGTTCCCCAGGACGCTCTCACCTTCTCCTCTTTTTCCTCACACCTTGTTGCCTGTTGAGAGCATCTGCAAGCACAAATTCAGCTAATTTGGCTAACCCGTTAGGCTAAAGCAGCATTTCTTCCTGAGACTCTTCTGTAGGTGGTTTTATTGGAACGGCTTCTAAATCTTGCTGATTCCTGCTGTATAACATCTTTCCTATGCATGTACCAACGTGAGCTTTGGGTCCTATTTCAGTAACTAGCAACCCTTTTTCTTGTTGCAGTTGTCCTTCCCTCTAGCCATGGGAAAGCCTCTGGACAAGTCCCTTCTTCAGCCTGTCACCCTGACCCCGTCACCCGTTCTCTTCGCCTCCCTTTGCTGCCTGCCCGTTCCCTGTCACATCAGAACAAGCTGTTCTCTGCAAGACCCTTCACAGCCATTCACCTTCTCCTCACTCCCATGTGTTTTACTGCTCCTGAGTTCCCAGCTCTTAGGTTGCCCATGATAAAAGCCTAATTGAGCAGCTACTAAATGTTTGGATGTGCACCTTGAAGCTTCTCCCATGCTCAGCAGCAGTTCTCCACCACCTTGTCCCTAGTTCCTCCTTCCCTTCAGCAACGGGAAGGCCGTGCTTGTGCCGAGGTGGGTCCTGCTCGTGCTGACCATGTTGCTGGCGTTCCCCGTGCTCGTCTCTGCCTCTGCTGTGTCCCCTGTCTCTGCGGGTGGAGGCTTCTCCTGCTTGCCTCGCTGCGCTGGTGTCCCCTCTACCTACCCATCCCTTGGAACAGCAGGGCTCTGCTCCAGGCTTTCAGGCACTGTAGTCATACAGATAATTAACTGCAGCTCTCTACATCTGATGCTGCATGTGGAGCTGGTAGCTTTCGTGTTACTGAGTTATTTCTTTATAGACTGCAGGGGCTGTGGTCTGTTCCCGGTTCCACCTACCTGGCCCACAGATCCGAGGGCTATGAGTGAGGATATAGCAGCCTGCTGCTGGTATTGTGCTACCAGGCTCAGTTTTGATGTGGTGGGATAACAAGAGTAGATGCTTTTTGGCTCTGTTCACAAAGGCTGCGGTTGTGCCTGGCAAAAGGCATAAAAAGCAAATCATGCTTGATTGTTTAAAGAAAATACTTCATATTTCATCTGTGTTGTTGATATTTCCCTTGGGGGAAAAAGAGTATGAGTTCTCCCGCTAGCTGTTAAAACTAAACAAAACTACATTTTATTTATTTATTTATTTTTTAAAGCTTCAGAGTCTTAAATAAGGATTTAAGAGGGAGAAATCAAATCAATGATTATTTCCTTGGCTGCAAGGAACTCAAATGCTTATGTGGGGGGTTTGTTCCATGTAGCAGAGATGTTTGGAGTGCCCTTATCCTGCGTGCCCCCACAGGTAACGGGACAGTTACTTTCAACAAGCAATTGGTGTGCTGGTGGCTGAACTGCCCCCTCGAGGGACCCTTGTCTCTCATTAGCTCTCCTTGTGCGTTTAATCATTAGGTACCTTAAGGTTAGCTGGGACAGAAGTGAAGGGTGATGTAAATGCCTGGTTTGACGGCACTGTAGGCCAATACGACTGTGCTTCAGGGTAGCTACACACATTACCAGGGAAGGTCTTTAAAGCAAAGGTGGTTTTGCTAATGAGGACACTGCAATTAATATGGAGGTGTATGGATGCTGTAAGCTTCCTTGGAGCTTTTAGCTTATATGTTTTAATCAAGATTTGAATTAGAGCTATGGAAGTCTCTTAACTCATCACATCTTTTCGGTTCAGATCGTTCCCTTTAATACCCGTATTGCCACTAATGACAAGTGTTCTGATCATCAGGTTGCCCTAGTGTGCTAGCTTGCCTTGTATTTTTGGCAGATGAACACAAAATTTGAGTTTCTGTGATGAGTTTGTGTAACCTTTTTAATACTCTCCCACCACTGGCTTCTCTACCACCCCATGAGGAAGGCCAGCACCTCGTCTCAACTGCAAGCACAGGAGCTGAATGCTTGGGGGGAAAATTCATCTTGAACTTTTCATATTTGTGCTGCTCTGTGAGCCTGAAATATCCTCTCTTTGGAGGTGGTGAGCAGAGCTGTGGTACTGCTTCCCTGCAGTTGTTTTGACAAATCTCTACATTTTCTTTCCTACGTTTCAAGGTTGAAAAAAATTAGCTCTGAAATATAAATCAAAGTCTTAAGCTCACAGCCTTAGGAAAGTAAGATGCTCTAATAAACAAAACTGTATGAAATGAGTGATGCCAGCAGGCTCGGAGGTCTGTCTTTCCCACTATAAAGCCTTCTTTACTCCTATGACTCCTCCATGGACTCCTCTGTTTTTCCTTGTTGCTTCAGTGCTTCATAACTTTCCTTACGTCTCTCCCCTTCAGTACTTGGCTCAGTTTGTCATTGCCCTTGTGTTCTCTTCACAGCAATGACTTCTCATTTTGACTTATTTAATACTTCGTGCACCTTTGCATTAGAGCAAAATAACAAGGCAATTGCAAGGCAGTGATAAATTGGCTATTTTCCTTGGGGATCCGATTCTCACCTCGCTAAGCTGAGGTAGCTTTATAGCAGTAAATGTTGTCATTGCTGCTCTCCATTTGCTAAATCTGCAAGTATCCGAGGCTGAGGGTGTGAGATGCAGTAATTCCCCTGCAGAACGTGTGCTCTGCATGTGCTCAGGCCTCCTATAGCCCTGCTGCTCCATAAGGTGGAGGAAGGTGAGGAGGAATGCGAGGTAATTCTGTATTCTGAAGATAGTACAGGTGCCTTTTCCAGAACCCGGCAGGGCACGGATATTCTTAAAATGAAACGGGAATCCCCCAGTGGTTTCCGTATGAAAACACGTTGGTATTTTGCTATCTCAGATGAACCCAGGGAATACCTGTGCAATCTCTGGGATTACAAAAATGGAAAAGCCACTTGCACATGCACAAGGTCCAGAGACAAAATCCAGGAGGCTGCCAGGCCTCTCTGTCTGGAGGGTTCTCCCTTTAAATGGTCTGTTTTCTGTTTTGTGGTAAGATTTAATGGCCGAGTGTCTGTGGTGTTAATGACTGAACCACTTCTGCTCCAGCACTTTATTTTATGTTAGTTTATGGCTTTCCAGTTGGATAGCTCCAGTACAAGCAGAGTGCAATATATCAAGTACATCAGCAATCTCATACATTACAGCTTCAGACCTGCTGAGGTCATATATCTCGGTGTTTACTGAACTCTCCAGCTTACACCTCGGAGGTAGAAGTGTTAGACTATTAAATTGTTGAATGATGTAAATACTTCAACACGCTATATGAGATGTAAGCTTTAAACTGCTCATGTAAAAAAAGGTCTCTCTCAGTACTACCTCTTCTCGAGTCTCTACCTGTGATGTTCTTGTCCAGCTTCAGAAGAGTGTGTTGTCATTGAAACACACAGAACCTCATGTCCCCAACGCGGTGACATCTTGAGATTTCAGCTTGAGGGAGGGATTACTTTGTAAATGGAGACTTCTAACTAGTCGTCTTTCCTTCTCTTATTAAAACGACTCAGATAATGTCTTTGGATTATACTGCCAAAAATGTGGTGGTCATATTTTCTTCTATATCCACTGGGGTTTGTCACAGCATAAGGCACTCGGAAATGTGGGCAAGGAGGAGGGATTAAAGCCAGGCAGTCATGTGTGATGTGCTCATGAGGGAACTGCAATAATAAAACTCATCTTAAATTCTTTCATTAAGTGATTTAAGAAAGTTAGAACATTCACCCTCTGAACAAAAAAGCAAATAAGTAACAAGTATTGGATGTTTTAATGTTGTTGCAAAAATGTTTGTTTTGTTTTCCGAGAGGAAATAGCGCAAAATCTTAGATGAATGTATATAATAAAAAAAGGTCAGCAGCACTGTGCTCCCTGATAAAGGCACCGGTTTTCTCGACTGGTTTCTAGTTGTTGTTTCTGCTGATGGTTTATTGCCTATTTTTGGCCAATTCATTCTCTTCTGTCTCTTCCTCTCTGCCTTGTCTGTGCAAGGTCTCTAGGATTAAGACTTTCTATTACCACATAGTCATAGTGCTAAGAGTAATTGACTCTATCTCTGGAGTCCCTAGAGGCTGTGTTAAAACAAACAGTAACAGTTAGAAGAGGAAATTAGCTATTTACAGGACCATGTCACCAGGGAAGGGAGGGAGAAAAAAATCCTTAAGCCTCCTGTTGCTTTCAGAATGATCCATGAGGGTGAGATTTACCTCTGTGCTGAGGTTAATTCCAAGCTGTAGGCACTGTTTAAGTCTTTAGAAGAGAGTTCTGGGCCCAGCTTGGGAGCTGAGGCCTGTGCTGGCTCTCGAACTGGGTATTGGAAGAGAGTTTTAAATTAATCTCAATGAAGGTGCATCATATTTTTCCCTCTAAAATACCTTCTTATTGCCTGTGTGTTTGGTGCTGAGAAGTGCCTGTCTAAATCTTCTTAGAAAGATTCCATTTACTCAGCTGAACTTACAGCATAAAAATGATCAATATGGTAAGGGTGACTTTATATATACACTGAGATATCAAAAAGAACATTTCAGAAATAGGCGATTAAAGTTTATTTGGCGGTGAGGGAAAGAGAGCGCATTTACTGCTGTCTTACTTTGGCTGGGTTCTGGTACTAACATCCTTATTTATTTATTTCTAATAGCCCAAATCTGCCCACAGATGGACCTGCCATATGGCTGGTACTGGTTTGAGAGGGTTACGAATGTGTGGGCCTCTCGGGTGTCCCTTTGGGCCATCTCTGAGAAAGTTGGAGATGGGGCTTTTTCTGCCCTCTGGACTCGGATGAATTTTGCAGATTATGTATTCTATTCTTGCATAGTTTTGAAATTTAAGAAATTCATCTTGTGCCTGGTATACCACTCACATGGTATCTGGCCTATGGCTCAAGTTAAGGAAAGCAAATTGTTAATATTGTAGGGAGAGGGAGAATCACAGGTTTCTTGGAGGATGGATTCACTCAAAGTCCTTTGAATTACCCTATGTCTGCTGGCTCTGAACACCCTGTGAACAAATAATTAGGTGAAATTCTGCTAATTGCTAATATCTTACTTGTGCAGGAAGAACAGAGTTAGTCCAAGCCCCTTAAAGATAACCTCTAGGGTTGTAAGCAGTGTTGTCTACCTGATATAGAGTAGTAGGTTCTGGAGCTATGACCATGCTTTACTCTGTGACGTACAGTATTGAGCACTCTAGTAGTTCTCATTAAATAATAACAACAGCAATTTATCAAGACCGTGTTTGGGTCAGCTAGAAAAATTGCTTTCTTGTAGTGCTCAACAACATCGGGGCTTGCAGCTGCCTTCCTCGTTGAGCCTTAGCCCATGGAGCGCCCTGGCAGAGCGCTCTGAGGTGCCCTCCTCGCCCGTCTGCTGAAGCTCCTTTAGGCAGCCGGTGCTTCCTAAGCTGCGGTCTGTAACGCTGCTTCTCCTCAAGGACATCCCGAAGTCCTGGTGACGGGAAGGGTTTCTCAGCCCACTCGGGAAGCAAGGCCTCCCAGAGCCCACGGATTCTGTAGGTAGTGGCTTAGGCCAACGTGGACAGATTGGATGGCCCTTCTACACTCCAGATTTAGCAGGTGTTCTGTCCTTTGGATCCCAGTTGTAACTGCCTTGACTGTCTCTTCCTCCTTCACTTTCTTGAGCCAGTGCTTGATCTTGGTAGTCATTTGGGCTTCCCATTCAAGCACCTGGGAGTCCGTGAGTCCTCATGGTTACCTGCAGACAGCAGGGCACGTTGCTCTTCATCATGGTTATCGTCTCTAGGATTACCTTAGACTTTTAAATTGTCATGGTCACTCAAGGCTAAGAGTGAAGTGGGCCTCATCATTGAAAGCAAAGCAGCAGAACCTCTTTAATTCATGGCTTGTTATTTGGAGCCGGGATTGTTTCATGTGAGAGTCTTATGCAAAGTGCAGTTGCAGCACTAATAAGTTTTGACTTATTTTGGCATTGAGAGGCTGTGTCACAAGACCACACTGTGATTTCCACTTTCTTTTATAATGCGTAAGTGCATCTCCTGATGAAGAAGGGCACTACCAGCAGGTGCCTTTTATCTTTATTTAGTCTTTCACCATAATCAAGACCTTTATTTGACACAATTTTAGGATTTAGTTATATACTATTATCGATCTCAGATACAATATAACAGGACAAAAGCAGAAAATTCCCACAGAAGACTAGTTTCCTGGTAATTTCTGGCTAGGAAGTTTCTAGCAAGGATAGTTTCCTTCCTGCTCAGGTGACATTCTCAGTTGCCAAAGGTCTGATATCTGACTGGCAACAAATAACAAAAAACTGTCCATCTGCCATGATTTAGGTTTCTGAAAATTAAGTATTTAAAAATCCCTTCTGCAGTCTCCCTCTTTCCAGAAGTGGTTTCTACAGTGGTGAAACAAGCAATCCCGTCTGGCAGAGGCTGCGCTCACCCTGTTCCTCAGAACACTTCATTGGCTCCAGGAGACTGGAGCTGCACATTCTTACCCAGCTCACATCTTAAGGTCAGAAGAAGATGAAGGCAATTTTTATTTCTGAAAGCTCTGTCACTTTATGATCTAACCTTTTCCTTTTCCCCGTTTACTGCACTGTTACCAGGCAGCATTTTGGTGAATGTTGCAGATTTACTTCAACAATGCACAAACCCGACTTTTCTTTCCGTTGCAATGAGACTAACTGTTGACCATAGATATTGTCTACTGCAGCTGGGTGCAATTCATGCTTAGCATGTATGTGTTGTGAAGGCTCTAGCTGCTGAGAGACTCTGCTCAGCTTGCAGGGAATGGCAGTCCAAAACAAATCTGCAAACCAACAAAGAGAACATGGCCAGATCCCTTAGAGTCACTGTTTGGTCTGGTCCAGCAATGTCCTGGCAAAACTCCTTCCACAGACAGTTGATCTGCCTTAGCAGTGCCTGAGACCAGGCAATCATGTCATGGAAAAGTGCCTCCCAAATGCCCTTAGGAGTGTCCTGGCGTGCCAGAGAGGTGGGAAATGGGTCTGCCAAGGAAGCCAAAGCACGCTTTGAGCCAAGCATCCCCTGCAAATTCTGTCCCAACTGAGCTTGAGGAAGTAAGGTACCAATGAAGACAGCCTTGTGTCAAATAGTCTGTGTGTGCCCAGTGCTCTGACCCTTGCAGGGCTGTGAAGAGCCAGGATGAGGTAGGAACAGGCACTGCTAGAGTGGCTTATTGCTGTTAAAGGTTTGGTCTCCAGCCATCCTAATGGCTTTGAGTGCTCCTGTCCTCTCGAACACTTAGATGAGCCAAAGTAATTTTTAGAAAAATGCCTTCTCTCAGCTGCTGTTTTCATACACGATGTAATTAAACATCTATTTGTGCAGTGTCTGTACTAAAGAAGAGACAAGAGTGTCTTTCGTAACGGCTTTACTTGACGTTGACTATCAATCCATCTCGTAAAAAGATTATCCGCTGCTTCCAGCGCTGCAGATGCAGCAGACACTGCAGACAGAGCCCTCCTGGTACAGGCTGAGTGCCCTGAAAGCAGGTCAGGCGCCAATTCATTACTCAGGCTGAAGGGCAATTACTCACCAGTAATCCTGGATGGAGTCAGTGAGTCTATCACAGTACAAAACTTCTTATGTATTTGATCAAGGGGGTGAAATTTAACTTCTTTCCATGGATCCTAAGTGTAAAGTGACATTAAGAGGGAGACTGCTGTTGTGTTATAAATCAGTTCTGCAAGCCAAAGCAAAACACAATTCTAATAACGGAAGTAATAAAGCTTGCTTAATAGATAGGTATAGACAGAACTAAAGCTTTATCACATCATCTGTAATAGGATCAACAGGAAAATGCTGTGTGGATGTGGTGCTAAGCTAACTCACGAGAGCTGCGACTCTGGGTGATTGCCCGAATCAAGTTAACACTTGATAAAGTGCTGAGGTATCATAGAAATGAAGGGTCAAGGCTGAAATATCTAACTTTTGGCACCAGTCCTCATGTCCATTAGTCTTGCACAACTTTAGGAGCCTCCAGACTCTGAAGGCTGAGTGAGTCTTGTCTAGGCCTCTTAGATAGGTGGCACAGAACTTTCTTTGCGGGCATAAAAACACAAATCTCCCTCATCTAGAAGGGCTATTTGCGGTATGCTGGTCGATTTGCAGACCCTGGCACCTCAAAATACTGATAAGAGGCTCATGTTGAGAAGACCATAGAACATATTATCTACTATTGCACTGAGTCTGTTTATTAAAAAAAAAATCCTGCCGGGAGTTTCCTTTCCTGGTTTAAAATATTTACAGCAATTCAAACCCACAAATGACCCTCCCTTGGCCCTCCAGGGAGGACTGACACCCCAAACTCATCATGTCTGGCACAGCCACACAGCGTGCGGTCCCGCTGGACCTGTACCGCAGATGAGCAGCTCAGCTGGGTCAGTCTGTGCCTGGAAAGTGCCTGATGTTTGTGCCCGTTTCCTCCCACCTGCAGTCGCAGTGAAATGCCAGCTGCACTCAAAGTCCTTATGGACTCGGCAGTGATGGCCTTGGCAGCCCCTGATGAGAGGGGCTTGTCCCTGGGTGCTGGAACGTGAGTTGTGAGCGAGGAGGATTTGCACAGGACGGTGACGCGGAGAGACACGGCTGCCTGTGAGCACCGGGGAGAGTCCTGCAGGTGCAGAGCTTCCCGGAGCGCGACGGGAGACTCGGCATTGCGGGATAATCTGGAAACATCCAGAGCCCGACTTCTTAAAACTCTCTTCATTTGAAAATCAAGTCATCTCTACCAGCTGACACTGCTCTTGGAGAGGGAGAGCTGATTACTGCACGCGGTCCGGAGCAGCCTGTGGTGCTGATAAATGATTCACGTCAGGGTAATGGTGCTGCTGAAGCAGCCAGTCAGTGATGGAGATATGAGGCTTAGAAATGGTGAGAGAAATTTAATCCCAGAAGGTATTAAATTCACTTTGGGTAGAAAAATATAAGGTTTGCAAAATATCCAGTGGAACTAGAGCATTGCTTTAGAAAAGGTTGGCTATCCATGCACTGATAATCCAATATACAAGAATTCTAAGCAACTTCTGCTCAAAGATATTTATGAAAGTCAGTGTTTGGCTTTGAATAATTACAGATAAGTGCAGTGCTCAGGACCTTGAGACTTTAACTAAAGAAATGCAAAGGGACTACCAGAGCTCCAAAGTATTTACAGCTATATCTTGCTATCTTGCTCTTGACCAGATAATCACACAAACTTCAACAGCTTCTCAGGCAATCTAGAGGCTAATAACATGATAAAATGGTAGTGTAGCCACTGCTTAGGAAACGACCCACTGCAGGATGGGATCAGGTGAGAGTCAGCAGTGAAGTCACTGGGCGGGAGGAATATAGGAGAAACAAGGTTTAATTCTGTCTCAAAACCAGTTTTTGTTCAAGGAGTTCTGTAGAAGACAGCAAATTAATTATGGATTCATATCATAGTTAATTACATCAGATTGGGTTTGATTGTATAACATAATAGAATAAGGGGAAGATGGCAATGTAGGCTCTTGGATCTGTTTTTAAAACCCTAAACTAGCTCTATAAGTTTTCAGTCCGGTGTCTCAAGTCCTCGGCGAGGGCTATATACGAGACTATTTTCATTTTTTTAAGAATAATGACAGTAGCATCATGATTGTTATTTGAGGCGCTTTAGAGTGGAAAAATGGATGTAGAATAGCCAGTAGCAGAGGGGATTGATCACTGAGATACCATAAAATTCACTTTTTTTAATTCAAGATCTCTAAGACTATCTGACTACATAATGGCAGAGGATTAACCCTTTTAACAGGGCTATAAATCTAAACAGTCCTGAGAAATCATCTTGTCCATGTGCTGTGAGCAGTGGCAAGGCATTTCTCCAGGTTTCTCCCTCAAAAGAGAGGAGACCTCGGGAAGAAGCCAAAGCTGCTAATAAACTACTGCTTGAAAAGTAGTAAAACTCATTGAATATTCCAATTGATGGAAAAACATTCAGCCAAAGCCCCTGTGTTTCGAAATGCTTTAGGAAAAAGAAATTTCAGGTAAGGGACTGACTTTTACGCTACTACAGCTTACGATGTCGTTGGTTTTAGATTTGTTGTAATCTAGCATCTACATTTTAGCATTTGTCATAAACTTGAGTTCATAAGAGATTAAAACATAGAAAAAAACAAAGTTACTTTTTTTTGCCACATTTTCCTAGCAAAAAGTTTGGGAGCTCTAAGACTCCAGTTAGTATGGAATTATCCCAGATGGAGCTCCTTATAGCACTACAATGTTGCTGCTCTAAGAAGTCTTTTGGTGAACAGCTCTTGTTATAGGTTAATAAGTGGAAGTTTCATTTTTATCATTTACAGGACAGAAGATAATATCTAACCTTTTGAATGGAGAGGGCAGCAGAGCTACTGTGTAGGATGTGCTGCTTGGAGTGTGCTCACTGGATTGTAATCGCACTTTGATTTGTTTTTATAGTGTCACAGATAGAAATAACACGTTCAGCCAGGGTCACATTCTCCTCCAGCATCGCTGGTTAGCCTGGCCTTGCCTTCCCATGCAGCTGTTGGCTAGGCAGGGGCAATAGTTGCAGCACTTTCCTCATCAGGATGAGCCCATTGCAGTAATGAAGTACTTAGAAGTCACAGGGAAGTGGTTTGTAAATTCAGCGTGCCCCAGCTCCATTTAATTTTCCACTGCATTAACGTTGGCATGATAGTATCTGCTTTTACTGATTGGAGGCTCGCACTGTAAGCAGAGAAATCTTTTCTCTTGCTTACGAATCTCGTGCACGTTGCCATTGTTGATGAATTTCACCTTTGCACAAAAAATCGTTTCCCGGAATAGGGAAATCGGATTCCCAAAATCACTCTCGCATGTGGTCGGAGAAGGGACTGGAGGAGCAAAAGCACCTTTGCTTTCTGTAATTTCTTCACTCTTTAAGGCAAAATACCATGTGATTCAGTCTATATAGAACTAGACATCTAGATAGTTTGCAAAAATTATATCCTAAAGTTTCTATTGCTCTCAATTGACTTTGCAAGAGGATTAAGGAGGTGATTAGACATCTGAATTTATTCGAGAAGAAGCCTCTCTTTCCTGCCTGATATAAAAAGTGTGAATTATTTTACAGATATAGTTATTCCGGGAACCAGATAAATGAGGCATTAGTCACAGAACCATACAGTACCTCTTGCATGAGCTTCTGCTCCAAGCAGAACCAGCTTCAAGTTGGAGCAAATTGCTCAGGGCGTTGTGGCCTTTCCCTGGACTCTGTCCAGCCTGTCAATGACTCTTACACTAGAGGATCCCAAATGGGATACAGTTTTGTAGATGCAGCTCCCGTGTGGAGGGAAATAATCACCTCCCTTCATCTGCTGGCTGCATCCTTGCGGATGCAGCCTGGTTTGAAGCGGGTTGTCTCAGCATGTGCCCCAAGGCCATTGTGCTGCCAACTTGCATTCAAACTACCTCATGTACCTGTGTTCTGAACTATTCTGTGATCAGACTTTTGGAACTAAGGCTCCTTCTCGTTTTTTTTCCCCCTTGCCTCCGCATACCTATGACTGTTCTGCAAGGAATGGGGTGCTGCAAAGTAGCCTGGGTGGAAACTGGAGGTAGGGGCTGGGGAATGGTTTGTGTTGGTGGAGGAGCTCACTGCTCTGCTGCCTTTCATGTGGAGCAGAGGAATGAGCCTGCATCCCCTCTGCTACTTCTGTTTCTTTAAGTAATTTAAAATGCTGAAACCCAAAAGGGATGAAAAGTAGCTGAGAGCACCTGGTGGTGCGCTTTCCGTCACCGTGCAGCGTCTTTTAGCACCCTCAAGAAATGCATACAGCTGTGTTTGCTCTTATGTGAAATTCTTTTCGCTTCCTCAGAAGTTGTTGCTCTAGGAAGTGGTGATGTTTAAACACCTCTCTGTCTAAACTGCTTAATGCCTCGCATGTAATATACAGAACAGGAGGCTACATCGGCAGCTGCCTTTGCCACGAGAACAGAAGATATTTGTTTTATTTTTCTCTTTTCCTGTCCATTCTGCTATCAGACTGCAATACAGGCGGCAGCACACTGCTCGTGCACTGCATCTTTCAATACTGCATAGATGAGATCTTGTAAGAGTCACTCTCAAACTTCCCTTTACAGCAGCCTTGTCAGCTCCCGTCTTACAGGAGCCTCTGTTCTTTAGAAAGGGAACCTGCTCAGATAAAATCCACACAATGCTGCATGATCCCAATTCTCACAAATACAAATTATTACTGTGAAAGTCATCATCTCATTGCAGGAGCTTTGTTGATAATCTGAGTGAGGCAAGGAAAGCATGTGCTCAGAAACGCCGAAGATGCCAGCATCTGAGCAGTGTTTGTTTAAATATTACAGAGAAGGAGTGCTGCTTCAAGGAAGAGTGGCTCCAGACCTGCAGAGACAAGGCAATGAAGTGCAAAGAGATAAAAAGTGAACGGCAGGCCCCTCCAAAGACAAACAAGCAACATTCTCTATTAGTCACTGGGATGTGTTTGTTCTCTATGAGTAGGTAAATTGTTTCTTAAAAAATACCTTTGTTTATACCACTAGCTGTAAACCAAATGAAACTAGGACAGCGTTAAGGAGGATAGGAGCATACGGAGGGTTCTGTTCTCTTTCCTGCTGTGGCTATTTCTCGCACGAACAAGTTCTGCATGTCTCTGTAACAACAAATGCACAGAGACCACCTCCCGTGCGCTCTGGATCAATCTTGGTCTTGTTTCTGTTTGCAAATGAGTATTCATTCCTTTCTTCTAGTTCTTCTACTTGTCTCTGGGATGTAAGAGAGGCATGGAGGGGTAATACTTCTCGGATGCGCCCAAGAATAACAGTTTATAGAGGGACAGTCCCTTCTTCAGTGACACTTTCAAATAACAACCCTAGATGGTTTCAGCAAAAGAACAAAATGAAACATCTGTCTTTTATTCCGGGTTAGAGTGGAATCGATTCGCAGATGAAGGATTCAGCCTGCATCTCCAAATCGGCTTGGAGCACAGAGCAGTGCACTGAGTGCTTGGTGGCAGCAATAACCACCAGGGTATTACCCTGCCGTTATCCTATCCTACGAACACTGTGCTGGGATTTGTACTCGTTATTAAATAATTTTAGCCTCTCCCTGAGATGGTTGAACAGTAAGGGAAAGAACTTTCCCTGCCTGGAAAGTGAACATAAAACATTTTTTACTTAAATGCTTTTAATTTAAAAGTTCAAAAAAAAATTGCTTAAATGTTGCCATGGTCTTTTGCTGGTCCTAGGCTTTCACTTTAAGGGAATTAAATTACTTAATCTTTTATTTGTTTTAAGGATTGTTCCCTATAAAAGATGAATAATGGTAAGTGCTAATTTAGCTTTTTGCCCTAAAATGAAGACAGCAGAAGAAACCTGCCAATATTCATCTAAACAATTTTATATGGGGACCAGGCAGCATTTTTGACTGAGTTCTCTCTGTAATTTAATTAAAAAGTTTGTACCAGTGTTTGTGAGAACTCCGTGTTTCCAGGTGTTGTATCCTCACATCAATAACACAAGGGGCTGCAGGTTTAAGGCGGGGAGGTGTAGCGTGACCCTAGCTGTGGCCCGTGACTAAGCAGGAGAGCAGAAGAGGTGCAATAAATACTGCAATAAAAAACTGAGCACTTGAGTGAGATGGGATGTGGAATAAAAAATGAGCATCCACGTTAGAAATGTGACTAGAATCCTATTTCTGCTGTTTTTCTGCATAATCTGAAAGGGAGAGAGAGTCCTGCCACCTCCCTCCTGCTGACCAGAGGACTCCAGGAGGTGACGTGCCCTGGGGTCAGTCTGCATGGGCTGAGTTACTGCAGGCTGCAGCTGGCGGCTGCCGCTGCGCTTGGCGAGGGCCGGCTGCGCAAACACCGTGTCGCGCCTTTCCATTGATCTTCTTGATGTATAAGACTTGGAGGCTGTAGAACACATGAATGAAATCATTCAATCTGAAAGGGGCTGCTCAAAAATCCCAATTTTGACAGAATTGCCGATGGCAGGTGTTTTCAGAAGCACTGGAGAAAATGATAAAGCTGATTGCGTGGTCCTTCTTTTCAGGAATTCCTATGGTAGAAAAATGTGAATGTGCTGTTTGGTCAAAGCAGGATTTTCTAATTTACCCTGGGAGCAGTAGCACAGACAAAAAAATCAACACTCATCTCCTATAGAAAGTGATGGGATTTAGTTGGATTTTAATATATATTTTAAACATATGGCCTTTTTGTAGTATCAGGCTTTTGTTTTACTTCCTGCAGGAAGATCTGTCAGGATGGTAGCATCCTGGTTTCTAACCTGAAAATGGAATAAAAATGATAAATATAATGATCTAAATTTGGTCCTTGTTTTTATATATCATTTATTCAGCAGTAAGAGTTGTGATGACTCAGGTCTATTTATCTCTACAACTCTATGAAATGAGTTGGAACTGCTATTAAGCATTTGCTTTCTCTGTTAACAGATTGAACTCGATGGTAAACTTCTGGGTAGAAATTTATGTGAATTAAAGATTTCATAATTTGATCATGCAAAGCCATAGCATTGCCAGCTACCATTCGATGGGCAATAGTTACAGAAGATCCACGACTCTTTTGAAGAAGGCAAAAGCTGTCAAATTTTTCTGGAAGATGGGAAAAGTAAGTGGAGTTCAACTCTTGAACATTTCCAGCTTTCATTTTGAATATCATCTTAAGCCCCTGTACTGTTTCTGCACTTGTGCTGAAGCAAGCCAGTGCTCAAGGCTTTTATTTATTTATTTGAGTTGGTAGTTGCAGAATCAACATCATTCCCATGTATCTTCACAAGAGGAACATGGGGCACAGGGACCCGCAGGGAGGCTGAGCGCCCGGGCAGCATCGTGCGGGTCCCGGCAACTGGGATGTGAGGACAGGATCTGGGCTTCTCCGTGAGGATGTCGATTAATTATCAGGCTGTAATTATTCACTTAACGTGTTTCATCACTTACCTGCTTTCCTTTATTTTACTGTCTTTTTTTGTATATACTAATTCCCTTGTGTGATTTAACCGTGTCCTTTCCTCTGCAGACACCTTTGTTGTTTCCAGCTTCACTGAAGCTTTAGCCCCAGCACTGAGAGAGCAGGGGCTGCTCTCTTAGTTTAACCTTTCTGACCATTAGTTTCGCAGCTATAGTGCGTTTAAGGATGAGGATCTCGGGCCACCCCTCTTCCCATAGGGAAGGATGGGCTTTGGGTCTGCTGGGATGCGGCACGTGGGAGCTGCTGCCGGGCAATCCCAAGGCACTGCCGTGCCCAGCAGCCGCAGTCCCCGTTGGCATCGCGCTTGTCCACGTGCTGCTCTGCACTGCTTAGAATTCCCTCTGTTCTGGTGACCTGCCTTCGACTTCGCTCATTTTAGCACGTTTTACTCTGCCCTCTTCGTGGGGCTATGTGAGTGGCAGTGAGAATACATGTACCCGCCTGCCCTCAGCTAAAACCCCTACTGAACTCCTCTTGTAGAAATGAAATGATTCTGGACCTACCACAGTATAAAGGGAACAGTTATTTTAGCAATGCAAAACAGGCACTTCCACGATGACCAGTTTCTCCAAACTGGAGGGACGTGGTGGAGGTTGGGACTCCGTCCCTGCTGCTGGCTGGGCTGCAGCCCAGTCCTGCGTTTCCCTAGGGTTTACCTGGTCCCCCCAGCAGACATTCCAGTGTTTTCTCCACAATAACAGGCAGGGATGACTCTTTGGGGAAGCAGCTTTCCCTGGCGGACCACACAGCGCAAACTGGGATTGCAGTGGGAAGATGCAGAAATACTCAAACTCCACAAGATTATCTGCTGTTTTTGTTTGATTATTTTTTTCCTCTCCTCCTGTTTTCAACCCCTATTTATGTGCAGAATACGTCTGTCTTGTGGTTTTAACCACTATACAAAGAGTTTAATGGGGAAAAAGAGATGATTCTTGCTTGTCATATTGGCGAAGGAAAAAAGTTTTGAATAAATAAGGCTTAAGTAAAGGCAATCTGTCATGACGATCCTGAAAGAGTTAAAGTGCAGGGCACAAACTCGCTCCTAGCAGATGGAACCCTTTTGGCCCGGAGTTTAGGAGCTACGGCAGGTTGTGGAACCCTGCACAGCTCATCAACCGTTTTGCCCCTTCCCTCTTGACCAGGGTGTCTAATTCCAGCTGCTGTCTTTGACCACCTCAAAACCAGTCCCTGTTCTTCACACGCTCCACTTCGTTTTGTCGTAAGAGACTTCATCTAATAGGATACTTATATCTGTATTTAATTTTAAGCGTATGAACAGTTCACTTGGGATGCCTCTCTTACAGCCTGCAGTATAGGGATAATTTTGCAATTTTGACCAAGATTTGGAAAGAATCATGTGTTATTTGTGTGCTGTGGGGGTGAGGCAAACCTCCACTTTTCCCTGGGAATGAGAACATCCCAAATATTAATTGTTAAATCTGTATAAATTTCATTACACTCTGCAGCCCATATTTTTAGGAAGTTGTATGTTCTTATAAGTCACAGTCTCTATAGCAAGGCACCCGCTGAATGGTACTTGCAAATGAAGCAGCACTGTACCTAATACAGGTCAACTATAATGTGCAGAAGCCTATTAGCTATAATATACATGATACTTTTTGTTGTTTTGCTTACTTGTGATAATAAGAAAGGAATGGAGAAAAAGAAACTTTCAAGTTGCTGAATAAAATATATAGTGTGGATAATGGAGCTCTTAGAACCGCCACCGTAAGCTCTTCTTTTTCCCCTAAGTAATTTAGACTATTTGCAGTAGTTACTTTCTGCTACAAGCTCTGCAGTTAGGTAGTTTGCCTGGTATAATGCAGTAAGCAAATGCACCAGCCAATACTGCTGCAATAATAACCTGCTCTTTACTCTCCAGTCCCGTGTATGCAATATTATCCAAATTGAATCTGGATTTAAGTCTCAACATAACCGACACGTGGGCGACCTTGAGAGCAGTAGCTGGTAAAGCTGGTTGTGTACTCGGGTGTCTATTAGGAAGATCCTGATTGCCATGAACTTTTTCTCAGCAAATCCCCCCAGATTGACTGCCCTAATGTATTTTGGAGGAGTTATACCTGGAACACAAAGCAAGTTGGAATCTCAGATGAGCACAAGATTACGGCAGTGCCTGCCCTTACCTTGCAACTCTGCGGGTGAGCAACGCTAACACTATGGAGAAATGGGAGAAATTTATGGGGATTTATAAACTGGGGATAAACACAGTACAGCAGTTTTTATGTACTTCCACTTTACAGGATTGATCCTGGGTTTTATGTGCTGTACACATTCCCAAATCCCAGTTAGTTGGCGCCATCCAGATTAAACTGTGGCTCAGTTATGCACTAATGAGCATTAGTACCACGGACTTTGGCTGTTCCATATATTCTTTTTATAAAAGTTTAAATGGTAAATCACTGCATTGATAAATACTCTATCAAAAACCCTATAGCAGTCACAATTTTCAATAATTTACCATGCTACTGACAAATCCTTTAAAATGTTACTGGAACTACCTATAAAAATAGGGGTGTGCATTTAACGATGTGATAAATTCTGTAATATATATCGTGGAAGTTACAGGCAGAATTGAATATGAACAGGCTTTGAGCGGGATATTATTCAATGTCTCCTGCTTTTGGTCCTGTAAATCTAGTACCTAGTGAATGATAAAAATCAGGACTTATGGACAGTATTAACATTTTCACTTTCCTGTGTGGCAGTGCTAATATAGGAGATACTGTGTCACTGTGAATGCAGAGCAAACGCAACCTGCTGCAGCAGAACTGGAAAAATAGTCCTGGAAAATCAGCTCCAGCCTCGGGGCCTGGTTCTCTCTGCTTAGGTCGGATGGGCAAAAGGGCAGCTGCTGTGGGGCTGAGCAAACCTCCACTCCTGCAGTGAGTTGAATTCAGGCCTTTGCTCTCTTGCACTTCTGCTTTCACGGAAGAAACACTCAAGCTGCAGCACAAAGCAGTTTTGGAGCCTCCTCCCGGAATGCAGAATTTTGTAATTAGTGCATTCTCTTCTGAAGTGCATTTATTTGTGTCCTAGGGATTTACGTCCTGCAAACTTCACAGAGCAATGAAGAGAAGATTTATCTGTAGAGTTGCAAATATTTATATAGTTATGGCAAGGTGATACAGGATTTATTTCACTTGGAGTTGATTTTCATCATAGAGAATATCATCTAATATGCACTCACAGCATAACTCTGAAAATAACTTACGTTAGCCATGATTATGCTTCAAAACACCGTGTCATTTAAAGCATAATTAGAGCAAAATATTAGTGAAACGTAAACGTATCTTGTACTTGTAGCTTTCATCTCATAGCCTTGCAACTCTCTTTAAGAGCTATACTTGCAGTTAGGTATTTCCATAACTCTGCTGGGTGTAGATGGTCAGGTTTTTGGTTGTAAAATTGTCTTTTCCTGCTGTAAATGTAAAATTTCATGGTACTTCTAAGGGATTAATTTATATTTTTCTATGTAAATATTTTAAGGCATTATGGTATATATTTAAAACAGCTAATTATTAATCTACATAACAAAGTGCCCATACTAACTTGCTGTCCTGGCAATTATACAATAGTTTGCTCCTGCCTATAAAAAATGAACATGGAGTAACTCACAAGTGACTGCGCATTCCCTAGAGGGTCTTGTGCTGTGAGTCTGCTGGGAGAGGATTTGTCTGAGCTAGTTTTCTGTAGACTGAATTCTCTGTAAACGGGGGAAAAATAGGCCCTGTCTCAAGTGCTAGTCATGTCCTTTGGTAGCACTGGAAGCGGATCGGGTAATAAATGACCCTAATTTCCTTGGTTCCTTCAGCTGAGCTTCAAGGAAGTCTGCAGACGGGAGAGGTTGGAGTTAGGGATGCGAATCCCACCGGTGTGTTTGGAGACCTCGTGGTCCCTGTGGTTGTGCCGCTGGGGGTGCCACTGCGTATCCCGGGGTGGGTTGTGCCCCCGGCTGTGCGGGCAGCGCCCGCTCCTCCTCCTCACGACTGCTCGGAGCCGTTGAAGAGATGGGCTGCGAGGGGCGGATTTATTCCAGGCATTTTGAGTGCTTTTTCCCTGGTCACATCTCAGAACTGCCAAGAAGTGTAATGGAATTTTGCAAAATGATGCCAATAACGTATGTTGCCGGACAGGGGAAGAAAGGAAAACTTTATAGCAACAAAGAAACCCTTTCCACCCGAAGCAGCCAGCATTTCATTAGCTGTCATTTAAAGGCCCGGGAAGTGCTCTGTCCTTATCTGTGCGAGACGCTGTTTTGGAGGCCCTACATGATGAATTCCACAATTAATTTCTAATGTGTTTATTGCTTAGCTTGCTTGTCTGCCTTGATAAAGGGAAAATGCTAGGAGATGCTCCTGTGCGTCTCACTGGTGAGAGAAGAGCTTCGACTTGTTAAATTCTGGCTGACACTTCAATCTGTTTAGGTGGCGGAACATTTAAATTAATGTACAAGGCATTTAATAAAAACTTCCACTCTTTCATTTATAACTCCACAAAAGCAAGAAAAATGGATTTGCTAAGGGCAGGCTGGTGACAGTGACAAGTTCTGGACTCTGGAGATTCCAGAGCACTGATGAGTATTAATTCTTATTTTTCTGCTCCCGTGACACTGTCTGGGATGTGTTTGTCAGCACAGACCCGCTGTAATCAGTGACGGCTGCTGATTTGCTCCAGAGGGTGCAAGGGGCAAGTTACCTGGTTTCGGTGGACCCAAGCCAGATTGCAATTCCTCTGCTGCTGTGTACGAGCGTCCAAACCATCCAGTGCTTTTTTTTTAAAAAAAAGAGTTATTTCTGTGCAGAAAATGGAAGAGACGTAGCTTCCTTATTTCACTTAAGGCAGCTGTTTCTAAAGCACCTTTGTGTTGTTCAGAAAAACACTTGATTTTGCCAGGAGATACTAAAAAAAAAAAAAAAGAACTTCAAAACAAACAAACAAGAATACCCTAAAGAATAAACCCGTCCATTCAACCCCCCTTGGGATGAGTTAGGTCTGTTGAAGAACAATCAAGTTGTATTAGAAAGAAATTGTTTTGTTTTTTGGCTCTTCTGGAGAAAGGCCTAGAGGAGGACTCCTACTGCCGTCCTCATTATAAAGGCTGAACGCTTGTCTAAGTGCATCCAGCAAATTCAGGACACAAACCCACCCTTTCCCACAGTGTTTTCTATCTCTGGGTGGTAGATTTGGTTTACTTTTCCCAGCAATGGACGTGTACAAAGTTACTATGGGGAGTTACTATGGGACAAATGGTATGGGTGGACCACGGGCTGCCCTGCAGAGGCTGCCCAGGAAGAGCTTGGGTTGGGGTCATGTTGCTTTGCTTTGGGTTTGGTCACTGGTGTTTTCCCCTTTTTTGATTTTTATTTTCCCCCTAAGTAACTTTTATGGCTGTAGCTAAGGTTTGCCGTCATCTGCGGGGCCCGGAGAAATCTTTGTGCACGTGAACCTGTCTCAGCATCTTTGGGTAAGATGCACAGACTGCACCATGACCCGGTGCAGGGGCTTTGCACGCAGAAAGAAACGTTGCCCATGGCTTGCAGTGTCCCTGCTGCAGCTATTACTTGTCAAGAGCTAAAGAATCAGTGTTGTTATTCAGTAAACACCAGTTTTAGCTGGCCTTTGCTCTACTATGTATTTCTGTAAGCTAAAGAAAACTGCTAGAGATGGAACAAGATTTTAGGAAGACGAGAGCCGAACAGGAAACAAAGGCAGCCCCTGAGGGTGCCATGAAATTTTGAAGAGGTTTTTCTGTTGTGAACTCTGAGGCAATTGTTGTGTGTCACAATTAATTATAACCACCTCCCGTGCTGCTTGTGACAGCAAGAATGGATTTACTCTTGGGAGTCAATAACCCCTGGTTCAGGATGGGACCTCCTTCATTTGTTCATCACGAAATATTCAAGTTACCATCTGAGATGTGATGGCCAGCAGAAACTCTCTGCTGACTAGAAATGTGATACAATATTCCAGAAAGAATACGTTTGGATACATAGCCTGAGAGGCCAGATATCTTAAATATGATGACAGAAAAATCTCAATTAACTGTGCTTTATTTTGAAATAAACGTATGGAGTACAACCCCAGTATGATATAGACTACTTCTGCCTTGTAAAAATTTCTCTATTATCTAAACATCACTTTAATTAGAGCAATTGTCACAGATAACACCCTGAGTTTCATAATAAAAATGCAGGGAGTGCTGTGTTAAATGGCAAATCAAATATGCAGACGAGGCCTGTAAAGGTGAAAATTCAATAGCAAATGTTTTAACTATTTGATCTAGCTGGAGCTGTTGTGTTCAGACTCTTTTGAAGGGTCCTGGATTGGTCATCATTCTTCCTAGCCCCCGAACTTTCAAAATCCTGAGGAAGGAGGATACAAAGGAAAGTAACTGGAGCAAGCTTATGCAAGAAGACTCTCAACAGGGAGTAAAATGAACTACATGCTTATATTGGACAAATAACTATATTACCTTTTAATATGTGTGCTAGATTAGAATGCTATTGCAGGTCTGCCAAAAACTGGACTGTTCTTTATTGTTGGTGATAGTAGAAAAAATATTGATTTATGCAAATATCTTCCTTACTTCAATAGTAAACTGTTGGGAATAATATCCATTCCTATACCTTTCCTATTTCTTTCTGTTCCTACCTTGATTTAGATGACATTGTGGTTCAGAAATTAAGCAATGTCAAGAAAATGAGCTTTGTACTGGGTGACCTGTGAATGTTGCAGAGGTTTTAGCAGCTTTCTTGATGTAGATGGTAAAAGGTATAGAGGAACCATGCCATCGTAAAGGGTAGAAATCAGACAGGATTTTCTCTCTCATGAAAGTTTTCCCATTATTGGAGGATGGAATTTCACCAATTCCCAAGTATTCAGTGCTGATCTGGGTGAAGAGAATGGGAGAAAAAGAGTGAGAAGGGTCAAAGGATGGATATGTTACTGGCCAGGGAGTATCGTCACATAGTCGATCGTAACTGAGGGGGAGAAAGGCTAATAATATTCCTTAGCTCTTCTGTGCACACTCACAGCATCCAAACTAGGCCTTTTTTCAGGGTGAAATTCCGAAGGATGGACAGCGAATTCAAATGGAAATCCTTAGTGTGAGTCTGGAAAAGTCTGAAATTCCTCATTCTAATTTTGACCTACATGTGGAATATTGTTTTTCCTGTCTGTGTTCAATATATTATTCCTTATACCAACTTGCACGTGCTAGCTGGTCAGCGCAGCCAGCAGCTACGGCCTTTCCTTTCTTCCTATCACCGTTATATACTACTCACTCGCACTCTACAGCTTCTCCTGAAGGTCAAAGAAGTGAAGCCTGAGCACATGTGAAACCCGAGGTGCTGCTCGTAGTAATATTAAGCACATCCTGAAGTAGGACATGTACTACCTATTTTTAGCTGTAATCTTGGCTGAGTGGCAGAATTAATGCTCTGGTTAGAATTTGAATAATACATGAGACTTGCACTATGAGAACAATAATTTAGCTATAATCTGATGCATGAAGTAATGAGTGGTAATGTTCTCCTGAGATGCAGTAAGTCACTGTGTACTCAGCAAACCAGTGCAAGGGGTTTGGCACATGGCAATGGGCTCATTTAGCCTCTTGTTGAAGAGGCACAAGAGTGATGGCAGAAATACATCTGGCCTGGTGTCCTGCACAAGATTTGCAATGGAAAAAACATGTACCAATAAATAAAATGTGCTTATATCAGAGGAGTAATTGAGAATATTTAAGCCTGCACTTTACAGAAAAATAATTCCCCATAGAGAAAACTACTGAGTTTGCAACAGACTTAAGTGATACTAAAAACTGCTCATTTGCTTAAACTTTGTTTACTTTTCCTGACTGTGAGCCTTCCCCTCAGGGAAAATGTCTTGTCCATATTCACATATGATGGGAATTGTTGTCCTCTCCCCATGCAAAGAAAAGAGAAAAAGCAAAAGGTAATTCTATCATGGTACACGTGGATATAGGCAGTGAAAGGAGAACAGTAACAAACATTCCTGATTTTAGTGACTAAGCTAAATGTTTTTAGACAAACTCATCTCTATGGTTAGGTCAATATGGGTAGTCATTGCTGAAGTTCTCCCTGAAATGGGAGTGTTGAGCTGAACTTTTTTCCATGACTCCTTTAACGTAGCCCTGGTGGCATGAAGGTGAGATGAAAAAGTCCTTTGCTGGGAGTGGAGAAACCATTATGCAGCTCCAGTCCTCTTGACTTTGTCAAGAGAGAACAAGTCTGGATTTCTTCCTAATGGAGGGGAATATTAGCCCATCTAGAGTGTTTGATTAAGTCAAATGTATTGCTGCTGTCACTACAACACTGCCCGACTATAAGTCTGCACCTCTTCTTTATGGCACACTTTCAAATGATTTGGTTTTATTATGTGCACATTATAGCTCTCTGCCCTGTTGTAAGCTGATATAAATGTGACAGCGCTAAAATTGAATTTGACTGAAATACAACTTTGACATCTTTTGATCAAGTTAAGCAAATCGAAAAAAAGTTGTTTCAGTGAACAGGATGCATTTTAGTACATGTGAGACAAAAAGCCTTGTTTTCTTTTTGCTCTTTAATGGGCCAGTATAGAAGAGCAACTTTAAATTCACGATGAAGCATCTGAAATTAAATTTAATCACCATCAATGTCCTCTGAGGAGGCAGTCCTAGCCAGTGGCAAGGGCCGCAGAGATGACTGATAAAGATGAGGTGATATTTGATGAGCTGGTTGGGTTAATGCTGCAGAGGCTGCAATCTGTGAGGCACGTGGAGCTGTGGCTTTCCTCACTTGTTTCCCTATTTGCCATATTGCTTGGATTTGAAACGAAGCCAATTTAATTCCACCGTGGTTCTCTCTGGCAGTGCCACGTAGGGAGAATAGCCCATCACAGAAAGCAAGTTGGAGACTGAAGTGGTGAAGGAAACGGCATCAACCCATCGTTTTTGCCACGTAACTGAATGCCCTGGAGCTGGGTAGGGGCAGGTTAGCTGCTGCCAGGGCTCTCCCGTGGAGCAGGAGATGTAGCTCAGGCCTGGGCTGAGGCCGGTCCCCATGGGTGCGCGGAGAGTCGAGGCTGAGGAATGCAAGGGAGGATCCAAAGCTTGAAAACTTCAGGAAAATTACCAGCTAATCAACAAATTAGCTTGCTATGAATTATTCAGTTTTGCAGATGAGGACTGCAGAAGAAAAAAATACCAGTGAAAGCCAGGAAAAAATAGCTGTCCATTTAAACCAAAGCCAAACCAAGCCCAGGAGCATGTTTGGGAAGGAGGGACCCATCATTTGCTCTTGCTGGAGAGGCAGTTGGTGAGTATTTAAAATCACTCCAGCTACAATTAAGTGATGGGATTTGGGGGGCTTGGAGTCAACGGGCCGTTTCCTGCCTGGCTTAGAGCCCAAAACAGGATGTGCCACTGGCAAAGTGAACATCTGTCAACCTCTAATTAGAAAGGAGAGACATGAAAACTGACTAAGGCTCATAGCCGACTTGGTCCGCATCCAGGGGAAGGTGCAGAGCTCCAGCTATTTTAACTTTTCATTCTTTGAAGTTTCCTTTGCTTCCCTCTTTATTTTTTAAAGTGCCAAAGTTACAGAATGGTTCTTGTCACCTCCCAGGCATCTCATTTCCCAAGATAATTTCCTGTCTTTGAGCTAACCATGTTCAGCTCATAGAAACTCAGCAAAGCAAAACAAAAGCAGTATATTGTCTTGAAAATACCTGTATGAAACCAGCAAATTTTCCTCATCAGTAGGACTTCTTCAGCTTTTACTAGCAGTTTTAGATTTTCATAATGACTTTTCCTTTGCATAGTGACAGAAGCACACTGCAGTCATGGAATTACTGGAGGAAAAAGAAGTGGAATTGTGAAAAATGAAATGAGATTCAAGCTCTTCTCCCAAATGAGAAGTTTGATCCTGTCCCTCGTAGGATATCAGAGAGCAACATGAGCAGGATGGGCTCTGAGTCTGCCAAGGGGCATGTGAAGCTCAAAGGTGCAGGAGGAATAATTGTGAGGGAACAGATATAAGGAGGAAAAGACAGGGCTAGAGGGTGAGAAATGGAAAGAGGATGGAGATAGAGAGAGAAAGAAGGCAACTGGAAACCCAGGACAGTGAGTCAGGAATTAAGGACATCCCAGAAACACAGAAACTAGAAAAAGGAGAATAAAAAAGCCAATGGACTTTGAAATTCAGTTGTTCAATGGACAGAGCATCACAGGTCCTGTGCTGAACTCCGCAGTGTGAACAAACAGAAATAGTGTGAACAAACAGAAAATAACCAAAGGGAATTATTTACAGCTTAGCTTTACTGATCAATAACTATAAAGAACATCTGTAAGAGGAGCTCAGTCTCCATTAAGATATAATGCTGCTTTATACATCTCTATAGCAATTTTTAAACAGATCTTCTATGTGCCAGATCCCTGTTTCTCAACAGATTTGGCACTCTTGAAAGGAGCAGTTCAGCACTGTGAAGTCTGTATCCACATAGCTGGATTGGAACAGTATCTGCCAAGAGTTTTGTGATGTTGATAGAAGCACGTCTACAGCTGCTGAATTAACATTGTTCCCTTTTGCTTCGAGATGACAAAGATGGAGACCAGACAAGTTTTAATTCTGCAGCAATGCAGTTTGGTTTTGGCCATGCAAAGAGAATTAAGTGTAATTTATCCCTAGTGCAGTTTTACGTATTCACTGGAGCTACACTACAGGAGAAGCTGGTGTGTATCTGTTATAGTAGATGCAATTAGCACTGGAGCACAAATGTTTATAGCAGACTTCACTGTGGCTCATTTTTAATTATTTTACAACTTATTTACTCATTTAATTATGCAGTGGAGTTTAAGCTCTGTAAAATGACATTGTTATGACACAGTCACTTGAGATTCTGCCTTTTACAGCTTATGGGACCAATCGTCGTCTTTGGAGAGCTGCTATTTTTAGAGCTGAGGATGGTTAACATCTTACAGGAGCATCTCAGTTTCTTGCAGGGTTTGCCAAGTACTGATTGTCCTCAAAACCAAGCTAATGATGACGACGTGATATAACCTGACACAAGACGTTCTTTGAATCCAGCTATGTTATTCTATTTAAATTTCAAGCAAACAAGTTGACATTTTTCCCCCTAATTTCAGTATCTTTACTCCAAATACAACTTAGAATTTCCCTTTAACTCCCGTGTTGCCTACTGCATCCAGCTGCTCTGTGCTCCAGTTAAGATCATATAAAACTGACTCAGGTCAAGAGTTGAAAAAGATGAAAGAATGAATCTGTGAAGCTCAGAAAAGGGCCATTCTTTTAGCAGAATGGTTTCACTGGAGGAGATACATTAGCTTTATTTTGTCTACATAATCGGTTGCTAGAGAGAACAAGGAAGAACTCAATTTATGCCTTTGTATCTCGCTGATGTACAGTTCACTGCAGGGCTGTCAGTGGTCAGTATATCTTTCCTTTGAGAAGAGCCTTCAAAATCCAAGGCGCAGCCTATATGTAATGCTCTAGATTTAACTGCTGCTCTACTTCAGTGGAGAATATTACGGAGGAAACTTAGAAAAGTTCAGTTTTCTCATGGCTTTCCTGGGCAGCCATGGAGACAGACTTGCTATGGGATGGAGTCAAGTCCAGGTGGGTTGCCCAGGGAAGGTGGTGGAGTCTCTTTCCTTGGAGATATTCCAAATCCATCTGGGGAGTCTGCTCTGCGTGATGCTTCTGGAATAGGAGGTTGGACTAGATCTCCAGAGGTCCCTTTAACCCCAACCATTCTGTGATTCTATGGTTTCCATAGACCTTTCTCAGCAAAATTCAGAGGTTAGCAATGGCATTATTGGTAACGCCTCAGTGTCCTATCTGTCGGAATACATGTCCTTGTTTCTACGTTTAAAAATCAAGTTCTGTGCACCATGGTTTGCACGTACCTGATGCTGAGTCTACAGATCAGCCGTGATGGATGTCAGCACAATGCGCTCGACCCTCCTGCCCCACAGAAGGGGCCTGTGGGGTCCTGCTCCAGCTCACCCTGGGGCAGGAGGAGGTTCTGGACGGAGCAGTACTGCACTCGGTGGGCACAAGTACAGTTTCATCAGTGTGCTCGTGCTAGGAACATCTCCTGAGGCCCAGGACCTCTGATTATCCCCTTGGTGGGGATTAGCTCAACCTGGATGTGCGGTGGTTGGTGCACGAGTCATGGTCAGGAGAGATCCCTTTCTTGCCTGCAAGGGAAGCCCTTGCAGAGAGCGATAGAACCTCTCTATCAGGGACACGGCCTTGTGAGTGGTGACGGGGAGAGACTCTCCAGCCTTCCTTGCTTTTGCCTCTTCCGTTGGAACAAATAATATAAGTTTTCAGTGCATTTAAGAGAGGTTTATACTGTGCACTCAGACAGCATCTGTCCTTGTGTGTGAAGTCATGGAGACCCTCTGGAGGCTTCCAAGTATTTAAGAGAATCTTATCATGTCTCCCTACATGCTAGAGGGCTTTTTATGTTTTTGCCTTTACTCTTTCAATAATCTTTTACCCAGGGAGGTTTATTTAGCAAAGCTATTGACAAATATGCATATCTATTAGCTGCCACAGCATGTTAAGTCCCAACTGGTCTGTTTTCCTCTGTCAAATTTAATTACAGCTCAGGAGCCAATAAGACATGAGTGACAAAGCCTGACAGGACCAGTCACAAGAGCATGTGTCAGCCTGGAACACGCAGAAGGCAGTTCCCCATCGGAGACGTGAGCCTACTCGTCCCCAGCTCCTCTCCCACACGAGCGAGTTCACAGTTCTCGGCTTGACTGGCAACATGTCTAAAAAATTAGTTTTTTTTTCCTGATCGCTTGTCAAACTAGAAGTCACATCCTGTATATCATTTATTATGTGTCTTTGTTTTTTTACTTTTTGCTGTTCTATAGGCTAATTCCTGCAGTCTTGTTTACATCTGGTCTTGTCTCTAGCTCCTTCTAGTTCCTGTCTGGTATCAAGGCGTTTTCTTCAGTCACGTCGCATTTGTAGTCCTTCCTGATCAGCAGTAATGAAAGGCTCTCCACTGTGTCATTCCTTTGGGCTATATTCTTCATGCCCACAAAGTAAATAATTTAGATCCTAAAGAGATAAAGAAATTCTTTGCTTGGTTTTGGCTGATATTTTGCAAAGCGAAGTTCTTACGCTGAAGGTTACAGCTGTGTCCTCACTAAGCAGTGCAGTCAGAATAAATTTTGGGACTAGTATAAGAAATCCTCTGCTAAATATACTTGAGAGAGGCAAAGATTTTCTTTCTTCATGTTAATGGTATCCTCATGACCAAGAAAGATGTGAAACAGGCAATTTCTTCAATAATGATTCTTACCCTGCAATAAGTCTATTTTAGATTTCTTTGGAAAATCCATGTGGGTGAGTGAACATCTCTTAACAGTCCTATTTCATGTACTGGCCAGCTCCCACTGGGATTGTGTTGTGATTATAAGACATCCATATGTTAAAATAGCTTCAGGAACTGACATTTCTTTGACTTACTGACATAGATAGGTAACACTGTAGGAATTGTAATATTTCAGGGATGTGACAGGTATGAGTGATTGTACTTCTGAAATTAACTCATTTTCCTCTTCACAGAATGTTCATCAATTAAAATCAGTTGATTCCTTCCATGTATTTTGATAATTTAGCTGTGCAGCAGATGGGATTGGGCATTGTGAGCTGACTGTGTTATTGATTTGCTGCTGATGCTGTTGAAGCAGCCGTCTCGTTAGTGGTGTTCTCTACACAGCAAATACAAAGAAAGAGGTGGGTTTGAAAGCCAGAAATCAGTTTCTTACCAGCCTCATGCTCCAAATCATCCCAGCTACATCTCTGTCTCTATCTTCATACCCCCACTCTCTGGATAAGGTCCAGGTAGCTGCACTACTTTGCTCTTCTGAATGGATCAGCTCAATGATACATTGGAATCTTTTGGTGCAACTTTTGCCCATACAGCTGATGTATTTGTCTCAATATTGCTCAGCTGAATTAGCTGAGCAATAAAAACACTGTTCACAAATAGCAGCAAAAGTTCTCTATTTTTAGGTGACTTTTGGGGGAAGAAGTGGTTTAGCTGGCATGGTTTATAGTTGGACTCGATCTTGACAGTCTTTTTGAACCATAATGATTTTAGGATTCTATGACTTGACTGGGATTTTTTTGTTGTTTATAATATGATTGCTCCAAAAAAAGAATCAATTACCATATAATCTTGTTTCACTTTTAAATTGAAGTTCAGAAATTCTCCAGATGGAGATCCGGTTAAGTATAATTGTGAGTAGCAGTAAAGAGTAGACTTCCAGGACTACCTGGCATGGGCTCGGAGAACACTGGGAACATTTCAGTCAGGAGGCCCCAATGTGTGTTTGTGTATAATGCACAAGAACTCTCCTTATTGACACATTTTGAAGAGACTTGCAAGTTAAGCCAAGAGAAATGAGAAACAAATAAGAGAGAAAAAAAAGAGCAAAAGTATTAAATGTAAATATACAGCAAAAATAATAACCTGATTTTTTTGTTCCATTTTTTCTTAAGTTCTACTATGACTTTATTAAGCTTCTAGGATGAGAGGACCTGTCTGTGTTTCCACATGCGTGTGCTGACGTGTAGGTGCTGGTAGAAAATGCAGTTTTTCTTTAGATCTGACCGACTTCTTGTGCAGCTCCATTCCCGGCGTCTGCCGCTGGGTTGTAGTCGCCACGGCCGTTTTTCTCCCGACTTTCAGGCAGTTTCTCCTGTCCTGGCGGGATATACGCCTTTTTAAAGAGGGAAAACTTCTCATCCCACAGTGCTTCCACCACATCCCACAGTGCTCCCTTTTCCTCTTGAATGTTCTGGTCATTTTCCCTGAAAGCTATAGATTCTTTCCACAGAATCAGTTTGTTCCTTGAAATGTTCATATCTTCCTCCCAGAAGATCTTGTCCTTTTTCCAGAAAGCGATATAGTCCTTCCAGAAAGCCTTGTTCTTTTCCTGCATAGCTTCATTCTTTTTCTGCAGGATTTTGTTCTTCTCACGCATGACTTTGTTCTTCTCCTGCAGATCCTTAGTCTTCTTCTGAAAATCCCTCACTGCTTCCTGCCAGGCCTTATTCATTTCTTCAAGGTCCTGGATCTCTTCCTCAGCAACCTTCATTTTCTTCTGGTATTCTTCAAGCTTTTTCTGAATGCTACAGACTTGTTCCTGGGAAGTTTTTGTTTTCATCTGGAAGTCCATGACCTTTTGCAGGAAGATCTTGCTCTCCTCTAAAAATTTCTTGATTTCTTCCATGGAAACTTTGTTCTTCTCCCGGAAGGCCTTGATTTCCTTCCGCAAGGCTTTGGCTTTCTTCTTCTCCTGAAAGGCTTTGACCTCTTCATGGAAGTTCTTATTGGTGTTGCAGAAGTCTCTGATTTCCTCCCTGAAGTTCTTTTTCTCTTCCTTGAAGCTCCTGCAAAGCTGCTTCTTGTGGCAGTTGGACAGGTCAGCGTGGACGTTGCTCTTCGCTCTCTTTGGGTAGTGGAATGGGGGTGTCTCACTGCTTTGCTTTAGCTGCTCCATCCTGGGCTCAGGTTTTTGCTTTCTTTCCAATAGATTATAACTAACTCTGGAGAAACCGGGTGCCTGGAGCTGATTGGGTGAAGCAACAAGCCTTTGCAGTACGAACGTGCTGCTGTGCATGATGCTGACTCTTCCTCCCAGAGAAACTGAGAAGTTGTTTGTGCAAAACTTGTTAACACCCCTGAAACAAAACATGTAGCATTAGCTATGAATTCCATGGACTGTAATTAAGCTATATGAGATAAAGGAACTGTCAAAACTGAGCAGGTCATTCTATAAATGCAGTATGAATTAGCTTATTAAAAATTAGCCATGAATAGTTTTCAGAAGTGACAAATGATTTGGGTAGCTACTTTCAGAGCTGAATGTGATGTACATAAAAGAAGCTTGTCTTGCAGCATGGCAATCATAATCACTAGTCATTTAGAATAATTTCAGGAGCCCTATATTATTTCCTCACCAATTCTGTTCCAAATAGTTCAAAACTGCTGTGATTTGCATAGTCAAATTTGCTCAGTGATTATTGGCCACTGCATGCTTTAATTTTAAAGGAAATTGCATCTCAAGCAAATACTTATGCCTCTTATCTCTGCTGCTCGCTTAAGGATATTTTGTGTGTAACGGAAGGGAATGAACAGTCTTTCTTCTATGAATTACATTTTATGAGACGATCTGAATTCTTTTGTGCAGGTGTTTAAATGGTCTTTACTTTCGATCATTCTTTCAGGAACACTTTTGCATCTCTTGTGTTAGGCTTTATCTTGTAAAGCTTATGAATTGATGATTAAATGGAAATTTTGTTGAAATTTTCAGGCTAATTCCCCTTCGTTTGACTGCATAAATGACCCTGTTAGTGTATTTGACTGTATGTGTTTGTACATGGGCATATAAGCAAGTTTTGCTTGTCAGTGTAGTATAGTAATTTGAGGTACAAACTCCTATCATTTGAACTAGCAGCTACTTCTATTACTGCACTGTTTGGGAAGCGGAGTTACAGCTCCAGGAGCATCACGTTGTCTGTACAGAATGGCAGTGAGAAGCAACTGCTGCTCGTTGTAGTGTCTGGGAGAAAAATCCACCATCATCAGTGTGCGGCGCCCATCTCGCACTGTGCATGAACTCTGCTGCTTGGAAGGAGTAAACACTGGGCAGGTTTACCCAAAAAAGCCTCATTTTGTCCCACAGAAGGTCCCAGAGTGCACTTTACTGTGAAAATGAGTTACAAAGCCTTTCTCAAAAGGGATGCGAGGATCAGCAGCTTCCTCTTGCGCTCACTAGCTCTTCATACTCTATGAATACTACCTTTCAAGGGTTCATTTCTAAAGCATATTAGAAGCTTTGGATGCTTTTTTTGCAAACTGCCTTACGTATTCTCTTTCTCTCTAAATCTTCATTGTCTCTAATCTATCTTCTATCTCTAAATCTTCATTATTAAATGATGTTTTTCCTGCATCGTAACTAACCTGCTTGTTTTGGACTGCGCTCAAGGCTCCCACGCTGCCGTTGCTCTCAGAGGTTGCATCCTCGAGACCAAGAGTGTCACCTGGAGCCACCATGTCACCGTGTCACATCTAGAATGCCTAGGAGCAGGAGCTCGCTAAACATTCAGTGGTTGTGAGGTCACACAATACTGCTTTTACTTTAGCAACCAGCCTTTGACGGGATGCTGGGCCACCCCTGCAAGGTCTTATCGTGTCACAAATGTTGGTACCAATAACCTAGTTCAACTGGCCTGGCAGGTCTTGGCGTTTGTTAGCACAAAGTCCTGGTCAGAGAGTTGGGTGCTCTGAGTGAAGCCTCCTGTGCTGCTGTGTGACCCACAGACAGTGTCTTTTCTAATGGACCCGTTCCCAAGCTTAAGGAGCCTGGAAGTGAGCCGGATTTTGGGGGTGATTCGGTCCATGAGTGATAATTGTGTTCTGGTAATTTTACTCTGCAGCAACGGTGGAGAGCTGAGACGTGGGTTGTGCCCGGGAATACAAGCAAAAACTGCTCACCCGGCCTCCTGCGTGTCCACCTTGGTAGCCCACTAGGTATATAAGGGAGGTGAATGGAAACACAGGAAAAATAGCTTTAAACCCTTATTTGTCCAAACTTTGTACCATATATTATAAAAACTGTGACCAGTATTTTAAGAAGAAACTACCTGGTTTCAGACAGCCCTGCTGGGCTTGGTTAGCTGTCTCTGCAAGGTGCCTTTTGGAAATCTTTGTATATGAAATGGGAGGAGCATGTGTAAGTGCTGCATTTCCAGAAAGCGCTTTCACCATGAACATGAAGATGTTGTGCAGCTGGAGCAGGTTGTTCAACTATTTTTGCTGTCACTAGCCTCCCCTCAGGACTCTCTCTAACTGTTCTTTAAATTTGAACCAGGAATGCGGAGTAGGGAACAGCTGTCTGGCCAGATTGGTAGGTGGGTTAAAACCACAATTCTATATCTGCATATGTAAAAATCCAGAAAAAAAATGTGAATATCCAGTACGAGGCTTCAGTTCAAGCCCTAACCTAAGCAGACACTGTTTGGGTGAAGAGCTTGGCATTTCACAGTTATTATTAAATGCAGTAGCTTCTTCTGCAGAACAACTACATGTGATCAGAAATCTTTATGCAATGCATTGTATCTAGTCTACTGTGTATGCAGAGACTCTCCTTTGCTTTCTTTACATTTCTTTTCCTTAGTCCTTAAAAATCACCTTCATTTGACTTCGGAGTCTGTTAACTCTTCCTGAAAATCAGCATGATGAGAGGATTCATCTAATGCTCATTGTTATAGCTCATTTCTCTGTCCCTACCCCAGGAGCTTGAGGAATTCCATCAAGATCTTGAGGCTAATGGAAATCACTGTTATCCCTGTTGAGTAACAGGGAAAAATGTTGTGAGGGAAATAGAGCAGTGTTGTCTTTTCTTTTTCTCCTCCTTTTTTCAGCGTATGCAGATGGGTTGGGTTTCAGTGTTATCAGGCATAGTCAAAAACTGATCATCTTGGCAAACTTGCTCATCTTAGAGAATCCTCTTAGTACTTCTCAGAAATCTTCCCTGAAGTGCTGAGTTTCTAATTCTGGTGCAAATGTAAATTTGATGTTGAGATTAAGCCAGGTGACCTCCAAAGGTCCCCATCTAAATTACTCAATGATTCTAATATCTGTTTGCAAATATTCTGCAGCATGGCACTGCAAAATATCTTTGTACCCAGCAAAGAACTACTGGTCCTAAAATGTTGCTGTTTTGGCAGCTGAACAGTGCAGAGATTTCAGAGCAACTTTTGGATTAAGTCGTCAAGCCTGACATCTGCATCACCTCAGGCTAACATGAATGAACAAACACTGAAAAGTAATGTTTTACTTTCTCACTGAAATCAACATTTAATGGAATTATCCCAAAGAGAGACAAGTGTATCTGTGAGAAAAATGGGGCTGTTGTGTATCTGTGATAATTATTCTGTAAAATTCAGTGTTAGGGCTCTGTGATCAGAGCTCACTTTGGGCATGAGGAGGGAGAATTAGGCAGCTGTGTTCCTTCTGGGGACAGCAGACACGATTTCAAGGGAGTTTGCAGGGCAGTTGTATGGAGCCATGAGTGTTCAATCCCTGGAGAAGTCGAGGCATTCTGTGCAGCCAGCTCAGCTTTGCTGTGGGAGTGTTTCTGCAAGTCTTTTAGGCATTTATTGCATTGGCTTGCTTCCTTCCTGTGCCTTTGATCCCTTCCTCTCCTCCCTTCTCTTTCTCTCTCTCTTCTTCTTTCCTTATTCCCTAATAATTTATTTCGTATTTAGGAACTGCCAAGAATATCTGTCTATATCTGGAGAATTAGAACTTTCATATTCAAGTTTTTTCACAATGAAGCTAAGATTTAGCAAGCCCTTCATCTCCATCCACCACCAAGTGAGTTGGAGGGCAGCCTAATGGCACTGCTGTGTTAGGGCGATCGAGCTGAAATGGAAGAGAATCGATGGAGGAAACGTGCCAAGAAAGAGTTCAAGAGTCCACACAACCATCAAGGCTTTATTAGCTTAAGAAGGCAGGAGCATTTTAAGTACCTTAAATATCAGTTTACAGCCGACACAGTTGTTTATGTTGGCTGTTTCCTTCAGTGGTTGTTTTACTTTGCCAGGAATCCCTGTTCCTCATTCCAAAGGTCCAGCTCTTTCTTCCAGAGATCCAGCCCAATTTTCCATTGGTCTAGAACCTCTCCCCAGATCTCCACCTCTTCCATTAGTAGCTCCTTGACATTGACCCAGAGGATCATGTTTTTTTGCCAGAGAGTCATGTTCTTTTCCCAAATGGCCTTGTTTTTCTCTTGGAAGGCTGCAATCATATCCCTAGTCTCTTCTTGTAGTGATTTAAGATTTTCTTTCCTGATCTTCTTCCATTCATTAAGGGCTCGGATTTCTTCCTGTAAAGCTTTTGCCTTCTCTTCTAAATCTTTGATTAGGAGAATTATCGAATTCTTGAAATAAACTGTTAGTTTGTATCCAAAGAGGAGAGATGATCTAACAAATTGGGAAATCCCAAGCTGCCACTTTGCAAATGGCATGGTCACAGGGAGCTTGAGATGCAAAGTAAGCTTCTATAATGGGAATTACAAAACTAAATGACAAAATAATAATCCCATAGATGAGTCTGCAAAATAGAACAGAATGAAATGAGTAATTTTTTCAAATTTTTGTTGCAATGCCTATATAATTCATAAGAAACATTGTCCTATATTTTAATTTGTGGATTAATAACAGTAAAGACTGACAAAGGATCAAGTAGCCAAATTAATCATTAGAATTGCTTGTAGTTTATAAAAATGAGATAGAAGAGCTGCTATGAATTTGACTTACTTTTTCTTCTGTGATAAGGAAAAACACAACTTTTTAAAAACTGCTTTGATGAAAGTTTTCCATGTTGCCCTGCTGTTAGCCCTCCGTCAAATCTCAAAAAAACCCAAACCCAAAACAATACCAACAAAACCGCAAAGCAGCCGCAGTGAGATCTAATGATAGTTCTCTGCAATCTGCCTTTTCAGTTTGTCTGTTGCAGCGGTTTCCTTCATGATGTAAAAAGTTTTATTTATAAAGGGAAGCAGAAGTACTTTCAGGATAGTTCTCTACTGTTACTGTTGATGTGTCAACATATATCTAACGAATGTAGTTTTATAGGGCTAGGAGTTAGGGCTTGATGCAGGAATTACGAGATGAAATTTTATGACTCACCATAAATGGGCCTGATTAGGGGAAACGGTGCTACTGGCCTTCAAATGTGTGAGTATGAGCAGTAGCGATGCTTGTGTTGTTATATTATGGGGTCTTAGTGAAATAATACACATAAATACACACAAAACCCATTTTCCAAAAAGGGTTTTTCAAAAGGATTCTGTTCTGCAAGTAATCAGATAAAAGCCCAATGAATGAATGACTTTGATTTGTGTTTTGTATGAACATCTCTAACTGGAGCCGAGCATGTAATGACATTTCTGGATTGATGATGAAACAGGAAAGAAATGAAAGGGAAGCAGACCAGGTATCTGAGAAGCGCAGGCTGCACATTTGAAATATATAATTCTATTTGAAGGAGAATATGTAAGTTCTTTCTCCTGACAACGCACTGCCTTGCCTCTATTTGTGATTTGGGCACGACTGTCCTGTGAGTCACTGCTTTCCTAGCATACCAGGAGCTTTTTCCCCAAGAATGTCCCCATAACGAAAGATCAATATTGAAGAAAGTGTCTCCTATTTGTTCGGCTCTTCTATACCTTGGATCTCCTGAGGGTCAGGAGAAGAACACACCAGTTCTTCTCCCCTAGTCCTCCTGCCTCTTCTTTCATTTTCTTCTTTTCCTATTCTTGCCATTTCACTAACATCTCTGCTGTGTGGGCTTCAAGAGATCTTTTGTAGGTTTCTATGAGGTTCTCCTGCTGTGTTTGGGTACATAACAAACCTGCTTGCTCCTAAGCTGATACTCCAAATTCACCTGTGTGTTTCCTTGCCGCCAGCTCTGTGCATCCTCTGCAGGAGCTTCTTAAGGAATTGTTGGGTCATTGCACTCGTGGTGATGTCATTTCAGGCTGGTGGTACCAATTCCACAGCACAGAATATGTGTGAGATGGTTCGTAGGGGACAGCACTAAGAGGAGTAGAGTCTCTGGGGAAAATCTGTGCTTTCTTGATGCCTTTTGTGGTGGCCTAGACAACAGGTTGATTTGAGTGGAGCTGAGCTCCATTAGGGACCTTAAGGGGCTGTCTCACTCTCAGCATCCCAGAGCAGGGGATGGCAGAAGAACAGGGGATTTCCCAGTAAAATTGGGCAGTGCTGTAGAGAGACACAGCACAGACTGTGAAACTGCTGGACTTCTCCTAGGACTTCCAGAGGATAACAGAAAATGTCAAGGACTCATTTAGAGCATGAAAGATAATAGAGAATAAATATATAAATATTTATATGTATAATATAAATATATAATATAAATATATAAAAATAAGAGCACAGACAAGCTTAGCATAGTCTGTTTCATTGCAAGTTCTTACCAAAAGCACACCATTAGGATTGGTGCAGGACGTGCTATGGAAGTAAAAATGTCAGGTTATTTTCCTGCATTTCTATTCCAAGCAGAAATAAGACTGGAGAATGGAAAGAGCTCAGGTCCTGGGAATGGTGGAACTAACTCTGCCTTCCCCCCGGGAAGTTGTCCTCCTTCCCTGGAACTGCCCAAGCAGCCCTTCCCTCTGCACGTTCAAATGCAGCTTTTTGTGTCTGAGCTTCTTGCTGGTTTGGGCTTCAGGTTCTGCTCAGCCTGACTGTGCTTCTGTCCTGGGTGACCCGAGAGCTGCTCTGTCACTGCTCTGTCACGGCTTCCCCAGCTGCCCCGTGCGTACTTTGCAGGTGATAAGGCTTGTGCTCCTCACCTGCAGGTGCAGAAATGACCATCAGCAGCTCGAATCGCTGAGTGAACCAAACCACTCTCGATGGGAGGTTCAAATTGCCCCTGAGAAACTGCATTATTCGCTCTGCAGCTTCCTCTTTAAGTCACTGTCTCTTTTGCTGGTTTTCACACAGGGTCATTGTTGGCTTTCTTAAAATACACAAAAGCCATCAAGACAACTGCGTGTTGGGAGCGTTACGCTAAAGCCTTTAGATTAACCGGCAAATTTATTTATTATGCTTCATAAAAGAATGAATGAAGTTGGCTCCTTGCAGCATGTGCCCTCGCAGGGCTGGCTGGGAGCACCATGAGGACTGTCCCCGCTCCCCTCTCGGGACATCTCCCTTCGGCACCCCATGATGCAGATGGTCATTTGCAGCTGTGCAAGCGAATACATCGGTCTCGCTCGCGGGAGGGAGGCCAGTTCAAAAGCTTTGTACCGGGAATTAAGGTGAATTACCAAGGTAGGCTTTCTGCCACGTAGTTGTTGGAGAAATTTCTACGTCACACAAAGTTCATTGCAGAGCTAGTTAAGAGAAATGAGTGCAAGGACGTGCAGAATGGGACCTTGGTGCTGTTGGTAAAGCTCTGGAGGGCCCCAAGCACCTCCAGATCTCTGAATTGCAGCATTTTCGGGTCTCAGGGTAGCATCTAATCCTTGAGGTTCTTGCCTCTGCCAATGAAGATCTTCCTTTCCCAGTCTCCCTAATGGGAGGTGGACATGCTCCTTGGGAATGAACACTGGATCCTGCCTGTCCGGAGGTGTGCACCATGGATTATTTCAAAGCCCCATTCCCAAATACGCAGCAGTATTTGGGCAGACAGCACTTCAGTAGCTAATAAAACACCTGCAGGAAAACCAAGATTCCGAACATGAGCATGACAGGTAAATTGTGTGGGCTGACATGTATCCCACAAACTAATTCCTCAGCTCTGAGAAACCCGAACAATTCGCATAAATTGCCTCTTACTGCTACTTCTCAGCAAGGATGAAATTAAGATATAAAAGGCAAACAAATTAAGTCTTTGACCTATTCCACAGATATTTTAAGTGGCTGGAAATAAAAATAGACAATATGGAAATAATACAGAAAGTTACAGCTTTCTTCCACCTACTGCCTATGCGGTGTAATGTGGCCTGCAAGAGGGAACTGCAGGCCCTGCTTTTGCTGAGATGTTGTGATTGCAGAAAGGACCAGGCTGAGAAAACCCCCATGGATGCTCAGAATGGGAGCTGTGGGATCTGTGTCTCCAGTTTATTAATTGCTGTTTAAACTTGTCATTGAAGGAATCACTGAATGTCATGGTTCAGTGAGACCTGGATACTTGAAATATCAGATCCAGGTTCTGCCTTCTCCTCTCCAAGCTCCCATTTTGGCAGGAGCATCCAGAAGCGCTTTGCTTTCTTCTGTGCTCCCTAACATTGTACTTCATCCTGTGTCCAAAGCTACTGTTGTGCCCTTACCAGTCTGTGAAGGCCACCAGGAGCCAGCCTGGCGTGTTCCTCGTTTGGCTACATGGGTCCCTCTTTTGCTCCCCAAATCTTCCAGTCCCTTATTCCTTCTCCCCACCTCCTCTCCTATTTTTGGGAGCCTCTCTGTGTCCCTGTCGCTCTCTCCGTCCTGCTCTGAGTGAGATTGCTTCCTTTGCGCTTCCTCCCTCTCTCCCCGTCTCCCAGCAGTGCTACCGTTAGCTGAACGGTCATCGCCGTCTAACGACGCCATGCGCCGTGCTGGGACCGAGTCGGAGCCCAGCGGCCAGTCTCGCGTCTGCCTGCGGATGGGTGGCACCGGCAGCACCGCTCACTGATGCAATCGCTCCTGTAGAGAAGAATTTATAGCAATGTTGAGAATCCGTAAGCTTTAGGCACGGACTCGCACATTTCACACTGCTGGAAGAGCAGCTGTGCTTTGAAAGTTCCTTTCATGCTGGCAGTAGCTTTGATTTACCAAAGCAGTAATACAGTTTCAACACCGATGCTTCCGCACCGGTCCTGGCTCTGCCTTCCTCCTCGTGCCTTCTTGGAGAGGGATAACAGCTCTGCGGGGCCCTGTACTCCTGCGCGAGCATTTCATGGCAAAACATTTATCCCGGGCTCCTCGGCTGCGCAACATATAATGTTCCCCGTGCTTGGTCGTGGTGTCATTATATCAGTCAGAGTTATCCAGTGCTCACTAAATATTTCAGGAGAAATCAGAGGTTAATTCGGCAGCACCAATCATCTCCCTGTGTCCGTATATGATTGAGGAGGTGTGTAGAAGTGGGCAGGTGTCTCACTTAGCAGCTCTTTTCTTCAAGAGTAGCCTCTTTCTCCCCCTGCTTCTTTGGCTTTTAACTCAGTGCTTTGTGAGAACACCTCTGTGGAGGTGCCACAGGCAGAGTGACCGAGTGTGTCACAAGTGGTACAACGGGTACAAGATGCTGCTTGTGCTCGTTTACGTCCTTGGTGCCCCCCAGGTCACTTACAAAGTAAAGGGAGCAGTTACCACTGGGGTCACCCAAGGGCTCCTCTTCTTATCGTCTCCCAAAATGTGGTCACCACAGTCCATGATGGAGGGAGACAAGAAAGAAAAGATGTCTGAAATAGGAACTGGTGGGGAGCTTAGGATCAGATGCCCATGTGGAGAGTTTTTATTAAACTAGGGTTGCCAAAGCTTGTTCTCTGTGGAGACGTGAGCTGTATGGTGGCCACGTGCTGTTCACTTCTCCCTCGTGGATGCCGAGGAGCACATGCAGGAAAAGGATGAGGAGGAAACTCGACTTCTGAGAGCACATGGGATTCGTTTTCATGTTCGTAAATGCAGATGTTCTTAGCTGGGGCTTCCTATGATAAACTGTGCAAATTCCAAGCCATATTTTATAGCAAATAAAAGCAGTGGCAGCAATATGAGCTGGTGGCCAGGTAGCCTGGGCTCCATCTCCTCACAGAGGCTCCAAGGGCAGCCGCACTAAGTCTTGGCTGCACTTCTGTTCCCTCTCTAAGTTGTTGATAATATAGGTCTTTGCTTCCTGGAATTTTTCATGCTGGCAGTGATTGCTACGTTGGCAACCACCACTGATTTCCCCCTACAAATAAAGGCTTCCTTGACTTGATGATGACAAGCTTGAGATGTGTCCCATAAGGAAAAGTGACGCTTCCCTAACTACTCAATTGAGGTGCACAGCTAAGCTGGCATTTTCGGTGTCAAGTTAATACTGTCTGGGCTTGAATGGGGGTGGATGGGACAAGTGCTTCTCTTCTGGACTTGGAAGAAATGTTTCACTTCTACTGTGCTTAAAATAAAATTAAGAAAAAAAGCTTGAAGTTCACTAAACATTAGGTTCAGAGAAGTATTCCTGTGCTGTATGTTTGTGCTGTGGCTTATTTGCTTATAAAGAGGATTGGCCTCATACCGTGTAGCTTGCCCAGATCTGAGAAGTGAGAGAAGGTGCTTGGTTTGCCCAGTCCTTTATTCACTGGGGCTTAACGGGCTTATAGAGGAATTTTGAGGGATTTTTTTTGTTTGCTTGTTTTTCCTAAAGGGATAAGACATTTCCCAGCAGCAAGAGCTGCATTTCAGTGGATCAGAGTACACATTCTCAATGTTCCTGTTGGTATTTCTGAGTCCATTTGTCTCTTGTTTCTTTTTTTTCTTTTCTCATACATATAAATTGCCTTTCAAGTTTTTACCATTTACCATGAAGGCAGGAATGTAATAGAATACATCTAGGGTACGGAATCACTGAACTTTTCTCTACCTCTTGTATATAAAAGAGTCATACTAAGAGGTTTCCACTTCCTTTGAAGCCTGGTTGTTCATTTGATCTTTAAAAATAAACTAGTGTAAGCTAGCTATTTTTAATGCTAGTTTTTAAATAGTATTTATGTTTAAAGTTACCTGATACTCTCCATACTTATATGTAGGGGATTTACTCTAAGATTGTCCTTGCTAGATGTCTGTCTGCTTCTCTCTCTCTCTTTTTTTTTAATCTATACTTTACTGTGCTTTTCTAAAGCAGTCTAAAGCAAAGTCAGCCTTAATAAGAGACTACTTAGGATTTACTAGGCAATCGCAATATTTTTATAGCTGGTTAAAACCCTAGCTGTTCAAACAAAATAACAGTATTTATCTTTGCAATGGATTCTAAGTTATCACAATGTTCATTTTTGATAGAAATATGTCTTTTTCTGCATTTTGTTTTTCCTTTTTGGCAGGTGGGTCATTTCCTTGGATATGATTATTAGCATAATTTTATCCTGCATCCCTTTCCCTGCTATTAATACTATTCACACAAGTCTCTACCACACAGAAGGCGAGAAGAACATTTCTAACCTTTTGTGTACAACTTCCAAAGTGCCAAGGTAAGTTCTAAGTATTCAAAATTTTTCCCCCAAGTAATAGATTTGCTTTAAATAATGACAGTAGCTTTCTAAATGAGATTTCTTATTCTTCTTTTTCTTGGTTTCTAAACTTTCACATTCATAGTTACAGTTATTTCTACAATTGAGGTATCTAAAAATGTTCTTTTCATCAAGACAAAGCAGGTAATGTCATCGGATCATCTGAGTCTAGGAGCTGCGGCTTGGTAAAAGACTAAATGCTGTGAAATCTGAAATGAAATAACAATAATGAACAAATGAGCCCGATCTTGGGTCTTACAAAGCACTGCAAACCCTCTTGTGAATATGTAAGTGCTTCGGATACCAATGCAAAGCATAATTTTTCTTCTGGAAAAATTCTGCATAATGAATACAGACTTGGAAGTCAAACGCAAACGAGCAAAGCAGTGCGATCCACTGCATGTGAAGTCCGTTTGCTCAGTAAATATTTCAAAATGTAGGGTCTTCCAGCTACATTAATAAAATATGTTTTACAACTCAGAACTGTAGTACTTTTGTTATCAGGTAAGGAGATCCCTCCAATGGCTTGGACAGCTCCTGCAGTCCAGCCGTCTGTTGCACGGTGTCTTTTAGAGCTGTGGCCCTTACGGAGACTTGGGGCTGAAGTGCTGGCCACGACTTCAGGAATTTCCTGCAATCCCACAGAGACTTCAGTGTGTGTTTTAGGTATCTAAGGGGATGCTGTGGCAAAAGAGGAGCTAGACTCTTCCCGAAGGTGGCATAGCAAGAGGCAATGGTCACAGCTAGAACATGTGAAGTTATCAACAAGATAGATAAAACGGAAAACTTTTTCCTTGCAGTTATGGACAGACAGTGGAGGGGGCCTTAAGGAGGCTGTGGATTCACCTTCCCTGGAGGTAACTAAAATTCAGGTGGACAACTGGCAGCCCTGAACAACCTGACCTAATAGGAGGTGTTTTGAGTTGGGAATTTGGACTAGAGACTTCCAGAAATCCCACACAGCCAAAATTATTCTGTGATAACTGTGGTTCTAACTTTGATCCTTCATCTAATCATGACTGCTTGCTGCTGTTCAAGAACATCTTTGTGGGACCAGAATATCTGTGTGGAAAAGTTATATGCATAACTGAGCAACCCCAGTCCTGCACTGATTCCTATATAGAAATTCCCTTCTGCAAAAGCGGGAGGAAAAGGATGATTTCTCCCTAGGTTTCTTCCCTTCCTACTCCTGGTTATTCCAAGCTGCAATGAGGTTAAAAAAAAATGAAGGGAAGAAAATAATTTGTTGGTGTAAGTTACAGCTGCAGCTCTGACAAGTTGCCCCTTCCATGGGGTCGAGTCCTAGTTTGACACCTGCCCTTAACAAATGATCTCGCACCTGAAATTGCTTAGGCAGGAGAGTCAGTGACCTCCCAAGTTCCTTCCAGACTGAATTATTGTAAACTTCTGTGAATATCTACAAGAAAAGGAGTAAACTAGAGGTAAGGAAGCGATTTAAGTGTGCGAGAGCTTTAAAAATAAAGTTAAAGCTCTCTGGGCTCTGAGGGAGGCTGTTCAGAGGGATGCCAGCCCCAAGCTCTGCCCCTGTTTAGGAAGCGGATGCTCATGGGACTGGAATAGTCAATAGGGCAGCACTCATCAATGCGTTCAAAAGAGTTAGGTCAAACTCCCTTCCTCTCCCGTCACCTGCCATGCATATTAGTGCAAGGAAATGAGATCAAATAGCCCCTAATGTAACGTGTGACTTGCATTCAGAAAGCTCCCGCCTGGCTCTATGACCTTGTGCTAGTCACTTTTCTCTGCAGTGTGTTTAGAGGGTGGATTTCCTGAGCAGCGACTGTTTTTTTTCCCCATGTCTTTGCAAAATGGTATGCTGCATTTTGAGATAGGTAAAATAAGAGCTCTATGACATTGCTAATGTCAAGATTAGCGATGACTGAAGCACCTTCAGTGGAGTCGCTTGCTGCACGGGCGGTTACGCTGCTGCTGTGCCTGTATCAAGGAGTTCCCATCAGAGCTGTTATCGGAGGGAACAGAGGGGGCTTTGCACTGTCTTGCATCCTCCCAGGCCCTGACAACTGCTGCTACTGCGTTTGACGGGCAAACTTTGAAGTGGAAAACTCGAGTTTTTCTTTCTCGCTTCTTTGTGCTACCACTGCAGTTTTACCTTGCGTATAAATTATGCACCATTTGCTGTCTTGAAAATGTCTGGTGTTGAATTTTATGCTTTCCAAATGTTTTTTTTTTTCCTTTCTGCTCCTGTTTAGGTCACTTTGTATGGTACGTCACTCTGACTGCTATTTATGGGAATTTGATTTATTGCCTTTTCCTCCTGAATCTATCCAGTCTATTTATATATTTTGTTTTTCTCTCTCGCTCGGAACCACATTTTCCACACAAACCAATCTAGCATGGTTTTGAAAGAAAGTCAGTCCTTCCTGAATACAATATGCCTCACATACAGTCATCAGGATCTTTTCAAAAGAGAAACCAATTCAGCCAAGCTGATCTCTCTTATGTAATTTTCTCCTTTTTCTATTTCAAATAACCTTAGAAGACTATTTGTACCATTCTGGCTTGGAAATTATTTCTCCAAATTCTGGAAGATATATCACACAGCAGTAGATCTATTCAGTCTTTCTACAGCAGATTGCAAACAGCTTAGATGGGAAAGATTTCCAGACTGGTGGGGTCGAGTGGAAATCAGATGCCTGGAGGAAGTGTCCGATGGGGCTGGTTGATAAAGACCCACATCTGACAGAACCAGAACCCAGGTTCTCAGAGACGTCGTTGAACACCTGTATTTCATCAGCTGAGCTCTGTGGTTTTCTTCTGTCAAGGGTTTTTCTTCCTGCACTCTATTCTGGGCTAACATCCACTTCCAGCTCAGTTGAGGTTTAAGGACAAAATCGCCCTTCTCTTCAGTGGGTGGTTCTAGTTCTGCTGCTTCCAAGGGAGTTGTTCTCCTTCAAAAGAGGCTTGAACCGCACACAGAGGTGACACAGTGTTTTGGAAGTAAAACCAGTGGTTGCTGTAAGAGCTATATTTAAGAAAAGCACCCCTTACACGTGCACATGTGTGCACACACACTCACAGAACTTACATCTGCTTTAGAATTGACACTGAGCAGTCGCTTTTAGATTCTGAGAGTGAAATAGAAGGGCTTTGCGTGCTGTGTAAGGTAACAAACCTCCGCCTAAGCTCCATCCGAAGCAACGTGTGTGTATCTGTTCATAAGACCGATTTGCAAGGACAAATTATTTTCAGTACTTTAAGTACATTTTTATGTGCCTCTTTGTGGGCTCTGCAAATGCTCGGGTGGATCTTACCTAGGTGCTGCCTGTGTGGGAGGTGACTGCGTGATTAGTTCCACACAACTTCTGCTTTGGATCTCAGCTCTGTGTCTTAGAGTTCTCTGAGATCTGCTTTGTATCAGTGTAACTACATCAGCTTGGGGGGCGTTACTCTTGATTTATGGTAAATAGAGGATGGGAATCAAGATGCAAGTCTTCTGGTATTTAAAAGAGCAGGAGGAACATGGCATTTTCTCATAAAGTAACATCCCCAGGACCTACTGGGGTTCTGCTATTCCACAAAACAGACCCGACCCAAACACTGCTGGTTTTAGTGCTCTGGAACTGGTGGTTTTGAAGGTTCTCAACTCCTAAGTGCATGGAGGAGGCACGCTGCAGGCTGGAGACCCTGTCTTGGAGCACGGATTATACTTGATATAATGGTCTTTTTATCTGCCTGGCAAAACCAGCTAAATCTCAGTGCTGGGTTGTTCTGCGAGCAGTTGTTCATGTAGCAGTTTCATTATCTAGCAGCAGAAACAGCCTATTGAGCCTAGAATATGTTTCCAAGGGAATTGTTTCCTGGCCTCTAATCAAGTGGATGTTTTTAGTGGTATAATATCAGATTATTCAGTGTTGTCGTAAGGTTGCTCTACAATGGTTTTCTGTTGTTGCCACATCAACATTTCATTAATCTGAATGTTTATTATGCAGCTTCAATTATCTGAGCCTTGCTTCTGCAGACATTTCTAACACCTTGGTGTTAAAACTCAATGTTTAATTTATATATTTACCTGTTTTACATGAAAGAGAGGAAAGCTCCAAGTTCCTGTAGCCTGGCAGTGGAGAACGGCCCCTGAAGTCTGCTGTGAAGGCTGCCCTAAGCTATGTGCAGTAAATCCCTTGGCTGAATTGCTGATTTACTATATCTCTGCATTTGAAGACATGATTTGAAATTTAGGTTAAATTAATAGTAAACACAGCAACAACTTCAAAGGGTAATCTAGCCAGATGACTCACAGAATACCTCTGGGCAAAGCAACCTGCTTAACACATAGAAAAAAAAGATTGAATAGGTTGTTTTAATGATCAAAAATGACTTGCTGGGGCTTAGACCAGTTGAATTCTTATCGGTATTCAGCACACTCACCCCAGACTCTGAAGCAATTAGGAAACAAGGAGCAGCCACAAAGAGTCTTCACTGCCATGGGCATTTTTGTATGCATGCTGGAGTCCTCTTTTAGGGGACAGTGTCTGTGTTCTAAGATAAATTATACGTAAATGCTAGGTCAGCGTTGGGATTAATTTAGTATAGGAACATGTGTGGGTTTTGTTGTTCTTGTTTTTTTGTTGTTGTTGTTGTTTTCAGCTGCCTTATCCTTCTCTGCTAGTGAGGCGATGGGATTCAAGTAGAGAGAGTAGTTTCAAGGGAGCAGTTTAAAGTGATGGCCAATGCTGTGCTGGCTGTGTCCTGCAGACCAGATGTTTGGAAAGCAGTTGAATGTGCAGGTTATTTAGCTGATTTCCAAACAGATCAATATACATGAGGGCAGGGAGTTCAGGAAATTTAGGCATGTGGGTTCCACAGTTTTTAATGGGGTTGGCTGTTCAAACTGCTTAGAGTTACAAATCTCAAACATGGGTTATGTATACCATGCATGCTATGATCTTCATAGTCCTTCAAGATAATGAACAAGGAGTCTAATACGGTTATATTTTGCCTCAATTTCTGTGTATCCATATGACTTCAACACTGCTTTCAACTGCCCTAACTTTGTACTCTGTGCAGGTTTTTATTCTGTAGCTAGTAAAACTCAGTAGGGAAGTTAAAGCCCAAATAAGCCCTGAGAGCTATAGTAAACATATAAATACCATGATTTTTGTTGCATATCTTTCTAAATATTGGGGTTTTTTTATTGCAGAGTCCTCATAGGAGAAAACCAAATCTCCGAGATGCAGGGAGAGATGAGCGTGGAGCATGGAGCCTCTGGACTAGACAAGCAAGGCCACTGGCAATGAGGGGAGCAGTGGCAGGAGCTCAGTATTTTCCTGTGTAATTTACTGCTCCGCAGGCATTTTAATGGGCACTTCAGCACAAATGGGGTGACCTGCTAAGCAAGCACACGCTGAAAATGTACAACTGATTCCGAAGTCAGCTAGAGCTTGTCATGAAAGTAGGAATCAGCCTCTTATTCCTGTACAAATTTCAAAATGAATAATAACTAGTTTTTTTTTTTAAAAAAAAAAAAGATCAGGGAAGAATGTGGTGACAATATTGCTTTGATCTATGTCCTAGAGGGAGAGCTGACTGACACAGGCCTTCCTTCTGTTCCCAGGCTGCTGGAAGGGTGTTCGCATCAGCGAAGTGCATGTTATCTGCTTTCACTGCATGATCCTCCTTCCTTCCCTACCAGGCAAGTATGTCTTCTGTAGCAGATGGTGCATGACTTGCACTAGTCCATCATATTACAGGGAAGATGACCCGTTCAGAGATGTTCTCTGCATTTAGCAATGCGGGAAGACCATGGAGTTTGGCTCAAGCTACACTTAATTTGTGTATTTTGAAAGAGCTAGTTCCTTGTCTTTGAGTATAACTGCAATTATGTTTTTTGGTTATAACAACTACTTTGAATATATTATAAGAAGGCAGGCAGGAAGGAAAAACCTGCTGCATTGCAGTCCAGAGCCTATTCCCAATTCCTAATATAATTTACTTCCAATGAATTCTGCAAATTATTCATAAAACAGCAGCAAGCCTCATTGAACAACGCATCAGGGCTGCATGTATTTAGAACTGTTTAAATGTGTTTTTCCCCGCTATAGATGAATTGTGTCTGCTATAAATGCTGCTAAAACAACACAGGGAGTTTTCGGTGTAAAGCAGATTACAGCCATCTGAAGCCAAGGTTTGAAGCCTGTTGGTCTGGGAGCACCTGGCGAGTGCTGTAGGTTGCTGGGTCTCCAGTGCCCTGCTCTGAACATGGGCTACGTGCTGCTTGTGAACACTTAGCAAACTGATATAACCCTGCAGAGACACACGTGGGGTCATGCTCTACCCAGAGTTATTCTCAAGACCGGGGAGAAACGCAGTAGGTCACCCATTTCATCCATCAGCAATTAAAAAGGGGTCTGCAATACAAACTTTTATTAACATATTCCAGGATTGTTGGAATTGGCTGGGGAGCAGCTCTGCCGAAAAGGATCTGAGGTCTTGGCGAGCAGCAGGCTAAACGTCTCTCAGTTATTATTTGTCCCAATGTTTCTCAGGCCTTTTCCCCTCACTTCCTTTCTACTTCTACTTTTCCTTTCCCACACCCCAGTTTTGGTCTCACTGTCATGTATCAGTATGCAGTACATGCAGTGTCATGTATCATGTATCAGTCAGGGACGGCTCTCCTCTCTGGCAGCAGAGACAACTTCACTCCTGTCTTTTGTGTCTCACATTAAGGGTGCTCTGGGCAGCTGCCAGAGTCCTGCTCAGAGCAGCTGTCCCGGTGCCCTTGCTGTTCACGTAGCTCTTCCCTTTCTTTTCTCTTTAAATCTTGAAAGTTTTGGACAGATCTCAGAAGAGATTCTCTCCTGGAGATGGATTCAAGCTGTAGAATGAGATTTCAGACAGTCCAAAGTCTTAGCTCTATCTTTGCTTGGGATAAAGGTGGGGGGATTTGTAAAACTGCATCTTGCTAAATTTCAAGCATTTCAATGTTGAGGGAGGGCGAGGAACGGTCTGGCAGGGAGCAGGAGCTGCAGCCTCACAGCGTTGCCATTGTGGAAACACGAGCTGCTAAAAAGAAAAATCCCTAGTATTTCTCTCCTTAATGTTTAAAAGCTTAATTCAAAACTCTCTAAAGTCAAGGGGGATCTTTCTGCTGATATCAGTGGGGTTTAGATCAAGCTGTGCGTGTTTAACAAATGATTATTATGTTCCATTTAGGTAATTATCTCCTCCTCCCTTCCTTTTCACATTGCTCAAGTCTGCTTTGCCCACAGCATTATTTTGTATGCTGTTTGTCTTTTTATCTCTCTGTTTCCCTGCTAGTGGCCTAACTTTAAATGGGACCTAGATTAGCTCTGTAATTATGTTTTCTGATTCTATATAGAGCATTAATTCATGTTTACAAATCACAAAGCCTGCGTATGTGCATTTAATGCCACAGAGGCTTAGAAAGCCAGTAAGAGAAATTAGAGGTTAGAAGCGTGGGACTTCCCTGAACTTTTTATGTCCTATTCAGCATTTGCTTTCTCAGCCTCCACCTCTTCAAGCCTTTGAAAATGTTAATTAATCAGGTACTTTCTTTCACAGGAGCAGGCTAGGGTAAGAGATGCAAGGAGTGTGTCTGAGTACAAGCAAAGTAGACGCTTAGAGCCAGGTAAGTGTAAATCAGGGCTGTTCCATTAACTTCAGCAGCTTCTGGTGATTGATGTCTCTGGTGGCCAGCCCAAGTGAGTCTCCAGCATGAAAAGGACATTTACAAGGAGCTGTGGGATGAGGTGACCCACAGGACAGGCCCCTCCTTCCTTCTCGATGCACAAATGTGCTGTTCCAATAGACCTTTAAATGATACCTGGACTTCTCATGACTGGAGTTCTGTCCTTGAGATGCTGTAAAGAATCAGATACATGATCTTAAAATAAAATAAAAATACGTTACCTGCTATGATGTTCTGATAACTGAAGTATGTTTGATGAAAGGAAAAAGCAAAAAAGAAAGACTTGTCTTTAGCAGCATAAATGTTTGCTGTTCATTAAGTCCTTAGAGCAATGTTTGGAAGTTGAGGAAGTCCCCACTGTTTCCTTTGGATCTCAACAGGCGATTCTGAGACGATTTGAAACCTTCTTAGTTTTCTAGGAACTAATAAGTAGTACAATGAGGCATTTACAGGGTATATGTATGCTTGTGCGTATGTTTAAGCGCCTTGATGATATGGTGCAGCTGGAAGGAGAATGGAAGGTCGGAATGAGAGCCTGGGCAAAAAGAGGAACGCTGATAAATAGAGATGGTGGTGTTTGTTGGGGGGAAAAAAGAAAGAAAAAAAAGGCAGCAATTAGACCTGGTTGTGTAGAGCAGATTTATATTAACTGGGAATTCTTTTTTAACTCCAAGGAGGTAGAAGCTTTAACCATGCTGTTGTTTTCCAGGGCAGTGATCTTTACAGGAGAGCTCCCTCAAGTCATTTCCCCTAAATGATAACGTCCACCAGAGTGAGAAAATCATTATTTTCTCTCCCGCTGAGATGTCTAATTTTAGAATTTCAAGAACTTTACCAGAAATCTTCCAGAAGGAACATGTGTCCTAAAAAAAGGAAAGGAAAAAAAAAGACATTTGAAAGTATGTTTCCAATTTACACTGAGAGGAGAATTAAATTTTCCTGTAAGAGCTAGAACTATTTCGGAGAGAGAGAGTGAAAGCAAAAGTTCACAGAATAAGTGAGTTGGACCTTGACTCAAACCAAGAACCTTGACTTGGGTTTTAAAGCCCTTGCGCCAGATGGTTGCCCTAAGCACAGACATAGATTCTGCCCTAATGGATATTTAAAACGAGACAGCTTAACACGAGTGATTGAGGTCAGAGTTGGGGAAACTGCATGAGATTCTTGCTAGTTTGGGAGTGGAAAAATCTTATCTCTTTTCCTCCTGTTGTTATCAGAAACATCTGTTATGGACCATAAGAGGTTCTTGCATGAAAAATACAGTAAAAATATCTCCCTTTCTGTAGAGAGTCCCATTTTAGTGAAGAAAAAAATCAGCAAACAAATTCTCGAGTAAATTTTGTCCCTGCCTACTTATACGCATAGGTAGTATCTTCCTGCATAGTGCTATAGCACAAAGGCTTGAGAAGGAAACTCACGAAAGAATCCACATTTATTTTTGTTTAGAGCCTTAGTGTTCAGCTACATGAAGCATTCAGTAAATGTTCTTTCAGTAAATGTTCTTTTAAGCTGTTGCAAAGGAGACTGTGAGACAGCACATACCAACAAAGAAATACCTGCTAATTTCCCACATTCATAAGGAAATCCATCTGATTTCTGTAAGCAAGACTTGTAATTTGCCAAGATTACAATTTTGTAACCCATGCATAACATACAGAGCTCCAGGAATCCACCTGGTCTTTAAAGAGAGATTTTGACCCCCTAATTTCATGACACTGGGTGAACACAGGGATGCAAAGAGGCAAGATGTGCCCTCCTCTCCCCTGCGTGTGGGGCTGCTCCAGCTGTTCTAGCAGATAAGCAGAACCAGGGCTCCGTCCCCAAGTCTCTGTGCCCCACTGAGCCCAAACAGACCTGGTTTGTGCACCATGACCCTCCAGAGAAGGGTCTCCAGGTGAGCAATGTGGGGCTGAGCTAGCAGGCTGCCCGAGGCAGCAGTAAGTGAGTGTGAATCCTGCTGCTGTCGGTATAAAATGTTGCTCATACTTTTCTCCTGGTGTTGTTGATAGGCAAAACCTCTGTTCAGAGACGCGTATTGAGTTCTTTCAGCACCACCCTGCCAACAGAGCACTGCAACTGCTCTCGGGTCATGTCTGTTGTCTGGAAAGTGCCTTAAATGACTCATCTCAGTTACTCAGTGTCCTTACCTCTAAAATAAGATTAAATATACTGATTTCCTTTGTGGGAAAAGTAGTTAAGAGCTTGCAGTAGCAAGCGCTATGTAAGACTTGTGTATTTCTGTTAGCACTGAGAGGGCAGGAGAAGACAAATGCGGGAGACGGTCGGAGTCCAGGCAGGGCGCTGGGATCCGGAGCTGTCCCGGAGAGGCAGGGCAGCGTCCACAGTGGGAGGACGGGACAGCCCGCAGAGCCACCTGCCTTAGGAGAGACCACAGGAATCAGAGTGATCAGAGCCCGTGCTCTACCAGGAGGGAAGCTGCTGCTGTGCCGGCGTGGCCAGGAACGAGGAGGGAAGAGGAAGGCTGTGGAGTAGCAGGGAAGGGGACAAGACCTGGTGCCCGGCCCAGAGAAGGCACCACTGCCATGGATGTTCCAGATCAGCATTTAGAAAAGCTTCTAACCCTCTGTTTCCCTGGAACGCTGGTCAGTACAGTACTAAAATATACTTCAGTGTGTTTTAGAAATTTAGAAAGAACTTTAGAAAGTTGTGAAGACAAAATGACAATCCATAAAGAGGAAAAGTTTGATTTTGCTTTCAGCTAGGCTGCTGCTTTGGCAAGCTGTTCTTTAATTTCTTTTCTTTAACTATTTTCATAGTAACTCAAAGCTTCTTGTTCTTTGGGACTATAGTCAGACACTTAACACTATATAAGCATCGTATTTCTGGGGTTTAGAGAAATCCCCGATAGACCAAAACCTTCTGGGCTTTATTCGTGTGTGAAGTGCAGAACTGAAACGCGGTGGGTGCTCAGGTGAGGAGAGCCCCAGGTGACCTGGAGGTTCCTTTTTAATCATTCTGTTTTTTCAGCATCCAGATGCTCTTCCTTCTCTTACCAGATTTCTTTCAAGAAATAGGTAGTGTTCTGCAATGGGATCCATCTCTGTTTTGCCTCATTTCAAGCCCCATTTGATTTCCCGCTTTGGGTGACTTCAGAGCTCCCCAAGAGAGCCCTGAAAGCCAGTTGTCATGTAGACCCTCAGGTTGGCCATGGGGATGCTCCACTGCACTGAATCTCGCTGTGCCCTCTTCATTTTGCACTTGCAGGTAACTTAATCACTTAGCGGAAGGAAAAGACAGAATTGTGGCTCCATTTCTGCTCGGCATTCACCTGGAGAATTTATTGGGCCTTGAAAGGCATTTTGGCTACAACGCTTGAAAGGTAACATTAGAAATGACATTTCCCTGGGTACGGGAAGGGCTAATGTCTCTACTTGGGCTCTGGCTGAAGGATAAGCGGGAGATAAGTCAGCCAGAAATCGTGTCCCAGATTGCAGCATAGGGATGTTCACAGCGGCTTCTTCGTCAGCCTTGTCTTAGCAGAGATGGGGAACGGGGCAGTGCGGAACGGCAGGAAAAACCACATAAACCTGGTGGCCATAATGCCCACGGGCACGGAGGGCACTGCAATCAGGTGCAAAAAACGAGCTTCTCCTCTGGATTTGGGGAATTTTCTAGGTGTATTTGTGCTAAGTATTTTATTAAATTTGCTTTTGTTTCTCGGAAGGAACCTTACAACTGCTGCTGCTTTTCTTGCTAACAATAGGTTCCAGTGGTAAGCATAAATAAATAAATAAACCCAGATATTTTATCTTAAAACTTTAATTTTTCGGCTGTCAACCTATGGCAATAGATATTCATGACCAATATAACTTTTATATATGGCCTCAGTCCAGCAAAGCACTTAAGCACCTGCTTAATTTTAATTTTGAACTAAATGGGGCAGCGAATCACATGCTCGAGTCTCAAATTAGGTTAAAATTAAAATTAACCATGTTTCTGTGTCTCTTTCCTGGATGAGGTTGTGTACACTACAGCTACTGCTTGCCAGCATTTCCATTACTGAGAAATATTAATTCTTCTTGCTTTTTATCATCTATTGTTTAATTGCTCTTGAATAGTTTTTCTTTGCTTCTGTGTTAGATGTATCTTATTTCTGTGACAACCTATGATATCAATTTGGCACACTCAGCCTGATATCAGGATAGAGTCCCCAGAAGATTGCCTGGTCGAATTTTCTCCTTTTTTGTCTGTTTGCACCTCCTTTGGCTTATTCCCCGTCACAGACTCATAGGAATTAAAAGGCAATTTGAAACAACTAATGCCGCTTCTTCTGATCTAAGAATTTTAAAATTATATTTGCCATATTGAAAATACCCTAGAGAAAGGAATGAAAGGGATGAATTGTGGTGATTTGCATGGTACTCTGGCGAGAAGCAAGAAAAATCAGAACTAATTTCCATTAGTTCTATATTCCACATCTTTGGAAAGATGGAGATAAGGTGATCTCATTCTTAGATCTTACATTGTGAATCACTCAGCTGGAGAATATCAGAATGATCTCTCATCCATTTTATTAATACAGTACAAAACTCCTTGATATGCACCAGAATAATGAGATAATGAGCAGAAAGAGATGAAGGGAACATATGTAAGTGGTTGACCACAGTCTAGTTGACGGCTTTTGTTCTATTTTAAAACATCGTTTTGTGCACAGGGGGCCCTGTTCTCAGCTGCTTGCAGTTGGCCTCTATCTCCGGGGCTGTAGATATCCGAGGGACTGGATGTACTTGGATTGCGGTGACACTTGGGATACAGCAAGGCAAACTAAGTTGTGTCAGTAAAAAATAGGCACAAAACCTCTGCCTGATGGTCTTCAGCCTTTGGATTTTGTTTCTTCATGTTTTTTTTTTTCTGTGTATTTTGACTCAGGGAAGAGCTTTTTCTCTCTCAATCTCTCCTTTTCTTTTCTTCTCAGACATGATCTGGTGCCAGCTCCCCAGGGACCTCATACTCAGCCCTGCTGTGCCAGGAACATGGAAGGTTCCTCACCACATTCATCTTGATCCTCATGAAGCAGCAGGATCCTTCTCCTCCTGGGTCAGGCTGGCACGTTGCTGTGGCCCAGGCTGAAGCAGCACATTCATGCAGCGAAGGTAGGAGGTAACTGAAAAGCCCTGTGCTGAGCTTAATGCCCAAACTAGAATAAACGCTTCATTTTAAACCACAGAGGAAGGGAAAAAAGATCCCTCTTTTTGTTCTCACAGTCACCTTTTACAGTGCAATTATCAATAAATTTCTTTTCTACATTCACTTTCTGTGTTTGATTCTCTACCTGAAGGTGCTGCTATTGAAGACGCTAGTTCTTTTGCTTGGAAAGGAAAGGTTTGCGCTCCCGGACCTGTACTTAAAACTTACCACAAGTTTTTGTAGATGGTGATAATTAATGCTTTTTAGAGCTTTGCAAATTCCATTTCTATATTTTTCCTAGTGGAATTTTCCTTTAAATTTGAGAAACGTATAATGCTCAGGCATTGGAAGTATGCAAAAAAAAGAGATTTTTAAATGCCCACACTGGATATGTAAATACTCATAAGAGCTTAATGGAGCTTCTGTTAATTTAGAAGTCCAGGAGAATTGAGAACTATAACCAAATGTGCTCTAACCCTGAGTGAACCATCCTTGACTTGTTTTAATATGGAGAAACTCTACAGGCACTGACCCGATCCAGCAAAGAATTTGTAATCAGGGATAATCCGTGTGCTCTACTGGGCAACACAGGCAGAAAAAGGACAAGCGTAAGGACAGAGTGGCTTTGTTTTCACTTGATTCCTCTTGCTATCTGTGCAGTTGTTGGTTTGCCTTGGCGTGCCATGGAAGCTGAGGTGACCGAGGAAGAGTTGTCTCTTGGTGCCCTCAGATCCGTGCGTTCCTCACCTGCTGCTCACCCAGACCTCCATACCACATCCAAGATCCTGGTCTGGGATAGCATCTTAACGCTTTCCTGGCTGGGTGTGAGACACTCTGAAGCTGTTTATACAGTGTCAGAGAGACGCTTTTTCCCTATGAAAAAATTTCTTATGACCCAAGATAGAGCTATGGATAATCAGTAAGAAAAATCAAAGCCAACCAAATCAAAACCATAATGCGCTTGCATCTACATAGACCTATTCTTACCATGCTTTCCAGGTAAGTAGTCCGTCTTTAACTGGCTATAAGAAAAAAAATCAAATAATGGGCAAGATACGAAATCATAAAGGAAAAAGTCTTTGGTGAAAGTTATGTGATGGAAATTTTAAAAAGTGTTTTATTTTTGGAAGCTAATTCCAACTTCACCTTAGGTCAGCAATTAAAGGATTGGTTTTGCAATATAAGTGAAAGTGAATGGGAATCCTGGGAATTCTCAAATTATCATTGTCTGCAAATCCAATGTCAGGTCTTTGATATTTTCAGAAAACCGGGGTGATCTATTCTGTGATGACATAGGACAGAGTTTCAGTTCCTGGTCATCTAGAGTGTACAAGCACACACAGGGTTATGCAGTTTAAGGATCTCTGGAATCAGGAGGCCGTGGATCTGACATTGGGCTCTGGAGACTGATTGGGAGATGTCGGTGCACGCACGAGCTGTCAGAGTAACATTCAGGAATGCCAGGTGCTGTCCTGGGATGCCTAGAACCAGTTCTGGGTCTCACTCTGTGGGTGTTGCATCCAGCCTGCATCAAATTAAGCTCAATTATTTCCACTGCTCAGCAGATTTCACCAAAGTACATGGAGGAACAGCTACAAAACTGCTCCCCAGAGAAAGGGGCACGAATCCTGAGGTAAGGAGAAATGACATGAGTGTATGTGACATGAACTGAAGTTATAAATTTAGAACAAAACCACGTTTAGTATCTCCTCAAGAGCACTGCTGGGATTTCAGCTATTCTCTACTCTGATGATCACCTCTAATGCTAGGCAATGACTTTGCCAGTAACTTGATGCAGATAACTTTGCAGAAACTTGATGCATGTAAATTCTTTGGGAACAGTCCTCCAGAAGGAAAGTAGTTTACCTAGAAACTCCGAAGTGGCTGACTGTGCTGGAAAGAAATTGTTGAAAATAGGTCAACCCCCAAAAGGTAACACGGAAGAGCTACAAAGAGTCGCTCATTAAGAAATCCATTATAATTTTAATCTCTGGATAATCACTGAAATCAGGGTTTAAGAGAATTTAGTGGGACTATTGGTTGGCTTTGGAAATTCGTGTGATATTGATGATCTTCAGTCTAAATAAAGGTAAAAATCATTTTTACATACAGAATATGAAATAATGGGGAGATATCAAATCCAACCCCCTGTCCAAAGTAGACCTAATTTGAATGTTAGTTGTAAGGCCTTGTCCAGATGAGTTTTGAATGTCTCAAAAGGACTAGAGGAAATGGCCACAAACTGAAGCACAGAAAGTTCCACAGGAACTTAAGGAAAAATTTCCTGACTGTGAGGGTGCCAGAGCACTGGAACAGGCTGCCCAGAGAGGCTGTGGAGTCTCCTTCTCTGGAGATCTTCAAGACCCGCTTGGACACAGCCCTGTGCCAAGTGTTCTGGGTGACCTGCGTGTGCAGGGGGTTGGACTGGGTGATCTCTTCCTTCCAACCCTTAATGATTCTATGATTCTATGTTTGTGTCTCTAAGAATGAAAATTTCCCAGGCTCTCTTGGCAACCTGTTACATACCTTACACCCTTGGTGTGTGAAATTGTTTACGTCATGCCTACTTGGAATTTCCCTCGTTGCAGCTTGTGACTGTTGCTTCTCTCTGTGCATCTTTGAGAAGACTCTGCTCTTATCTCCTCCATCATCATGACTGCCACAATAAGATGGCTTCAGAAACCTTCTCTTCTCCAAACTGAAGAAACATGGTCCTGTCAGCCTCTCCTCTCAGGGAGAGTGGTATGGTTCAACCCTGTGACCACCTTAGTGGCCTTCTGCTGCCTCCACCAGCTGGAGGCCTTGAGAATGGCACATGGCATAGGGAGCAGAGATAGGCTTTGGGGTTAAAGTTGCTTGTGAAAGATAAGTTGCTGTGGCCAGATTCGTCCCACCTTGCTCTAACTTGCATGTACTTGAGTGCTCAGTAGGATCTCCAAAGAGTGATTCAGATTCCTGGTGAGCTGCATATTACGTTCCCCTCTATTTTTATTAGCAAGATCATGAACATGTTCCAGAAACACTTCACCACGGATTAAACTGTGCTGGCTCTTTTCCCTCAGACAGGCTCATGATCTGCGAGCATAAGTCTGTGAGTCTGGTGTGCACCAAGTGTCCCCATATCATGCTGAACATGAAATGTGAAAAAACTTTGCATCAGACCTTTCTTGCACAAAATATTTTTTTAGCAACTAAGATTTCTAGTCTGTTAGTTTCATACTGCTTCTCTTTGTTTCAATTATGTATCAAAAGAAAAAGGAGATGGTTTCTCTTAGCTATTTCTTCTCTTTTTTTAGTGTATTGATTGTGTTAGACTTGCTTAAGAAAATCAATATTCCATTAGGTGGAAGAGGAATAGCACTATAACAGAAGCCAGCGTGGCTGCTGCCAAATTTGAAAGCTCAGTGTCCAAAGACAAAAGTTTTTTTCTTAAGCAGAATGAAAATCTTTTAGGTAACTGAGCAGATGACAGTGCATGTCTGCAGACCTGCAGGCGGGTTGTAGCTGTTGCTCTCTACAACATTTGTTTTACTCAGCAGCACCAAATCTTCTTGAAGTCAAGAAATTATCTGATACATAAAAGCAACAATCTAGCAGTACTGATACCAAGAAGGAATGCAACAGAAGAAGCATAAACTGATGTTGTTTAACTTCAAGGAACAGGGGTAGTGGTAAGTGTGACACTTGGTGAACAAGAAGTTGTTGCACTTGACTAAATGCTTGAATGAGATCCGGTAGGACTGAATTCCTGCAGGTCTCTTCCATCAAGTGCAAGTTTTAATCTTAAATCCTGCTAGTGTTCTATCTGCCTTGATGTAGCCCAGAATTCTTCTAGATAATTAAGGATTTTTGTGTGTGTGTGTATGTGATTGTCTACAGAATTTAATTATTAATTCATCCTACGATTCATTATTATATAGATGAGAATAAATTCTTTTAGAAATCATACTGAGATCTGACTTAGTTTAAATCTTAAGAAAAACACTCTTCTCTCAGAAGGAAAGTTTACTGTGTACTTATAGACCTTCCTCTTTATCATGTGTGGGGAATGTTCTGGATTAGAAGCTGCTTTGCACAGTGTACTGTTCTCTTTATCATATATACGAGAAAATACAGCTACAACTTTTAACTTTAATTTTGACGTTTCTCATCAAACAATATCAGGGGAGTAGGTACATTTAATGTCATGAAACCCCATATATTGCTCAAGGGAAAAATGGAAAAGCAGAAAACGGTTACTCAAGAACATAGTATTTAGAATGGACATAAGCCAACAGAGTAGAAGACGATAAAGTCTGGGGAGCAGTGATTAAAAGTAAATGTAGTGGTACTGAGCAGAGTTGTCATTTTCAGTGACATCCAATAGTTTCAGCTGAAAAAGAATAGAAACCTTTTGCCAAATAGAAACCTTTTGCCAAAATAATTATTTTGTTAATATTTCTAGAAAAGGCCACAGCTAACAGGATACTGGTGTAAGTTAAAGGTTCAAGTCTGCATTCTGATTATTTCTGTTACTTTGACTTGTTAAAGTTACAGATGAAGTGAATAGGAACTCTAGCTATAGAGAAGGAATTTCCATATGCTTTTATATATCCTCCGCTTTTACTCACTGCTGATCAAACTTTGCCCTTTTCATTCTGTGGCACAAGATATTTCCCTACTTCTGAATTACCGCCTTATGCAGAGAGCACTGGACACCCCTGACTGACGATGAGTTTTCCTGGCAAAACTCAGACAGAAGAAGGAAATGTACAGAATGTGGAAAAAGGGACAGGTCCCTTGGGAGGAATACAGGAATGTTGTCAGGGAACGCAGGGATGGGACAAGTAACGCTAGGGCACGTTTGGAATTAATCTGGCAAGGAATGTTAAAGAAGAGCTGCTTCGAATATAACAGCGGCAAAAGGAAGATTAGGGATAATGTGGGTCTGTGGAGTCTCCCTCTCTGGAGATCTTCCAAACCCGGTTGGATGCAGTTCTGTACCACGTGCTCTGGGTGCCCCTGCGTGTGCAGGGGGTTGGACGAGATGGTCTCTAATGGTCCCTTCCACCCTTAATGATTCTATGATTCTATGGTACGGAGGGTGAGTGGGATTAATATTTTTGCAGGATTCAAGGAAATAATGAAAGCACCAGCTACTGCCATTTGGAGAAGGGGATAGTTCCAGCTTTGGTTATTTTCCAGCAGACAATAAGATACTATAAATAACTGGAGGCAGTGGTAGAACACGACCTCAGGTAAGTGCCCTCCCAAAGCCAGGGCAGCCCTTCAGCCCGCGCTGGGCGAGGGCTTTTCCCCAGCATCTCCTTTGCTTCCCCTGACAGCCCGGTCCGTGCGCCCCGCTGCAGCAGGGGTGTCCTCGGGGCAGGGATGAGCCTGCCCGCCCGCAGCACCAGCACCAGCACGAGCACCAGCCCCGCAGCAGACGTCGGCCAAACGGCAAGGCGGGAGCCGGGCCAGAACGGCAATTGCTGGGGTCAGAAGTTTCTCTCTGTTCTGGGCCCTTTGGCAGAAAAGCCTGATTTCTTGCCAAGTTCATCACTGAAAACCCTCCAAATCTTTTTTTTCTTCTTTTCTTATCTTTTTTTTTTCTTTTTCTTTCTTTTTCTCTGAGCAACTGGGTATCACTTCAAATCTCATTAGCTGTTGGGCTTTGCTATTCTTGGCTTGTGATAAAGAAGAAAAGAAACCAAGTTCAAAAAGTTAAAACCCGTGGCATATAAAGATGGGTTAAAAAAAGTGCAATTCTGTTAAGAAACTCGCCCATTTTAAAGCCAAAGCATAAAGCGTGCTCTTTTCTCTTGCATCTCTTATCATCCAGCAGCTGTTAGCAAAGGTGAATAAAAGAGAGATCATGTCAGCTTTACTCATTCAGGAGACAAGCTAGATTATAAACCCTCCATTTTTTGGCGGAATGGAGATTTTCTGCACTGTTATTCTCTCCTGCCCTGGCATAAATCTGGGATTATAGTAATCACTGAGCTCAGTGACTCCTGGCTCCCGCTTGCACCGCTGGAGCAAAGCTGGGCCCTGCCCTCCCGATTGCTCTCCTGCCTGTTCTACACGCAGGGGAGAACCCTCTGCCTTGGGGTCTCAGCTCGTATTTTTGTGTATTGTTTGGATTGTGAAAGAATTTCTCATGCGAGTGCATAAAATGAGAAGAAATCTTAGTCTTTGAAGCCAACATTGAAGCCAATAGCATCTTCCTCATATTCAAGATTTTGATGTTAGTGGCATTTTTGTTTCTGGTCCCTGTGACAGTCGTGATCCAGGACAATGCCTGCAGGAATCCTTTAAGCATTTTTCCTCTAATTAATCACAGAATATACGTGCTAAATTATTGATAGAAATTACGAATACTGTGTCCTTTAAAGTCACAAATTATTTAAAAGCCTTTTAATTCTTTAATCTCACTTCAGTTTCCTGAAGTGTCCTTCCAGGGACCTTTTATCTTTCTCCCTGTTGGAGGCCTCTGACTTGCCTACATATTTTTCCATTCCCTGAAGTTGTGATTGTAGATGAGTGTCATTGTATTTTCTACAAAGAATGGTCTGAGAGGAAAAGGGGGAGATAGATGCATGGAGAATAGAGAGAGTAGATTTTGTGTACGTTTTCATAGAAAAAGGATCTTCTCATGGAACACAGATGTGGGAGGTCAACCCTTGAAAAGAAGTGCACTCAAGCCTACCTATCTACCTACCTATGAAGCAGATATAAAAGTTTATGAAGCAAATGAAGATTTAACCTACAGCCTTAAGGAGGCAAAGTTATCTGAAAAAGATATTGCAGAAACTTTTGTTTTTTTGCCTCTGAAGGTAATATTTACATGTAAAAATGTACAACTAGAATCCAGAGTTAAGACATGTGTGGGTATTTTTTTCTAAGCACCTGGCAAAGTATTTCCAGGAGGGGCTAAAATTAACGATATTTAAATTCCATCTAGGGACATTTTTGTGCCTACATAGTCATTAAAGTAATTCTTCTCAGTGCTCCACTGCTTAGAAAAAAAAAGAGCAGCAGTTAAGAAAGAATTAGCCATCATTGCAGAAAATTAACAAAGTCCAATTAAAGTTATTCCTCTGGGCTATAAATCAGCAGAAATCAATTCCTGCATTGAAAGCCAGTGGTTCTCCCCATTAATGAAGTGAGCACAACACTGATCCTTGAGGACAGTGAGCAATAGTTTGGATTCCATTGGAGCCATACAAATCCCAAGAGCAGCATTCTGAAACCAGGGACTTGGCATCTGTAGAGAACTTGCCCAGCTCTCTGTAAGCATTAAAAGACGTTTATTGTAACAGTCTGACCTTACCAAAGCTGTGGGCTTTCTTCTACCTTGTGTTAAAATCATATGTCACCAAAAATCCAACTGCATGACTTCAAATGAAGACAGAGCAGAAATTGCATGCTTCTCTAGGATGAATCCTGTCCTTAATTTTACAAAACTTTGGTCCTAAAAATAGGTTTTATGTGGGTGATGGATACCAGTTTCCTTAGCATTTTGATAGGCTGGCATTTTGCATCATATATTCTTCCTACATTAAAGAAATAACATGGTATTTTAATTTAAATATAAAATTAATTTATTAGGAGATGGAACCTGCATGACCATGAGATGGATGATGGTCTCCACAGGAGCTGGGAAGAGACCTGAAGGGAAGCTGAAAGGAGGAACAAGAAGCAGAAAGCAGGTTTTCAGCTGGACGATGCATCAGCTTTTCCTCTTTGTCATAATAACGTAATAACGCTGGTTGTTCTCACAGCACTGGGTGCACGGGGAGATGGGTCACACTGTACGCAACCTTCTAAGGAACTGAAGAGAAATAATGAGCAAGCTCCTGCGCCAGCTCGGCTGTGCGTGTGCCAGCGCAGCCAGGCCGGGACACGGCTCTTCCCTGGCAGGGAAGGAGGGCGCTGGGATGTTATGACGAGACCTCCCAGCGCTGCTGCTTTATGCGTGCGTGCTGCTGCTTGAGGACGAGGGTAACTGAATCTAACGTCGTGTGGAGGCGCTGGGGCCGGGGCCGCCTTGGGAGGAGCCTCAGTGCAAAGGACTTTAGAAACTGTTTGCTTGGCTGGGGACGTGGATGTGACAGCAGGGATTTGCTCCAGAGCTAATTCTTGCTCTCCAGAGCAAATGTTCTTCAGAGCCACGACTGAGGGCCCCTGGGCCTGGAGATGGAAAGCAAATTTCAGAAAAAAAAAAATACTGTTATTTGGCATTACTGGAATTTGCAGTTAAACGAAGCTTTTTAGTCATCCTAGTGAATTACATTTTCTTTAAAAAAAAACCCACTCTTTCATTTTTTATTATATAGACTGATTGATAGACCTGATCTGCATAAGCTGGTCACTCTTTTCTTTTTTACCTTTGGCCATTCTCTAGCATTAAAAAGTTCTCATTGTGGAATCATTCTGATTGGCTTTTTGTCCTTTTTACCTTTGGCTGAGTTTACCAGAAAAGGTCAACAAGAAAAATAGAATAAAATCTGTAAATCTGTAAATAGCAATCCTTCTTTTTTTATGTTGTGCCAAGAAGGGATACAGGAAAAGTGGAGGAATGAGAAAACCAAGATTTTAGAAGGTGTTTACTGAAATGCTGTGGAACCAACCCCCTGCAACCAACTGCAAAAAAGTTTTTGACTTTAAGAAGGCTGGTTAGGAAGGCTGGTTAGGAAGGCTGGTTAGGAAGGCTGCTGTCTTTCTTTGCAGGCAAAGCAGGTCGTCTGCACCTTCTCCTCTGCAGTAACTGAGAGTGAAGGCTGCGATCTGTAGCTGGCGCCTTGCAACACGTCAGAGACGCCGGGAAGCCTGAACCTCAGCGGATCTGTCTGCAGCCATCCCCGTGTCAGATTAGCTGGAGAAGAGGCTGGAGGCACACTTGGAAGGACAGGGACAAGGGTGAGCACGCTTTAGGCATAAATATACACTCACATGTGTGTGTATATGTGTGTGTGTGTATATATATATATTTTTTCCCTGAGGACTGATCGATTTAAAGAAACCCTTGTGTGCTTAATGCTTGCATATCAAGGGGTCCAAGGGCGCACGTGTTGGGTAGGCAAGCAGATATCCTCCGTGTTGTCCTTGCGTGCGCCTGCCCTTGGCCTGCTGAGCCGTGGTGAGGGCTTCCACACAGCGACCTTCCCCACCCAATGTCCCTTGTCCTGGTTCTTTGTAAACGGGGATACTTTAACCTGTCAGTGTGTCAATCTCCCGATCCAGGTGCAGTGGAGTTGAGCAGTGGCTGCACACAGCGCTTTAGATAGCTGCAGTGTCTGTCCTACGACTTCAGAGGATGGTAAACAGATTTTCAGGAAGGCAGTAGCAGGAAGATACTTTGTCAAAAAAATTTCCAATCTGGGTGGAATAAAGTGTTTGTAAGCCTTATTTCCCCCTGAATTGCTCAGATGTTGCTCAAATTTCATTATGAGTATTTTTTTTTTACAGTGACTCATATAGTTGCATGTAATTACAGAGGTATATCAGCATCTGAAACACAGGGAATTGGGGAAAGGAACTGAATTCGTTCGGTGAATTAGATTAACTGTTGTTCTTTATTTTGGTACAGTAGCTTCTATGTTCCTACGATAGGAACCTTTTATCTTATCCAGCGTAAAATCAATGCTCGTTCTAAATCCCTGCCTCAGAGGTCTTGGCAAATACAGAGCGGAGCAGCTATTATTTCTTAAATAACCCGAAGCAAACTGAGTTTTCCCATTACTCCTGCATAATCTTTCCAAAGTCATTAAAACAAGCAATTCACTCCAGCCACAGGAATTTTTCGCTTGTCTTTGTTTTTAATAAAGGATGATAGGTTAGAGAATATTTTTTCTTATCTGTTTGCTTTGTGTTTTAAGCACTGACTCTTTTTAATAAAATGTTGGAGATTGGCAAATAAAATACCTCATGAGAGTCTTCTAACAGTGATCACCTGAGAAATGAAAAAATATCTATCCTTCACGTTCGTTCACAGGTGACTCTCCTCAAAGATAAGCAACAGAACCCAAAAAATGTCTTTCTAAGTCTTCAAGAGCTTAATGAAGGAGAAATCATAACTTTGTCTTTCTGCAAAAGGAAGGATGGAGAAGAACAGCCATCTTGTGGGGTGGAAAGGGTGGAAAATCTCCGTCTTTTCAAACATTTGGCCAGGATGCTGGGGCTATCGGGAGCTACAGGAGGAACGAGCTGGCCTGCAGCAGGTAACCACGGATTCTGCAGGGAGCAGGGCTTCCAGGCGCTTCTCCATGGTCTCTGCAGTGTTCCTGTGGGAAGACCACCCATCCAACCCATGTCCTGGGAGCTATGGGGCAGGAGGGAGCCCTGAGAGGTGATATGGTCCGTCGCCAGGTCCGCAGCGTGATCAGCTGGGCCAAGACATTCCTGACAGACGCTGCCCAATGTGTTTTTAGAAAACTGCGGTACAAAAGGCCTCCCCAGGCACTCGGTTCTCCTAGTGCTTGTCCTACTAGTATTACTTATTTCCAATGCTGGTTTTGAATGTTTTTGCTGTAGTTTATCCTGTTATGCGTTGTCTTCATTATCCCAATGTATTCAATGTAGATTCATTTCCTTTCTTCATCAGTTCTTGTGCTCTTTTCTCTCTTTTCTCCCTCAGAGCAAACAGTTCGGTTGCTCCTTTCCTCATCCTGATGTTCTGCCTTCCTCCCCATGCCTCCTCAAGGCTCTAGAGCTTTTGAAAGGACGTGCCCACCCTCTGTGAGGTACCTGAGCGAGAGCAGAGCCCGTTGTGCAGCGCCTGGCCCATGCTGCGGGCTGTCCCCGTGGTGGGGACTGCTGTCACCAGGACCTTCCACAGCAGTGTCCCGTGCCCAGCCTCACTGCAGCCCTTGGACCCCATCTGGAGAGAGTGTGTGAGCTGGATATTCCTGAAGCAACGTTCTACCTTTGAACTGATACACTGACCAGAACCACCGTTTGAGCAGGTATTTCTCCCATTTTCAAAGTTGTTTCCCTTTCTACAGGTCCTCCAGTGTACAGACCCCAGTCCTTGTCATCCCTCTCTGCTCTATATAGTATACAAATGTAAAAACATGTTTCTTATCTTGCAAGAAAAAAAAAGAATATTATGTGGGATAGACCCCCTGAGAAATGACATTCACTCTATTTTTCCATTTTATACTGAACTGCTGGTAAGTTTCTCTTGGTGCATTATCAAAATAGTATTTTTATGTCAGAGGTTCACACCTATCTTTACAGTACTTTCACTTAAAAAAAAAAAGATTTCCTTTTCTTTTAGGACAGTCATGCAAGAGCATCAGAAGCCTTTCCAAGGTTAAGTACTTGACATCAGCTACTTCTTTCATGTATATTACTCTGACAGAACAAAATAAACTGGGTTTGCCCTGATTTTTGGTGATAAACCTACCTCAGCTGTTACTCGTGTCCTTTTTGTTTTTAAGTTAATTACAGATACTGGGTTTTGCTTACTTTGTAGACACTTTTAATGGGACTTTCAGCTGAATTTAACCTAATTTCACAGTCCTTCTTTCCAGCTTCCACTCTTTACCTTCTGCCTATTTTAGGAATAGACATTTGATTATCTTTCTGCAGTCGTCATACACCTTGTCTGTCCTTGACCAGTTCTCAAAAATTATCTTTAATTGTCCTGAGATACTTTCAAGTGACTTCTAGGTGTTCTGTGATGGAGTTGATCTGACCCATCTGGCCTGCAAATATGTCCAAATATATTAAGAGTTCTCTGAGCCCTTCCTTTCCTCATCTAAACTCAGATCTCAGGCCCGTGTCAGAAGGCAACAGATTGATTGCATTGCATTCATTACATGGAGAAATTAAGAGATTTACTAATTCCTCTGAGCTGGAGCCAAGGCTTGGCCTCGCTGCCGAGTGTGGTCCATGCTGGGGCGTTTTCCTGCAGGATTAGGAAGCGGCTAAGCCTTGCTGCTGGATCCCTTGGATTGCCTTTGCTGTGCCATAGAGTACTCCCCGATGGAGCTCGTCTCAAATGTGCTTTTCCCCAGCCTCCAAGCAGTCGCTGTGATGTTATGCCCTAGATGTCCCTAAAATAGTGCCCATCATGATGATTACCGGAGCCATGATCAAGTCTGCAAGTAGTTTTGGTAAAAACATTATGTTTTCAAAGGTAAAGATACAGATTCTGATATCACATCAGACAGAGAAGGTCACTATTTGTATTCAGTGGCCCTCACACGTTTTGGTTTTGTTTTCACTCGATTTGAATGGAGAAAGGACCAGAGCATGGCTAGGTTAACATGTGCATTCCCTGCTGCTGCAGCTGGCAGACAGGATGTTTTGGAAGCTGCAAATGGTTCAAGGGCACTTTTTCAGGGGCTGGCATAGCATGTATGGGCCTCTTTTTTTAGGCAAATTTATGTTGTTCTCATTTGCTTTATTTTTGCAGGCCAGAGCACAGGGCAGATTCGTAGCCCGCGTAAATCAGCAGCTCTGCATTCTTGGGCACGACGTGAGAACAGCTGGGGAAGTGGCCAGAGGTGCTTTTATCCCTTTATTATTAGCATAAGAACACTGCATGACTGAACAGCATTAAACAGTGCCATCTCCTAATTCCGTGGTGGCCGTATGAACAGTGATGTTGGCGAGCTCTCCTGATTAATCCAGTAACATGCATTGACGTTGATCAAATGGATCCCATTGTACTGGAGACACCAGGAAAGTGCTGTTGGGGTTCACCAAGGAGTATTTTGTTCAATCCTCTCTCCCACTCGTACTCTCCCACCGCATCACGCTGGAGTGGGATCATATTTGACCAGGTGATACAGCACTGCAGTTCAGTGTCCGTCAGCTTTCATCGATCACGATGTTTTGCATGGAAAATATAGAATTAGCCTGAATAAGCTGCTGCCACGTGCCTTTAAATGGTAATGCAGAATTTCTTAAACTTCCCAGGCTAACTTGACGATTTCTGCCGTGAATACTGTGTTTGAGGAGGCTGAAAATACATCTTTGTGGTCTTGTGTAGAGACTGGGCTCCACTTAATGCCCTTCCATCCCCCTGCCTCTTCCTGAGCAGCATTAACTGCGGCAGCTGGAGAGGCTGCAGTGGAGCTTGTGAGACTTCGGGAATAGCCCAGTGGAAACACTGGAGGAGTGACTCCTGTGTCTGAAACAGCATCATTTTGCAGGGTCTGGAATTATGGGGTGGCCGAGTGGCATAAAGGACCTGCAGAGGAAGGGAAAAGTGAATCTAGTGTGTGTGGTTTCTGTTTTAAATCCCCAAATAATAACTTCTGTTTGTTTATTTTTTTATTTTTTTATTTTTAAGCCTGGTAGATAAGAGCCACAAAGGGCTCAAAATGCTCTTTCCAAATTCAATTTGGACTTTATAGGATGTATGGATGGAACGAGCTAAGAACCTTACTCCCCTCTTCTTTCTGTGGGAAGTTTCCTTCTTCACTTGACAGAACATCCACTCTGGCCAATAACCCTCTGCATTTACTTTGGCCACACTGTTATTTTTTTAAGCTAAGTTTTTATTAAGCTTTACACCTCTTCTGTGCACCTGGAAGAGGTGATTTTGAATCTACTAAACTCCATTGTGCCAATTACTGCAAGAATTCAAAAGCAAAGGATATTCCAAGTCCAAGAGACTTAACAAGCTAAATGTTAAACGAAAGATATAAGGATCAGTAGTTAAATCGGGATAAAGAGATGGGCTGGAGAAAGCAAGAAGACGATGTTGGTTTAAAATGAGTCATGACAAAGCAGAGTGTTAAGGGGCATTTGGGGAAGTATAAAAGTTGGATGGAAAGTGAATATTCTCGGGATGCAGGAATCCTGTGATTCCTGTTCCTCTGCCTTCCCACTGTTCTTGCACTTCAACCTGGTGTGTGTGCCCATCACAGGGAGAATTTTTTTTTGCCTCACATTGAACCCTTTCTCTTTTCTCAGCTCTTTTATTAATGGTTGTGCTTATATAAAACACTACCTAGAATCTGTAATGTCTTTCTTTTTTTAAACTCTCTTTTTTAATGGATTACGTATTTCATGAGCATCAGTTCTTTCCGACTGCTCTGAATGCTCCAGGGGATCTCATACGTCCATCCTGTCCATCATACCACAGCTGTAAATGCTCCTGTGTTGTTCTTTCCCTAGCCCTTAGCTGGAAGAGGTGGAGCGGTTTCACTTTTTGCTTTCTTTCACCTTGACTTCCCTCTAAACGCTCTTGGTAGATGTATTCATTAAGGATGCACTCATGAACAAATATAAATAAATGATATGGAAAGAAATATCCATTCCCTGCTTCTAGAGAACACAGTGTTATATGTTACAGAGTTATACTACAGCTGACCTGGCAGGATATTGAAAACTTTTGCTTTATTTTTTGGCAAGTTTCATTCAAATGAATCTTGAATCACAGAAGCCTGAAGTGATACCCATTCATTCTATTCAATATTTATGTTACATTATATTCACTTTTTGAAATGCTTCTGAAATCACTAAAACCTTTTATCCTCCTTCTTCCAATGATATCTTCACTCAAATGCCTGAAAAGCCATGCACAAAGGGGCAAATGTAAAGTAAAAAGTGTATCAATAGGGCTATGCCTTTGATTTCATCAGAAGTGGCCCAAGACTTATTAGTTTTCAGCTTTTGGAGTCTTTTTTAGCCCTTGAATATGGACCTCATCCTATACATGTCCCACAGCTGCAAGTTCCAGTAGTACAATGTGGATTTGTCTATGATAGAGAGGAAAACATCATGATTAAGGTATGTCAGCTTTAGTGTTATTTTTATTATTGCTGTTATTATTATTATCAAAAGTGGAAAACTCTTTGGTGCTGTGCTCAGTATTCACAAAGTATTTGTGGATGAAAATAAGGAGGAGTGACCTACTCCAATCCCTCCTGTTTACTGATGTTTTTCAGCCCTCAAAAATAGCTGAAAGTCCATGTCATCTTTATACAGCCTTGTGCTTCTTTGCAGTGGTCTTTCTCTTTCCAAAAATGACAGGCAGCAGACATAAAACCAAGACTCAGAAGCTGCTCCACATTTGCTTTTTGCAGTGTGTGCACAATGCTTGATTGAACTAAAAGCCCGGGCAATTTATTAAGGGCTTTATTCAGCAGAAATGTTGGAGAGAAGAGCCCCTTCGATCCCTTGGACCTGCTTAGCTGGGGAGTGCAGACCGGAGCACACGTGTGCCGTAAGCGCTGCACAGTTTAATACCCTGCGCTTGCTGCATCCTTCCTCAGCGTGGTCTGTGCCGTGTAAATCCAGCGAACGGAGGAGCTGGCAGGTTCTGCAGCGTTAAGGGCAAAGACCGTATGGATTTAGTGGAAGCAGGATTAGGCCTTTGATTTACTATGAACCGAAGATCATGTAGGAAGTCCAATCATTCTTAAATGTCACAGTGTTTTTTTTTTCTAAATAAAGTTACAATCAAATAATTTCAGGATTATTTCTAAAACAATTACTATCTAAAATAATTTGCAAACTTCCAATTGCAAAGCATATGCTGTGTTGTTTGTAGAGAAGGCTTTAAAATGAAAGCCTGCATACAGAATTAAACTCAGAATTGTTTGCTATAATGTATATCTTCAGATCTCCTTTTCCCCCAGTGGTTACCTGGTAAATCTTGTGTGACCAGTCATTTTCTTCCACCTTTCTCTGTTCAGTCCTAAACAATACAAAAGTTTTCTCTTTAAAGCAATGGGATTTAAAGACGGGAGTCAGAGCTGCATGTTATTCCTTCAGTGACATCTTCCCAAATGGTTCCGTTTCCATCATCTTTTGCTTGAAATTCAGCAGCGCCCTGGGCAGATGGAAGGAACCCGCGAGCTGCTGCTCAGAGCACACGCAGGAGCTTTGTGCCTCTCTCCACATTTTCAATTAGCGTCTGTAGGTGTTAACGCTGCGCATGTCGGGTCCCAGGTGAGGCTTTATTTTGCATCATTCAGAATGACTTCAGTGCTGTTAAAACTCGGAAGAGAGCAGATGGCCTGGACGTTAATGTGTCTCCTCCTTGGGCTTGTTACTGCCTGCTTTGAGCTTTAGACCAGCACTGGGGCTCTTGCAAACACAGCCAGGAAAGGTAAACACAGGCTGCATTTCATCGATGCGAAAAACAGCAAGAATAGGAAACGACTTTCTCCTACTTCTTCATGCAGTAAGGAAAGCAAACCCGTGGAATGACTCTAAAAGGTAAAGGATCTTCTTTTCTTTCAATTGTTAGAGAAATCTCTCTGAAAAAGATTCTTTCAGATTTTATAATCTTTTTTTCTGTTTGTTATCCCCAGTACAGCAATGACCAGATAAAGTTCCAGAGGAGGTGAGGATCCTTCTGGATTCAGATTCATCTGGATAAAAGTGGAGCATCTGCAGGGCCTAGACCTTCTCAAGCCCATAGCCAGGAGCAGCCCGTTAAAGGTGGTGGTGTCATCCTGAATCTCTTCCTACCTGCCGAACACCATCTAAACCACATCTGAATATTCAGATTGGAGACTGGGCTTGCTCTCTTGCTGGAGAACATTACAGGTTTGAGCAGCTGTGGGGACTTGGGAGTACCCCAGAATCTAAACGCATGAAGCCTCAAGCAATGAAGCCTCAAGTTTAGGTGAATTTTCAATGTCATGTTAACTGTTAAATAGCTCTTTTAAAGTCTGTTTATTGCTGGTGAAAAAGATTGCTTTGATCCATACGTATAAAGCAGGAGACTGGAATTCCAATCATATTGTTAATTCTCCTTCTGAATTTTCCCCGCATTTTTTCTCAACTTTGGGAAGAGAAATAAGACGGTACCAGTTCTAGAGCATAACAGTTCATTTTTCTCTCGTGGAAAGATCAAAACAGCAGGTGAGAAGCAATAGGGGTAAAATGAGAGTTCGCTCTTCTGCTGAAACCATAATCAGAGCAATTTGGGAGGCTTAGGTGCCCTTCCCTAGATGAACACTGATGAGGTTCATCCTTCTCTTCCAGAATTCTTTGCTAACAAATATCTCTTTTCCGCTGGTTACTGCACTGCAATCCTTTGTGAGCACCCTACAGACACTCTGTGTCTTCTGACATTTCTAGACCTATTCTTAGATATTCCTTCTAAACTTCGTATGTTTGTGTAGGAGATTTTGCAACATTTTGACCTTTAAAAGAAGCCCTGTGGCTTCATGGTCTAACATCCTCCTACTGTCACAAACCCCATATGGGCTCTTCTCTTCCTGGCCGAGCATCATGTGAGGTGGACAACAACCTGCAAGGTGCACCAAAACGAAAAAGGTCAGAAGTAAGAGCCATAGAGGCCTCTGCGCGTATAACAAACTTGGTAAACTTTATCGAGAAAATAAAAAAGTCTATGTATAAAGAAGAGAAACTGTCAAGTTTGCTTATATGAGGACCACAAACAGAAAAGAAATCTCCTTTTTCCTTTACATTTCTCCCATTCTGAAAAGCCATACTGCAGTTTGCCTATCCTTGGTCCTGGGATTGACTGCCCTCCTTAAACATGATATAATTGGGCAAAGCATGAATAATTGTCTCATCCCAGTTTGGTGCTTCAGCTGAATTCCTTGCTGCAGAAGTAGAACTAACTGAAATACAGGGAAATATTTCTGAAGCTGTGGGAGTGAAGTCCTGGAGTTTTGGGGCACTTCACTTGTTGTGAAGACAGAATTAGACCTGCAACAGCCAGGACACATCCACACAGAACTCGCTAGCAAGTTGGACCATGCACCAACAGGCCTAACTATGCAATATATAGCAGGAGGTGACTTCTAAACTACTTTTCCAAGTTTTCCTATACTGCAGGGCTGAGGATGCTTTTACTCAGCAAATTTAAAAAAACATTTATATTCTTTTCAAATCTCAATGGCAGGCATCTTTTTTGATGAATTAATTTCTGCAGCTTTTATTGCCTGGCCATTTCCTGTCTGCAGAATGAAAGCATTGACCTTGACTCAAGAAATCAATTTAAAGTGAAGTGTTTGTGAAGGAGGTAAGTTTGCTATAATACTTTGAACCTCATGGGCTTGCAGATCATTCCTGAAATGCTTTCTAATCCGCCTTGCACTTCTGTTGACTTTCTTATGCTGCCCTAATTCTACAAAAACCCAATTATGTTTCTTGTTATTATCTTTCAGGAGTTGGTGCGATATGTTTGCACAAAGTCATTAGGCCTGTAGACAAACTGAATTTTTCTTAGTAATCTGTAGATATCTAAATGAGTTGTAACTTAACTTTCTGATTATTTACTATTTTTCCACATATTTTCATTCTCTTCTGACCTGTACTCTTCACGTTTCAATATCAATTTCACTTTAAAAGCACAAATTAAAAAGAAAAATGAAAAATATGAATTTTAAAATCTGGCTATTTCTTTTTTTGATAGTAAATCAGATCCTCTCTGGCACGAAACCATGTGCCCTGGAGGAATAACCAAAGAAATGAAAATAATCATTTTGCAGCAGTGGGCATTAGTTAGTAAATGTTGCCCAAGCACTCCTGAGACTCGCACAGAATTACAGTGCTTGTGTTTGTGGAGCGATGCTGTTATGAAACCAACGTCCTAGTGCTTCATACAAGGGCTGCTGATACAGTGCTCTGAATTATTTAGAGTGTAAATGCATAAAGATGCATTTTCAAACTCCTCCTAGGCTCAAATTTGGGGTTATTGTTACTAGTGTTACCTTTTTCTTTCTTCCAGTAGATAATTTCAAAGTGCATTTATATTAACTGCATAAATCGCAGGGTGCTGCCAGGGGCTGGATTTTGCGGTGTCATCTTTTTTAGGGAGGATGAGATTGGGGCACATAGAGGTTAGTGGCTTGACCAGCTGAAGTAACTTGCGTTGGAGTTAAAGGGGCACCATATCTTGGAGGAAAACTGTAGGATTCGGCAAGAGCAAAGCCACTAATAACCTATGTGCCATGTAAACCCTCTCCAATACCCACTTACAGGAATTAGTCCTTAGAGCCTTCTCACAGCTACAAGGAAATTGCAGTGTTCGCTTCCACAGCAAGTAGTGTGGGTGACCTACTTGTGACAAAAAATATTGCTGCTCTTGTGGATCGCCTTCTGGCCCTCAAAGGTGCTCATCTGTAGAGCATCACGTGCACAAATAAGGGCCATTGTCCTCATAAAGTACTCGCAAGCTGAATAGCTGCACCATAACTGGGCTGTGGTGGGAAGGAGCAGCCCCAAAGCTCTCTGTGCATGTTCTGTGTCCTGGGTTTTTGCCTGGACCAGGGAATTCTCCTTCCCTCTCCTGGCTCAGTCTGTTCTGTGATTAACTATGGGCATCTCAGGTGCACGTGAACAGCCACCACCACCGTGAAGGGGAAGCCCTCGTGCTGGTGCCAAAGCTGAGGGCAAGAAGTTGTTGCCACGAGTGTGGTCGCTTCAGTCACTGCAAGAGTTTGAAGTAGTTTTTGGATGGAAAGTGCCTCCTCGGCCCTGGAAACGAGGCCTTCTTGGCCTTGGGTTGTGCCGGCTTCTCTGGAGCTGGGGACACTCTTCTGTGATTGTAATGTCAAATGACTCTCCTGTCCCTCTCTGTTTGTATAACGGATGAGACGTGCGTGCGTTGGAGGGTGGAAGGAATAGGGGAGGACGGGACGTTGTGACCGCACCGTCCCCTCGTTACTATAAATACAGACCTAGGAAAGCCAAATCCCGAGCCTAATGTCAAAGGTGTAAGTCTGAGATATGTCCGGTATCAAAATGAGGCAGGTTTTGCTCTCTGATCTGTAGGCCTGGGAGTTGTATCGTTTCCTGTTGGAGTTGGTATCTGCCTGTTTTCTCCTGGCTTTGATAGTCTTCTAGAAAGTGAGCTAAACAGAAGCTAGATGATAAGGTTCTAAAATCTACCATCAGCTAAACACAAAGCACAAAATGTAAGTATGTATATATATGTATTTAAATGTTGAATAAATTTCATCAAAGTTTAAAGAGAATAAATAGGATTTTTTCTTCATCTTCCCAAATGCCAAATGTGTTATTATTTAGCTGATCTGTTTTATCACTGCGTGCCAAATCCTGCTGCTGCTGAAGCCAGGGAACTTGCCTTTGCACCTGTCAAGGCTCAATCTGGAACGCGGTGCGGGATGAAAAGCCACTGTGACAATCTGAAATTATTCATGCAGCAACCTTTAAATGCTTGCAGAGATCTTTATCTCGTGTGTTAACTGTGCAGTCTCAATTCCCAAAGTCCTGCTTTCTACTCTATACAATTTTCAGTGACAAAAATAAAAAAGAATCTCAAATCCATACATAAATCCAGATATCAGAGCTGAAGTCCTTCAGAATAAAGTATATTGCACATTTGTATCAGTGAGCGTTTTTCCGTTGAATCTATCCTTTTGGAGATGAATCATTCTGGACTATCGCCTCATGGATCTAATGCTCTAAAATACAGAAGAATTGTCCTTGCTCGTCTATTCCTTTTTAATAGGCACGTCTGCCTGGACATGGCCCTGAGTGACCTGCTGAGCTGCCCCTGCTCCGAGCAGGACACTTCAATGCAGGTCCCTTCAATGTCACCCGGTCTGTGGCTCTGTGATTTTATGCATCTTGACAACATTTACATCCAGTGTTTATGCTTGGCCACTGGACCACATCAAATGAATACTCCAGCATAACCATATCTTTAAACCATGTATTACAGATTTATGAGTTAGTATAAACACATAAAAGAGAGAGAATGATTAATTCTCACCCTTTGAAAAATTGTAACAGATTACACTAGAAATAGAGTCAGTACAGAATAAGCTATTTCAGATTTGGTACCTAGTTCTTAGCACAATTTTGATTAATAATTCCCTTTACAGCACAGGAACAGATTTTAAAACGTCACTTCACTTTGTATATGAATTAAACTTCAGTGCTGTTAGTGGTGTACTAAAACTGGTGTGTTTTTGTGATCCACACATACACAAAGGAAAAAATCAAAACAATAAGAACTATATCATTTCATTTTGGGGCATTTTATTCTGCTTCTATCATCAAAAAGAATGAAAACTGAGAAAGAATAAAGATCTACACTGCTTAAAATTATTTTACAATTGTTAAATAGCACCAAATCCTTAATCTATATATCTAGAAATAAGACAATTTTTATATTATCAGTATATTATTTGTATCTTTGAGAATGTTTGGAAAATACTTTAATATGGTATACTGGGAAATAGTATGTTCCTAAATGCTCCCTTTTAAATTAATCCAAACAAATGAAACCTTTGTTAATGCTGCAAAAAATGATCAAGAGTAAATGAGAGAGTAAATTATAAAAAGGCTAATAGAGCTAATTGGACTTTTAGATACCAAAGTGACTGCTGTATGTAAACTCCCAAACTCAGCTGGGACTTGTAGTGTCTACAACCTGTTCAGCGTCTGGGCTGCTGAAGTCTCACTGTCAACATCTCTTTTTCCTGTGTAACTAAAGCGGACACATGCCAAAGAGAATCAGTCATCTCCTTCCAATGAAACTATAAACAACTTATTACACATAATTCTGGTTAGATAGTTTGGAGAACGTCTGCGAGTGCTAAAGAGATGGCAGAATGTCTGCACAGCAGTGACGCTTCTCTTGTTTTTAAGACTGATTTCAGTGAGTTATGTCACTCTATTCACCAGCTTTACTACTGTTTCTGCTTTTTTACCATTTTTACCTGCTTCGTCATTTAAAGCACATTTGCTTCCTATCGTGGACAACTGCACTGTCACAGACTGGGGCTTCCATGGGCCTGTCCAGCTGATACAGATGAACATTCAGTTGATTTGGTTAGCATGGAAACTAGTGTCAAATAATATCTAAACTAATGCCAATTCTTATGGCAGACAAACGGCTTTCCATTGGGATTATGGCTTGCTTGTTAAAAATATTGCTTGTATTTAATCCGTACCAGAGTTTAGCGTGGTTTTCCAGCCTGCCCTTCCTGATGTACATTACTGGTCACTGATGCCTTGTCCACAGATGTATTCTGTCCAAATGAAGAGTTTCAGATTATACTGGGCCCAGAGGATGTTTTCACACTACTAAATTCTATTTCAGCTGACATATGTTGATCTGTTTGGTCATCTGACAGCCTATTTCTTACATCCTCTGTGTGTATGTTATTAATACATGAATATGGGCAATTTTGTGACATCTTGAGTGACTTCATATTTGAGTAGATCCTCCAAACATGCAGAGGACAAACTTTTAAAAGAAGTAGTTTTCTCCTGTGTAAAAAGCTGTTTCACCATACAGAAAAGTCCTACTTGTTTGGATTTGCCTCAACTGCTGTGCATTCTTATGCTATCTTGTGTTTTCTATAACAGTACAAGTCTTAAAAAATATTCATTTTTATCTTAGTAGCACTTAGGTCAAAGCAAAACAATGTTATTTTGCATATGGCAACTGAAAGATGAGAAGGCATAGCCAACATTTACTGTATTTAGATAAAACATAACTCTGTATAAAATAGATTTGCATAAAATATTTTTTCTATTCATTTACCTTTCATTTACATCTGGTTGAAGGATGCTGAACAGTCTGATCACTACTGAAAAATGATATGTGTTGATATTGCCCTTATAGACAAGGTTGTGGTTTGGAAGTTGATGTGTACATGGGAAAGGCAAGGCTAACCCCTTTTACTGTGGCAGTTGCTCTTATAGTCATCAGCTGGATTTTAATATGACTCCCTTTTTCTAGAATATCCTTTCTTTTCTCTGTCAGTAAAGAAGCTCCAATTTTAATCACACCAGCTTATTAGCTCATCATTGCTTTTGAATGATTCCAACAGGTAACAAGTCCTTGATAACCTTCCTTCCTGTTCAGAAGGCATTGAACAGGCTGCCAGACCTCCTCTACCACTCTTTTTTGTTAATAGAGCAATAAACATTTGAGTAAAACAATCATGACATATACTTTTCCCCCTGGACTGTAGTATGGCACCAATTTGTGATGGATCTAATGTCCTGGAATAATCTGTTGTCTTCCAGATGAGTGGTCGTGGAGGTGGAGAGCAAGAGCAGCGACCTACATGAGACCGCAACAAGCAGGAGAGGAGCTGATCGGACTGCAGAGAGCCAGATGTGACAGGATGTAAAGTTGCTTTCCAGGCTGAAGATACCCTACCTGGAGAGTTTCTTGATCAACAGGTAACTTTCCACTGATGTTGCACTCACTAATTAATTTTTTCTGATATTCTGCAAATATTCCATCCTGACTTGTATGAGCATTCCTAAGGATCTATAGGCTGTCAGAGTTAAATGCAGCTGTGTTTAAAAAAAAAAAAAAAAAGTATTCTTCCCTCCTGGATTTGCATGCATTATTCTAAGACTTCAGTCCAGAAAAAAACATATAACTTTGCCAATATTGGCATGAACCAAATCACTGGGATTTTACTAGATGGTTAAAGGGAAACATTTGAAATTTGTGCTCGGATTTTTCAAGGCAAAGACATAATTATAGGCCAGATCAGATATCATTACAGGAATACTCATCCTATCAATAAAAGAAAGCATGAAGGAGATGTATCATCCATAATTTCTTTCCATGTAACATCAAAGCAAAAATGGCAGAGAGAGACCTGTAACTTCCATTAGCTACAGCAAGGAAAGCTGAGACAAAAGATGAGACTCAGGAGAAATGCAATGTACTTCAATTTTGTGTATAGATCTCTAGTTCATAATGTCAATATGGGGCTCATGGAACATGTACTTGCATTTGTGCAGATCTAGAGCTATGTGGAAGTGTCACAGATGAATGAACTGAAAACTGAATGGCAAATATCCCTTTAGCAAATGCACTGAGCAAATATCCATATACAGAGCCATAGTAGGAAATTACTTTCTAGTAATTTTGTTAGCCTTTCAAATCAGATGTTATGATTTAAAAGAGAAACAGTACTATGTTCAGAGCAAAGTGCTCTATACTTTATGCTAACTGGCTTACTAGATTGCTTATGCTTAGATAGAAAATAAAAAATGTCCATATTTGGTTCAGTTTGACAAGTTTGCTATTCAATATTATGTGTTTCCTTAAATTAGAAGTTCAAAAGATCTACTTGTGATTTTTATTTCAGACCCAGCTGGCTCATTATGGGCACTGTTGTTATGAGAGTTTGACTCAAAAAGGTAAAGGATCAAGTCCAAGTCTGATCTCTCATGGGTTCCAGTATGATACCTTAAAGTCTTTTCAGATTTTAAGCATTATTAATTCTGAATCCAAACCTTAACTTTCCCTATTTTTTGTTCAGATAGATGATAAGCAAATTAAGGAACTAATAGTAGCATTGTTATATATTTAAGTAAATATATAACTATTTTTGTACTATATAAGGACTATATAAGAGTATTGAGAGTATTAGGTATCACGAAGCGCCAGCATCCAATCACAAGACATGGAAGCAAGAACAATCCTTATAGGTTCATGACACTGGTAACTTGGAGAGGGAGCTCAGGATTGTGGTGAACTGGATTTATAATGTAGGAAAACAGGCGTCCATCTCCACAGCTGCAGATTGGCTGGTGGCATGAGAGTCCTCTCTGAGTGGGTAGTTCCTATGTCGATTAAAAAGGAACATCTGCAAAATGGAACAGAAGGTGCACGCAGAACTGCCAGTGTAAAATTAATTGAACTATTATTTTTCCCTCGGTGCTGAACCATGGCTTTGGCCGTGTGTTCCTTGCAGCTTTTCTGAACATGATGGTGCCCGATGAGAGTATACGATATCTGGTGAACTCTGTCCAGACCTTCAGCTATTTGTAATAAATGTGATGGATAATGCCAATGCACCGAGGCACAGAGCTGTTGCATGTCAGGGCACGTGTACGGTGCAGGCTGCTCCAAGCAGGGCAGATTTTAGAAGGACCTGAGTGGCATGTGCCATTTGTTAGGCTGTTGGGTTAGGACTGCTAACAAAGAAAGTGATTTTTTTTGGAGATGAGTAATTGCTGAGTAGGAAACAGCTTCTTCTGGGTTTTACCGTCTCCACAGATTACAAAGATTAATTTTCCTCCTGCTTGTCTTTTTACAATAATTAAAATGTTTTTTAACTCAATAGCCAAATCCAGGGCATCTCATTATATTTTGACCCTTATCATTAATTCTTATGAGGCTCAGTCCCTCAGGAGTGGCCATGAGTGCTCATAAATCATATGGTAAATAGCCTGACAAACATTGTTGTGTCTTATGATGGATGTGAGTATCTAGTGGGATTTTAAAAAGTTCCTGAGAACATTGAAAATAATAAGGTTTAAGCAGATAATCTGTTTTGGCTACCTTAAAAATCACATGAGGCATTGGTGCAAAAGCACAAGGGAATGTTTGCAGACCTACATTAATTGCTTTCGACTCAGCCATGTTTTCAGAAGTACCTTAGGAACATGTAATTTGCTAAATCAGGAGAAAAAAAAACACTCTAGGATTGAATATCAATATGTAGCAAAAGTAGTGCTGCATTTGTGGGGAGTTGAGGTTAGACAAGAAACGAGGCTGGTAGGGAGAGGTGGCCAAAGTCATTGACGTGAGCCTGAGGGTGGACCTGTTTGCTGTCAATGTGGATGGAGAAGGAAGAGTTTCATTCAGTGGGGGAATGGGGCGACTCATCTTGAGCCAGCCCTGAGAGAGTGCTCGAGGTCTACCTTGAGCTACGAGCTGTTTGTATCTCCCATTTGTATTTGCAGTGGATCTCTAGGCCTTATACATCCTGTCCAGAAATTCTGTTTGTGCCGGGTTTGAGAGCTTTGTCCTATAGCTTTGAAGGAGAGCTGGCCAGTCACATCACATTAATAAACTGCATGTGATTTGCTGTGTTTTTACTGCTCACTTTGCTTTTGAAGGCTCAGCTAGAGAGTGAGAGCTGCCAAAATTGCAGCTGCACAGTTCCAGGCCTTGCAAGTCAGAGGTTTCTCTGACCATGGACACTAATGTGGATGTGATGGTTGCTCTTTAAGCCTTTGCCACACCTGTCTTTGGTTCCTTTTAAGAGATATTATGTTCCAAGTCACTAAAATGGGAACATTTCCAGAATAAAAAGGAGAATATGTCCACAAAACTGCATCTTCTTACTTTATACTGCTGATAATATACAGACAATGAAAACTACCTTCTACTTGTACTGCTCAAAGCCTTTTGCACAGAATTGTAAGAATCCTAATATCTACATGCCGACCAAAGCTGGGATTAAGTTTCAGTCAGTCAAAAAACTTCACCTGAAACTTCTCGTTCAAGAAACCTTGGTGGCTTTATCTAAAGGAGAATTTTTGAAGAAAACATCTGTGCTTTTACTGGGAGAGAAAAATTCTCATTCTTCCTTCTCTCCCACAAGGAAGCCGTTTGCAAACCTGCCCTTCAATCAGAGAGCTGAAGCTTCAGGGCTGTGCGATTCTTCCTCACTTCAGTGAGGCAACCAAAGGGGTGAGAGAGGTGACAAGAGCGTTGCAGGGATGTTATGACATTGCAAGGCAAAGGGACTTGCTTATTTCTCCTAAAGAATTTCCTTGCACACAAAGATATTTTTCCAGACACAAACATTTCTTCCACATAGTGGAACATAGTGAAAAAGAGCATTGTGGAATACTAAAGCTGCAAGGTGACAGGCAACAGACCACTGAAAAGGACTTGGTGACATGTCCGTGTTTCCATTCCTGCATGTGGTGGCTAGAAGAAACCACTGCTGAAGAGACCTTATATCTTCAAGTGTGCAGAATGTCTTGGAGAGGGAGCAAATGTCTCCCACAGAGAGTTCTACCTCGCAGAATACACGATAGAAACTGAATTAGTGCAGGCTGGGTTTAGAGATCAAACACTCCCCAACCGAAACTGGAAAGAGGAAGAAAATGAAATGCTTTTTTTTCCTGTAACTTTGTACATTTCTCCTCTCATAATTGCCTAACCTGCACTGAGGGTTGCTTTTTGTCACATCTTCTGTCTCATTTGAATTTGTTATTCTTAGATTTTTTTTCCCTTGGGGGCAATTTTGTTTGTAGTTGCTGTTTGCTTACAGGATTGGAAATAAAAAAAAATCACTGCCTGTCATAAAACAATTTACCTGGGAGAAAACAATAACTCCACCGAGGCAACAGCATAAGCTACATTTCTTGGTAAATACATGTTTTTTAGTGACTACTTTTATTTGTGCAATTCCTCTTTTGCAGCCCTTGACAGCCTCTAATTCCAGAGGATAAATTCCCTCCAGCTCCAAAGCTAAATTCATCAGCTGGGCTGATAAAGCCAGTTCTATTAGCGAGCCTACTGTATTCTCTGGAGTTGGTAATGAAGAAGAGAGACAAACCAACAGTCATTAGAAATAATATTCTGTATTAGTAAAAATAATATGAACATGGCAACAAAATTCACCTTAGTCTTTTTTTCCCTCTAAGACTTGGAACCAAGTATCAAGATTTTAAAAGCAAGAGATGAGAATGAGGTCACATAGAGGAAGTATCAAGATCTCTAGTAAGTCTATGACATAGGTAAGCACCAAAGTCTTCTACGCACATAGATTTTCTAGGCACAAACTCTCCTGGCTCAACAGATTTAATGGCCTTATTTGCAGAAACGTTGAGTACCCACCAGCTATCTACAAATAGCATTTCTGATAACCACACGATGGAATTTGAGCACTTCAAGCAAATAAAAATAAATTTGGACAAGAACAAGAATATTCAAAGCGCTTTCCATTCAAACTTTTAAGTAAAATTCTTAATTATTATTTTGTTGCTGTATATATATATTTTAAAACTCCTCTTGATCTTAACTATACTAATAATTTTCTTTTCTTTCTGCTTCTATTTCCAATTTCTTCAGTTCTATCTCTTGATTTATATGTATTACTGTCAATTATGATACCTTTCTAATGTATTAAGTATTCTTTTTCTTATTAATTCATGGATTCTTTCAAAACTAAAATGAACCTTTTAAAATTAGGAGGTTTCCTTACATTTGGTGCAATAACAGAGCTGTAACCTCTGAGAATGAAAGAGAATTCATGCTTTTCTGCTTAAATTCTCTCTCCCAATCTACTGTCTAATTGTTTCTAGTTTTGTAGAATTGGTTCTTTAAAGGATCGTGTTTTAGACTCTGTTTTGCTTGCACACAAGAAATGGAATAGGATAATTGGTTGTACCTCAGCTATCACGATTTTCTTAGCTAAAGGAGCTATTAGGCTTTATCTCTCTAGGTAAAGTTTAATACAGATTTCCAAGCATGTTGGATGCAAGCTGTTTGATTTGGGAAATTATCTTCTGGAATAGCACCAGTCTTTAATGTATGCCTTTCGTATCGCAGCCCTGCAATTTAGCATAATCTTTTTCTCTGAGCACAAGCTCTAAATAGATATTAAGAACCCGGCATCCTCTTCTTTTTATGTTTCAATGTCTGTAACAAATACCATTTTAGGACCCTATTTCATGCTTTATCTGTTGTCATACTGAGCATTCAAGATCACTTCCATATTATTTTTCAGTGAGTCAGAGATACGCAATGCCTTTTTTGACACACAGTTTTCTCAAAACTTAGTAATACATTTTGGAAATCGCTGGTTTCTGCTTATGAAATGGATGCAGAATCTATCCTGTGGTTGTGCTGTAAGGCAGCGTCTTTCTCATATTAGATATTTTTTGATGATGCCTTCTGTACTTTGTGAGGATGATAAAACAGCAGCTTATATCTAATAAATGTCATGCTGAAGATATACCAGATTTTCAACAGGAAACTGTGTGTGGTGCACAGTGTAAAAGCCACAAAATATCAGTTGGATGCACAGCTGGCAGGGACTGCTGGTTACGTCCTGATCCTTTTAGGGTAACATTTTCAGTGGAAATGAAACTCTTCAGGTTAAACCTGGTTCTCATTCTGCTCCCAGCCTCTGTTGCCAGAACCTTCTTTATTATTCCTAACGCGCTTGGAATTAGGAAATTTAAACTCTGAGATTTCTCTCTAGCCCAACAAAACCAGTAGGGACAATAAATATTAGTGAGTTATTTACGGAGAAAATAAGGATTCATATTTTCTCATAAATCATTTCCCTTTAGAACAGAGAAGTGCTGTTGTCTTCCACTGCAGTAAAATCATTTGGATCCCAGGACTGTGTATTTATCTCATTGACTCCCTCAGCAGCCGAGCAGCACGTCAGGGTTGTGTATGGGAATGTGACTGGTGCTGGGCTCCATGGGGCATTCCAGGATGCGGGAGGCTCTCCGTGTTGCCAGAAGGAGTTCCGAGGTGTATTTGAGGACGCCCTGCACAGCACTGCTCTAAGAGGGAAGCTCCTCTCTTTTCCTCCATGTACTGCCCCTTCAAAATGCACCTGAGCCTGAAAATAACTGATCTTCTCTCTGCAAATTTGGATAGAGGCTTTTTGTTTCTTTCTCCCAGCCAGTATCTTTGGTATTATCACATCCCCACTGTTCTTGTTCTTTACACTAGACATTTTAAAATTGCAGCTTTAAAATAAAGTATCTTGTATGGCAAGGGACTTGCCACACATGGGTTGGATGTGCTTGCACTGCATGGTTTTGGTCTTTTATTGCTTTTCACAACATTTTTACTTTTCACTCGTCATAACCTGTGTAAATCCTCTCCCAGATGGTGAGTCTTACCCACACAGGAAAGAAGCTGTACATTTTTACAGCACACTGGGCTATTTGTCTGAACATATACAACAACTCAGCTTGAAATACCGGCCTCCTACACAGCCACATTCACACTGATGGTCGATGGTTCCCCTGGGGTCCTGTTTTGTACCCTACAGCTGCCAAGGTTCAAGTGTGCCAGTGAGGATCCCAGTGACAGCAAAGAGTCCCCAAACTTTCCATTTTCACGACAACCACATGGTCTGTTGTACAGTAACTACCACTTTGTCAGTGGTTCCAATGTGAGCACTGAAAACTGTTGGCTGTTGAAAAGCATCTTTTTATGTCTTCTCTCCCAAGAGTCTGATATTTTTGCATGAAGTTGAGCACAAAATGCTTCTCCTTTCAGTGTGAGTAACCAGCATCGAGCTTGCCCTGAGGATAATGTGTTCGTGGTCAGTTTGCTGCGTGTGGCACTATGATGCCGATGAGAGCTTCCTTGTGGGAAACACCCAACTGGTGCTCAATTTGTGTGCTCTTTTTTCAAGTGAAGGTTGTGACAGTCATTTCAGAGCTGGTAAGGCATAGCATCGGCAAGCAAAATATTCATTAGTCGCAGATATCCAGTGAAATACCTGACTAGACAGGGCTGAACAGAGTCATTTGAGGAGGGAACTAGGAGAAGAGGAGCCCTCCCACAAGCACTTTTCTCGTAGGCCTTTTCTCTGTCTCACTTGCTTTGGACTGCGGTCCCAATCTCAATTTCTTTGGATCCTGGCCCCAGACTGGTGCTGAGGCAGGAACTTTTGGGACTTCCCATTATAAAACCTGATCCTTATCATACAAATACGATAGTGTTAATGCACACAGATCCGTGTAAGATATCTAGCTTTCATCTACTACTGCAAATGGCAATGTTTGCACTGCAACGTGCTGAAAGCTACAGAAATAACCAATAGACCCAGATCTATGAGGTCAGATCAGACCCAAGATAGCCATTTTTGCACCCATCTTTAAGATAAGATTCCTAAAACCCACATAAATGCACAATTAAGTTTAACAACTTATACCCCATCTGAAGGGGCGTGACTAGTTTTTATAATATTGTTATTGATATACATTAATAAGTTTTTATAATATTGTTATTGATATACATTGATAAGAAGCAAGCACAGCCTCCTGTGGATGCAGGACGAGGGGCTGCAGAGGGGTGTGTGCACGAGCTGCCTGGGGTTTACACACAGACTGATCGTGGAATGGAGGTTTTTCTTGCAAAATACCATGACGAAGGAATTGGATATATTTCTGTCTTGTTTGTTTATTTATTTTGCCTCTTTAACACACACCTGCAGCCATTTTATTCAACAGACTGGCTGGGTTCTGGATTTTATGTGTTTTTTTCTGGTAGGGTTCTGTGTTTTTATGTGAGCCGTAAAAGTCTTTAAATGCTTAAGAAGAAATATTTCTAAGACCTCCTTTGATCTGAGTGAGGTACTACAGTGCTTAAGAGTGGCCCCAAGCAGTTATATCATCCAGTGCAACCTTTTGTGCATCTCTTCTATATTGCATCTTCACCCAGATATCCCCATGTGAAACCTAAATATTGAAACTAGACCATAGGACTAGGACCTTCAGGTGCAGGAAGCTGATGGACCAAACCCTGCTATTCCAGTAGTCAATTAAGGGAGATGGGTGGTGGCAGTCAGAGCAGATGGCACATTAGTCTGTCCGTGGGTGCTGGAGTTATGTATGGCCAAACAAAATTAACAACAAAACCCCAATGCTCCGTGTACCCCTGGCCTGCTGCCGGCTTCCCTGCCCCGCTGCAGCAGACGTGACTCAGTGCCACCGATTAGACGTCACTGCAGCCAATAAATTCTATCTTGAGGCGAGCTCAGCAAACGCTCCCTCCGCTTCTACGGCTGCAGGTTGCAGCGGTAACAGACTCCTGCAGCTGCCCTTTTGCTGGCTGCGCTTGCTCTGACCTACACGTCTGCTTTTGTTGTGCTAAAAATAGGTGGTCTCGAGCTCTCAGCACAGCCAAGTGACCTGCTCAGAGACCAGCTGCCACATTAAAGAGTGCATTTGCCTTTGAGTAGATATAATGTGCATCAAATCAATTATCTCAGTGAAGGCTAAATAGCGGTTTACTGTACTGAGCAGGGAACTCAGAGCTTCTAGTGTCTTGGGCACCATTGCATTGCTCCAAGTGTGGGTCTGTGGACTTGCATCTCTTCCCAGAGATTATTACATAGTGGCAGCCTGCTCGGTTTTCCAAAGCATTGCCATAGATCCTAGTGGAACAGCCGAAAGCCTTTGGGGAAGGATTTTAGACAATATTCTTGCTTCTCTGTCTGGTTTTACGTACAGAATGTGGGATTTAGATTGCATTTTAACATGCCTTAATCATCTCTTGTCCTGTCTCCAGGGTTTGTGTTCCCCAGGAGGGGACAGCTCCGGAGCATCCATGTCAGCTATTGATTATTGCATATTTTGTTTCACTTTTGCACTTGCTTTGCATTTATCTTTGTGTGATGCAGTCTTCACCATTGACATTGACTTTAAATCAATTCCCTGATGCCAACAATGGCTGCAATTGATTTTGAAAAAGCAATTAGCTTTGCTATGGAAAAACCGCAGATATAATTTACATTAAAGAATGCTCAAACCTCAAAGCCAAACCGAGACCAAGTATTTTAGCAGGATCAATCCTCCAGTTTTAAGTGTATGTTGCTGCAAGATGAAAAGCACTTTTACAGAGCCATGAAGTAGAAAATGCCAATTCAGCAGTTAGTTTTATGGATTTGATGTGATGCATTGGGAGTGGGTAGGTAGGTTCATATGTGAACCAATCCTTCCGTATGCGTTCAAAGGTTATCTCACTGTGGCATTGAACATAACTTGGGCACTTTAAGAAGGGGAGGTAAATTTTAAACCACTTAATTTTCCTAATTTCATTCAGGCATTTCATTTATTTCAATTTGCAGGCAGGGTTTGAACTGGAAATGAGAAAGCCCACTAAGTGCTGAGACAGTGTTGTGATTTTATGTTCTTCTGTGTCCTAGTGTTCCAGTGTCCCTGGGAAGCATAAACTATCTTGGATTCTGCAGCGTTCCTGAATTCTCGACGTAATGGAAATCAACTTGCTGTTGCAAGTGATAACAGTTTTGGAGGATGAGTCCCCAAATGTGGTGATCAACACAACCTCACGAACACAGCAAGGACTATACCAGCAAGGATTTCCATATGAGGTGCTCATAAAATTGGGGCTGTATTTGCCCAAATTCTCATGACAGAACCATCACTTTCATCAGACAGCTCAGCTCAATAGCATCAGGTTTGTTTTGAAAAGGCATAAAGCTGATTTGTGTTTCAGCTCTGTGTTAACAAAACAGGATTCATGTTTGTATTCTTTTTCTTCAGAACTCCCAGAGTGCAAGTTTCGTAGCCCTGTCTCTGTTTGGAGAAACTCAATGGAATTTCCTCACTAGTGCCTTGCTTCTGGAACAAATGACCAGTTTCATCCATTTCCTTTCCAAGCCATGTTTGTACTAGAGCCAGGATGTGAAATATGGTCCAACGTCATGATCACCTTCATGATAAGTTTCAAGTCATGATGAGATGAGCAGTGAAAAAGCCTCGAACTAAATGGCATTATGTGACATTTTCATTATATTTCAAAATACCTTATCCAGTCGCACCAATATATTTTAGTTTGGAAAGAAATTTTACAAGACAAGTTGTACGTGGACAGCCCACTTCCTTTTAGGATAGGATGTGCTCTGTTAGAATATGGTTTTGCACATAAGGAAACTGTAGAATTAGCCCAAATGTATATGGAAAATACCTGTGGCAGAACCTGTCTATGCAATGTAGACCTTAGAGCTTGCCTTAGCCTAGAAGAGGAAGATGTCTAGTGCAGTTTCAAAATAAAACCACAGAATATCCCACTCTTCCTTTGGAATAAAAGTTTACAGCTTACCAGCAAAATTTGAAAAACTGAAATGTCCTAAAGTCCATTTTTAAATCATAAAAAACAAGTTCATAGGACATTTGCAACTGTTCACTTATTTGTTCTTTCATTAAAAAATAAATATCTGCAATGCTCTTAGCATCTCCCCTGGATTTATGATGAAGCAATGTCCATTTGTTTCAGAATGCCAGGATCCGTTCAACCTCAAGATGGTGCTAGATGGCAAGTTGGCCGTCACAACAACTCTTGTTTGTCATTTACATTTTTGCAGAATGAAACAGGATCGATAATGTGTAACTGGTGAATAACCGTTAGGAAAGGATGAAGGCTTCTTATTAAAGTGCATTATCTGTATATGCAGATATGTTTACTTACCTGAGCAGAACATCAATTGAATTGCAAAGATCTTGGCTACACCAATGGCTCAGACACAATAACGCTTGGGAAGAACCAAGGCATGTGTAAAAGTCCCTGGAGCGATTGCGGCAGGAGATGTTCAATGTGCCATGGGGAGACTTACATGTCTGCTGGAACCAGACAGCAGTCTGAGGGTAATGGAAGCGTTGTTCTTGCATGGTAAAGTAAATGGAATATATCAGATAAATATTAATCATTTAGAGCTCTTGAAGGACTTAAAGGGATACTAAACTCATTCGAAATAAGCAATGTGTAGAAGTACTTCAACTTTCAGTCCAAGGGAAGCAGTTGTGCTCATAGAAGATGGTTATCCAGAGTTTGGCTGTAGTGCTTTACCTATAGCAGTATGATAAACGTGGCAACATCTTGCTGGTGTGAATGCAGAGGGGCCAGCACAATATATCAGCACAACCGCCCCGATATCCGCAGGGAAATCAGCTTTTCAGGATACCAGCATCTTCCTTGGGCAATTTGTTAGGACAGGCAGGTGTGGGGATGGTGACACCCAGCACAGAGGACTCACCTGCTGCCTGGAGGAGCCCCACGAGCCGGCACGTCGCCCAGGTCCCAGTGTGCAGAGACTGGAGCAGGCTGGGCTGCAAGGGGATGGGTCAGCCCAGGACACTGCCGTGTCTGGTGCCCTCAGAGCCACCCTCAGAGCTTGGCAGGAAGATCTTAAGTCTCCAGCACCAGTGAAAACTGGAGATGGCTTCAAAGAAATAGGAATTCCTTCCTATGAGAGTGAGGTCCTCACATGCACACAACATAGAGGAGATAAGCACAGCCTGTCTTCTACCTTTCTGATGATAATATTCTCCATTTAACACATGGTGATGTTCAAAGCTCGTGTTCAGAGTTTCCCTTGCAGACACAGCACCGAGTTTGATTTTCTTGTGCAACCAACTGTGGCCAGGTGCCCAGAAAATGATATTGCACCTTCCCTCCTTGCGTCCTTCCTTCTCGTGACCACGTTGTCACTGTTTATGGCCAAAAATAGTGCCTGCTTCATAAGGTACTTGCAGTTCAAAGTGTTGGTGATGGAAATGGACCTGGTCACCCTGAATAAAACCCTTTCCCAATGTGAGACCTGAGTCTGCCTGAAGACTGTATACTGCAATTGATGGGGATGGGAACGCAGTTGGTCTCACTTTCTAATTCAGTATTTTTTTTTCCTATTGTTTACTTGTCTTTTGTCTTTTGTAAAGCTTGCTGTTTTGGCAACAATTTTTAGTCTTACAGAAAAGCATCAAAATGGGAACAATTTATGTGTCAAGTCAATTTGTTTGGAACCAGAGAGGCCTTTCAAAAGAATGGCTGTTTAACTTATAACTTGATAAATGAATCAGCAAAATAATACGGGGACTTTTAGATCAGATGTACAGCGACAGCAGGCTTTCTATTTTATTTTCATTTTATTTTGGATTTTTTTTCTGTTTTGACAGGCATTTGTCTTGATATCTTTCAATGTTTTTATAATTGTTTAATGCAAGTTTAATGAGGAGGCTGAATCAGCCAAGATAGTGTTACAGCAATCTGAAATATTTTGGCAGTGAAAAGTGCTCCCTGATATCCTGAAATGAGTGGAAATTTGCCACCACTCCTTGGTATTTAAAGAAGATTTTGCTGGGAAACCTGGAATAACATAAATGAACTCACTGTTGCCTATCACACACAAGGTCTCAGCCTCTATAGCATTTAGTGAATGCATTTCTTGGAGAGAAGGGATCAGCGAAATGTAGTTGTTGGGAATAGAAACAAGATCATTTGTCCTGCGCAAAGATTTGTATGAGGTGCACATAAAAGTATAAATAGCTGAGGAGACCGTGTCCTCGTAAATGATCATTGTAAGGTTGGAGGGCTTTTCAAGAAGATATTTCTTGTCAAGACAGTTATAAGGAAACTGGAAGTAGATTTGAGGTTTTATTATAGGGAATGTAATTCTACATCACTCATATTTAGTATTTTAGCAGGACAAATATTTTATGTATAATTTTAGAAAGTATTTTTGAAGGAAAAATCACACTGGTCATCCCAGCTCGCTGAAAATCTATTTTTAAAAAATATCTCAAAAGCAGAAAAAAATGGCAGTTTAGAACAGTGGAGAAATCATTATCCTATGACTTGTTTTCATTAGATTAAATTCCAAAGTGACATTCCAGCTGACAGAAGCAGGGAGCTAGTAATAACATTCATGCTTACATGGCTCAGGATTAATCAAGAGGAGAGCCGAGGTAGGAGTGTTTAGCTAAAAGCCGTTTTAAGTCACAAGTACATAAGGAGAGATGATTAATTATGTTGTCCACTTTGGGCAATGACTGTGCAGGACAAATTGCATTTGAACTTAGCCACAAGAGAGTTTAAGAAGCAAAAGCAGTGACTGGTGATTAAAAATATATATATTTATATATTTTTTCTTTCCCTTCTGATACAGGAAATGATTCCCGTGGGCTTCACAGAGGGAATTAGGAGCGTGTTGATTATAGGTCTGGTTCCTGATGAAGGTTCCTCCCAGCTCCAGTCTTGGAGGTGCCTCTTGCTGAAACACCAGGGCCGAGTCTGCAACCACACACTGCCCTCTGCCACGCGGAGATCGGAGTCAGCAGCTGGATCCCCATATGGAGCAAAATGCTTCCTGTATTAAAAAAATACTTTCCAACAACTCTTTTGGCACGGACAGTCATGAGCGCTGTTAATGCATTCCCATCAGGAAGTTAAACTAATTAACTTCTCTCTTATGCATACCGGGATGATATTTTTACATTGCCCAGAGTGCAAAACCATGCAGAAAAAAAAAGGAAAATGTCACCTTCCCATAGACGCCCCATGGCAGGCACGGGCATACTTGTAGCGGTGTTATCTGTGCTGTTTCTTGTCAAAATAGAACAAAAATTCAGTGTCTCAGCTGACATCTCTGGTTTGGCTTGATAGGTGTCTCTTCTTACTCTGTCTTTATATTTTTATTTTTTAAGTTTTGTTGTGCTCTTAATATCCCTGCTGCCTCTTCCTCCTTTGCTGTTTGATTTCCAGTCGGGAGGAAATATATTCCAACATTGCCATGCAGCATTTCTGAAGTAATGTGAGAATATGATAGTGATGGGATAATAACGGCCCTGGATCTCTTTAATCTTGCACCAAGCCTTCTTTTATATATATATATATATATATATATATGTTTTTATTTCTTCAGCTTGCCTAGGGAAGCTAGAAACGCATCCTTTGGAACACAACTGATCTCAGCAATGAATCTCGGTTTAGCAGAGCAGAGTGTGATTTAAGTGAGTAATCAAGGGCAAAACCCACCACGCTAGTGGGTGTATGAGCACTCACCTCTCGTGGTAACTCCTGTCGTTTATTTATCAGCAGTTTTCCCCCTGCAAGGAGGTGCTCTCTGCAAGTGTTGTCAATGTGTCGTGGAAAGCAGCGGTAAAACAGAAGGACGAGGACCATTGTCTGCAGCTGCCTGGAACGTCTCAATGAGATATTTTTAGTCCATTGGAATCTAAAATGCCTCGTGTGTTAGTCAAGGTCATTTCTTTTGAACTTGTCTGATGCACACAGTGAAGCTCCTATATTAAATGCAATTCAGCATAATATCCCTAATTTAAGATGTAGACAATTATGACAGATTAACCAGAGATAATAGCTGTGAACCTGATTCTTTATTACCTGGATCAGTGATGTTGGGAGAATAAATGGAAGGCATAAATGAAATAATGTGTCGCTGGGCAATTGAAGAACATGCTAAATCACTTGGCTAACCAAGAACAAAGATTATGTTTTTGAGCTGACAGAAAAAATCATGGTTAAGGTCACTGCAGATTTATTATGCCAAGGAGCATTATAATAAACTAGATTGTCTTTGTAATATAATTAACCATAAGAAGGCTCAATCTTTAGCTGATTCTCTGTTGCTGGCACATGAATTCGTACTGAAATTATTAGATGACAATGTTGTCTCTTCAAATTGATGGGAGTCTGTTGAGCTGTGCGGACTGAATGTTTTCAAAGGCACAAGAGGGAGAGAGGCTGTTGGCAGTAGCTGCTTGTCTGGCTTTTAGGAAATTCCAGAGCTTTGTAACTTTCTATTCCACAGCCAGGAGGAACGCAGGGTTTGTTCCCCCCAGCCGCCCACTCACCCCCGCACAGTGCAGAATCCGTGAAGGGAAGAGGAGTTCTGGGTGATTTAAATATAATGTTCCCCTTTCTATTTTAAGATGTCTGAAATATGAAGTAGTTATTAACTGCAATGGTTTTTAATATGCATTTCATGAAAAAAAAAGTAGAAGCACATTCTGAAAATATTTAAAATCATAGAATCATAGAATCATAGAATGCCTAAGGTTGGAAGGGACCTCTAGAGGTCATCTAGTCCAACCCCCCT
>JAWLRI010000217.1:2248458-2313762 GCA_034781795.1 Crypturellus tataupa | reverse complement strand
CTCATAGGGCAGATGTTCCAGCCCCTGATCATCCTCGTGGCCCTGCGCTGGACTCTCTCCAGCAGCTCCACATCCTTTATCCTTTTTTTTTTCTCGTTTATATAATGCACTTTAATCAGGAAACACCAGTTGAATCAAGAAGCCCCCCTTTCTGTGCATGGTCACAGAGGACTCGTGGATGGAAGGGCTCTTCAAGCCCCATGGGAGACTGTGTCCTCTTGAGCAATAGACACCTCCTGGACTCCAAGGGGCTTTGGAGACCCTGTGCCCAGGGCAAGGATGCTCTTTACTGCTTTGGGTTATCGTATTGTGCCTCACATCGGAGCTGTTTGGCTCAAGAGACTGAGATATCCAAGCCAGAATGAAAGACCTGTTCCCTGTTTTAGGCTAGTGAGGACTGGGACAGGTCTTGGCCTCTAGGAGCCCTTTTTTCTGTCAAGCTTTAAAGGTTTTTTCCCTAACCAGGTGTCTCGCTGCTTGGTTCAGGGGGTCCCCATTGCTCTTTCCAGTGCAACTGAAGCTGTTGCACTCATTTGTGTTATAAAACAGTGTGTCAGGAAACCACAGCCGCAGGTTCAGCTCTTCTCTGGGGACCACTGGGCAGTTACAGAAATGAAGGATGTCACGCCAAATCCTTATTTCCCATCAAAAAAAACGCTTTCAGAATGACAGGGTAATAATACCCGGCAGATTGAGGGACTTCACGGATGTTTTGAGGATATAGGTCTTGCCCACAGATTTCAAAGGCAGTGGAGCAGAGTGGGAAATAGGCTGTGCTGGAGCCTGCCCGAGCACACGGAGACCCTCTGCACTCCCTGCTGCACGGGTCTGCGAGGAGGAGACCCTGCCAAGGCCCCAGCCACAGCCTGAAGCTATTTAGGGTGTTGCTAATAATGGCAACATCATTATCTGCAGCCAAACTCATTTACATTCCGTATTTTGAAGGAAGGGAATTGGGATTAGCTAGGCGAGCACCGTTCCTCCTCCAGCCGAAGGGAGAAGCGCTGGGGTAATCAGGTGAGGCCCCAGAGATATGGTAATGCCTTGTTCCTACATCTATTGATTATCAGCCTACACGGATGACATGGAGTTACAGATATTCCTTTGAAATAAAGCTCAAGGGTTTTGATATGTCACACACGGATCTTGGTTAGATTTTTAATAACAATTTATAACCATAGTTCTAAAATCACCATATTAGAGTTTGCATTAGTGTGTTTTTCTGCTGGATGCTGAGGCACGGGCATGAGCAGCCTCTTTGCTGCTTTTGGACAGGGCATTTTCTTTCCTGCAAGGGAATTCCTTTACCATAAGCTGTGTTCCTTGCTCCTGTTTTGTGTGTGTGTGATTCTCTCACTTCTCTACTAAATAGGTGTAGGAAATCTGTTTTCCAGTGAATTCTCAGAAAGCGTAGATCAATTAAGGAGGTAAATGATGAAATTAGAAGCACGACTACAATCTGGATACTCAGGGAGTGCAATAATAGGACGCTGCAGTCGGAGCTCCCGTGTGTTTCCAGACCTGGGCCCGCCAGCGCTTCCAAAGCAGATGCCCTACTTGGAGTGGAAGTTACTGGGCTCAGAGCTCACTGCGTGGGCACGATATTACGTCCTGTATTGCACTCAGAATCATCTTCGGTGCTAGTAATGGTCCCTGAAAGACTTATAATAAGGGACACAGAAAATGATTTCATTTTGTGCTTGGTAAAGTGAAAACCGCCCTTTGGTGTCCGGCCCTGCCTTCCTCATGGGAGCCAGTTTTGTTCCTCCCCGGTTATTGCGAGGGAGAGGATCTGAAGCCGGTGGCTGTGGTTTCTGCAGGAACTGTTGCACATATTCTGCTCAGAGAGTGAATCAGAGGACCAGTCGCCCTATTAAGGGCTTCCACTCCTCTCCTATCAGTAAAAATAAAGCACTCGCCTTGGGAAATGTTATCTCAGCACCTGCAGTGGCTACTACTGCTCTACCTGCCTTTACTGCCCCAGGGTGCCAGAGCAATTGCAAATGCCATCCAGTGTGAGCTAATATTGCCAAAGGGATTGCAAATACCAGCCAGCCCTCGCCATTCACACCCGAGGAGTTAAAATACCAGCGCTACAGTAGCCTCATAAATTAGCAGCACGTTACGTTTTTTCATTACAGATGTGGCAATGTCATCCAAGAAAGTTAATAACTCAGGCACCAGGAAATGGTCTTCCAGGTAGCAAATGTTGAGCAGATCACACGATTCCATTTATAGCACAGGAGATCATCCAAAATGTCACCATTGCTCTGGAGAAAACAAAGTGCTGCATCCAAACACGCTGGCGGCTGCGTCAGTGAGAAGAGAGTCAAACGCTCATGCCCATCTATTACGCCAAACATATTGTCTTTAACAACTCTGCGCCTCTACATAATAATGAATGGTAATTTTCCTACGGCAGGTATTGGGAGTCAGCCCTACAACACTATATTTTTTCTGAATGTTTCAGGTCCCACTACAAATCTTAGTAGTTTTTGCTGCCTCTCTTTGCCATAGGTCATGCTTAATGATCTCAGGAAGGCTTGCACTGGCATAAGGAGAGGGGACAGAGTTTGTCCGAGGTTACCCCAGTGACGAGCACATCCAAGTACCCTTGTTCTCAGCCTGCTGACCCCACCGTTACCCAGTGAAGCATCTTTTATAGCGAAACAGGGTTTTGCACCACTCCTTATGGGATATCTGTGATGCTAAAGCATATACAGCAGGCAAAGCTTCCTGAGTAATTTCCATGAAATTCCTATGATATGAACCTAGAGTATGGGGACTGCCTGGCTGTTTCACACAGGAGACTGGAATTACACGAGATATTCGTCAACAAAGCAAGTGGCTCTGGGCTTGCAGAGACAGCCTGCTCAAAGGCCAAGATTCAAATTTTCCAGGGCAGGAAACGAAACAGGTGCCCTGGAACAGGGGCTGCCGGGGTAGAAACTTAAATATCTGGCTCTGGGCACTTGTGTTGCTACATGTCCCCTAAATGCTGCCAAAGCAAAGTATTATCCTGAGTTCCCACCACGTCCAACACTTTTTCCAGCCTCCTCTCCTCACGCTGCTTTCAGTGCCCAGGAGCATTCAGAGCTTCACAGCCGATCTGAGCAGACTTTAAAGAAGGGAAGGACAAGAGGCGAATGCATTAGTCAGAGTTTAACAGCTTTCCAGGAAAATGTCATGTCTTTGCAGGGCTGAAAGTTTTCCCTGGATACTGAGTCACTGCTGCGCATGGAAGCATTCTGGGCCACGCAGTCCGCGGCGCTGAGTTGTATTCCTCACTCTTCACACAGTTGCATAACAAAAAGGAGTCATGCCTGCTCCATTCAGCGTCTTGGCGATGATTTGGGAAAGTATATGACAATAGCCACAGGTCAGGATAGTTGAGAGTCAGGTTACATTATTACAACTTGCCAGAAACCAAGCCCGAAGGCAACATTCTGTATGGCAGGAATCGTCCCTGAGACTTTACAGCATCGTTTCCTGAATCTAACGGAGCTGCTGCTCTTGTTTGTGCAGAACGTGGACGAGAAATTACTCTAGACAAGTTAAAATCAAAGACTTGGATTGTAAATAATCCAAGTAACAGTAATTGGTAGCAGATTGGGAAGAATGGTTTAGTTATATGGATACTATTGCATCTGCAGAAGAAACCAGCCTGCTCTACAGTGCACAGAAAACAGATCAGATCTTTGTATTTTTATAGTAGGGTCAGAGAGAGGAGAATTAGGGTTACTTTGGTATAATTTAGCAGAAAGCTGCCTTCTGAGACACAAAAGGAAAGTCCCAGGGTTTGCAGCCTTGCCTGGGAATAGTGATGATATTCCTGCCGAAACCTTTTATTTTCACCCGTCATTGACTCACCTTTTCTCTCGGAGCATCACCCAGCTCTGAAGGAAGCTGCTGGATTTCTGACATTGCAGATCCCTTTGAAATCTGTCTTTTTTCCCCCTTCTATTCTCCCTGTCACTGTGTGTTGTCAAGCCTTCAGTCAAGAGGATCAATTTTAGTTCAGTACCAACATCCGATTCCTTCTACAACTACCCAATTTGCTTCATTCTTTGCAGTTTGCAGCGCATCCCAGGGGCTGCACAAGCTGTGCTGCTCTTCAGTGGCTCTGCTGTCAGCACGAGACTGCCCTGAGCCTCAAAATATGGTAAGAAAATGTCTCAAAAGAAATGAATGTGTGAAAAGATGAAGATAAAATGAGTGTAAAGATAAAACAAATAAAAAGAAAAGGACCCGAGGAAAGCTTGTTTGGCTTTCAGAACTGCCAAGGTATTAATCTAAGCTGCATTTTGGTTCCCGTCCAACATGCTCTGATAACCTGAAGCGCTCGCTGAAAAATCGGAGGGCAAGTTTGCCAGAATGCACTAGTATCCAGTTAGACACTGTTGAAGCCCTGCCTGGAGAGCAGCATCTAGCAGTTTATTTTGTTGTTTCAAGCAAGTTTTGCATAAAATAGAATAGCCTCCACTCACTATGACCTTTGGCCTGTAAATATTTTGGTCTTTTTTTTTTTATAGTTGACTATAGACCAGTTAAAGGTGAGCTTGCATCATCTAAAGGGCATCGTGCACATATTGTCAGTGACATGATTAAAACAAACTTGATTATTGCTTTAATAAAAAGGCGGGGGCGGCATTTAAAAGCATCTCTTCTGTCAGGTTCTGTGAGCATTTTCAGGAAAAAAACAAATCCAAGAAGAAGCAACACTCAGTTTAGCAGGATTTCAAGAGAAAAACACAGCAATGGAGCAATGTCCTGGACTGACTTTAGAGCTGCCATTTTAAATTGACACTAGATTGCAGGTAGCTCAGAGCCAAAGAGTTTGATCCATCTGGAGAGTGGAAGGAGTAATTTATGGTAAAGTGGAATTTTACCATATGGTAAGTGGAGAAAATAAGAGACACAAATTTGGAAGCAGAGAGTACTCTTTTCCTTCAAGGAATAAGATACTGGAAAAAGAGGAAAAGCATTTGACGACAATCCCATTATCAGGTTACTGGTTTTCCCAGCTACTTTAGCCAGTCTGATATAAAATATGACTGTAATTTTCTTCTTTAAGCCTAACCTTATATCACGGCAGCAATAGCTGTGCTGCTGCTACGGCGCTGAGCACAGAAGTGGTTTGGATGGGAGCTGAGCAGTGCCGAGACCAACCACCAGCAGCTGCACCGTGGCAGTGCTAACGGGTCAGGGCAGAGTTTGTTCTCCAGCACTTTGCAAGCATCAATGCACGGTTTGGCCATGGATGGAGCAGGTCAAGCAGGAGAGACGGTATTTCATGACCTGTTGGAAACCACAAGCTCTGGAAAGGATTTTATCCTTCGTTACTGGGTGGTGTCTATATTTGTCAGGTCCAAAGGTCTGGTAAGGTGACCTTGCACCCATCTGTTCCTCCAAATCTACCTGTGTTTGGGCCAGGCAGAGGCAAGGCAACTCCAGGCTGTTGAAAGAAGAGGTGTGAGGCCTCTCCCCCATGCTTTTCCTCGCAGCCCTCCTCCTTCACCACTGATTTCCTTTCCAGTAAAAGTGGAAGGCACTGGCCTTCACTTTACCTGGGCATTTTAAAGCAAAAATGTCCTTTTCCTTTGTGATGGCCCTCCAGTCTTGTGTTTATTAAAAGCTTGTTGTGTCACTGCCCTATGAGATAGCGTTTGTGAGATCACCTGTGTGGTGTGTTGATGCAAGTGAAGCATCATTATTAAACTTGTGTTTTCCCTTAAACCATTTACAATGAAAGGTTGAAAAGCTTTAATTCAGAGGGGAGGCAGTTGTTAGCGAATCCCTCAGTGTTTTGCCCTTATATCTTGTGCTGTTTCCCTCACTAATCTACCTGTTCAGTGAATTGAAAACAAACTGATAAAAGTCACTCCCGTTTCTTTACCAAATTTTCAGTCAAGTGCACTTGGATGCAAATATTTTGACAGAGTATAGAGAAGGGAGAGTTGCAATATCTCTAAGAGATAATATGAAATGGCAGTTTGCTTCTATAAGGCTTCCCTTAAAATAAGGACTCCTCATGGTAACAGCTAAAGCCCCCAGTGCTGTCCAGTGTACTGTTACTGCAAGGATAAATAGCAGAGCCTCGTCCAAACCTTTTGCATATGGGAAGCTGTTTTAGTGCTGTTTTTGTATTGCATTGGTAGATAGGTCAAATTCTGAGCTTACCGTGAGCACTTGCAGTCAGATTGAATTGTCCTGAAGTGCAGGAGTAGGAACTAACTCATCACGCAGCCCACACGAGGACAAGGGGAAGGGTTTATACATATGTGAGGGGAGAAGTGCAGCTACATCAACCAGCTGGTTCTTGGAGCAGCAATGAGATCCGTGTTTATTTAGCGCTATAACTTCAAAAGCTTGTAACTAATTACAGTTGATGAAGAACAGTAAATTGCTGCAAATTTCCTGGTTTTGCACCCAGAATTTTTCTTTTCTTTTTTTCTTTTTTTTTTTTTTCCCCAAGGAGAGCAGAGAAAGCCACCTCTGCATTTTCTCCCCGTGCGGGAATACCAGGTTTGCTTTCGGCTGGTGCCATTCTCATTCCATCACCCGATGCCCAGCGAGGCCGTGTGGGCTCCTGCCTGCCCGTGGGCACCGCATAGACCTGCCCTGGGCACCTGCCCTCTCTGCTTAACCTGCACCAGCTGCAGCAGTGTCTGTGCTGGGTGGCAGGTAAGGAGGCTGACAATGAATCCTACAGTTAATAGTAATAATTATGGTTTTATAAAAAACACAGCTTGTTCAATGAACTGTGCCTTCTATTTAGAAATAAATAAAATTATTTTTTATAAAAAAATAGAAATATTTTCTTCTTCACGTTAATAAAAATGCTTTTTGAGAGGTGGAATAGATAACTTTTCCAAATGAAGCAGTGTCTTATCTTAAGGAAAACAGTGAGCCAGGCTCTCAGCGGATACCCTGGCAGAGTGACACAGCATCACCGGTTTCAGCGGGATTTTTCTGATTTCTCTAAATCATATCACCAGGCAAGTGTGTTTCCTGTGAATGTGAGGTGCATTTTGTGCATTTTGTGCATTTTGTGACGAGATGTTGTTGTCCACAAACAAGGTGTTTTGAACTCGCTTCTCGCACATCACTTCACTTGCTTACAACAGGCAGTAATTACATTTGTCCACGGAAGCCCATGGATCAGAGCACAATTTCATGCAATTAAATTCTATTTTTGAAACTCACTGAATTATAGAACCTGATTTTGATGGATGATTGATTTCTTCTACTTTAATCTTAATATAAATTTGTATACATAACATAGTTATACTTTTGGGGGTTCTGCCTTGAATACTCTTTTAAGTTTTCTTTATGATAAGTTCAGATCTATTATCCATAGTTGAGATGAATGATTAGATCAGCCTCTGTTGTATGTGCAGATTGCCTCCTGCCTTTCTTAGATCTATCGGTTTTATAGTAAGTGACAGCATGGAGAGCACAGTGGGCTGCAGAATCCAAAGGATTTCAGCAAATGCTGCTCTTGTGGTTATCACCTCTTCCGAGGCTCCACTGTGTGTATTGGTGTTGTCACCTCCTGACTGGTGGCAGCTCAGGACCTTGCAACTGGCAGCTCATCATGGAAACACCGCCCGCGGGGTCTGTGTCACCTTCCCGAGGGGAAGGCTGCCCTGCCGGGGGAGGTTTCACCACTTTGGGGTGTTTTGCACTGCTTTTTGGTGCAGTTTGACCTCCTCACTCAGCCGCAGGACGCTGCTATATTCAGAGCCCAGAACAGCACCGTGCACCACCCACTCATGTTCACTCACAACCTCGGGGTTTCAGGAACTTTCCTTCCTGCTGTCCCGTCCTTCTCCACAGTGACAAGGCCGGGCTTTTGTCTTCTGAGACTATAACTTAGTGTTCATGTCAAGTCTGTTTATCTTCTCACCTTGCCAGCATCAAATCCTTGGTCTGTCATTCAGACCCCTTAAGCCTGTCCTCATCCCACTTTTGTGCTTCTGGATTCTTGACCAGAATTTTAGCATCTGTTTTGAAAACTGCAGTCTTTTGGGCCTCTATTTTTCAAACAACAACAGGAAAATCCTCTTCCCAACCTTGTCTTCCAAACCTAATCCTCCTCCTTGAACATCTATTCTTCCACCCGCGCTGCGGCCCCCGAGAGCCTTCCTCTCTACCCTGACCTGCTGTTTGCTTTGGTCCTGCTCTCCCATCTCACCCTACCCATTCCCATGACCTCTTCCCTCTTGGCCACCGCTGGTATCACCCCCCTGACTCTCAACAAACCCATTCCCAGCCCGTTACAAGAGGCACCTCCATGTCCTGCTGCTCTTGCGCCCTCGCAGCAGGGAGCTGCTCTGTGTTTGTGAAGCCTCGTGCACCTTTCTGAACTATGGAAGAGAATCTCATTTTTATCTATTATTAATAGGACCGAATCTGCAATCCCCTTGGATAACCTCAATATAAATGCAACAGAAAATGCTCAATATATTTACTTTACCAGGATGAGGAAATTAATATTTTATTTCTTTTATTAAATAAATAATGTTTTGCTGGACTACTGTCCTTTGAGGTATAGCGATATTGCCATAATTACCACCCCAGCCCTGTTCCCTTCAAATCTCCCGAAGAACTGGAGGAGAATTACTGAAGTGCTCTTGGTCTCACTGATTAAACAAACGGCCGGAGGGCTTCCTTCGACCACGGATGAATTTGTGCAGGGCACAATTAGTTGTGCTGTGAGTGCTCCTTGTGCCTCCCATTCGTTTGGGGAAGGGCACGTCCATCAGTGGTGGCTTTTCTGGTGGCTGCGATATAAAGCCACAGGCTTAAACAGGGAGCCTTTGTAATTCCCCAGCTGCTGTAGTTGCTTTCTCTGTGCCTATTTATTTCTTATTTTTTAAAACCCTTTGTAATGGTTATTTCTGGCATCTCTATCACATAAGGAGAGTCATTCCAGCAAGATCTCCACACATTCCTCTTCTGGCTGCTCTGCCATGTTAATCTGCGTCTCTTAATGAAGATGCCCGGGAGCCCTCTCTGCACTCTGTGCAACACTCCAGGGTCCTGGAAACGCATTAGGGCAGCATATTTCTTTAAATATTACCATAAATACAAAATGAGTGTAGTGTTTCACAACGAATAGCCTTGAGTAAGTTGCTTTTATGAAAAGCTTTCTATTAGTGAAATCTTGCCGCTCGCCAGCGGAAGAGCAAAATGTTTTCTGGGGAAAAAGGAGCAGGATGTATGGAGTTGTCAAGCACAATGAAATGAGTCATAACTGCATTTTCTGAGCTACCTAAAAATTCAAAAATATTTGGGCTCTTGCAGGTTTTTTACTTGTAAAAACTATTGTTTTTTTTATTTTATCTTTCTCAATAAGTTTAAATCAGAGCCTTTTGATGTCAGCAAGAAGAGATGTATTAATTGCAGTGAATATGGGATGGATCTTGGTAGAATAATACAACTATTCTTATCTTGCACTCAGAATGAAATTTTCCAGAAGCAGATGGAAATGGGCCCATGCAAACTGTCTTGCTTTTCCTCAGAAGAATTTAAGGAACTTGTTTCTAGAGGCCAGGTGTAACGCAGATCTGCCCCGCTCAGATTTAGCCCTGCTGAACCTGTAAGCATGGATAGATTCGTCTAAAGGTTTGTGGCTCTGCTGCTTTGTCCTTCTGACCAGAGTGGAGGCTGTTTTGCTCCAGAAGACACGGAGCAATGTGTTTCATGCAAACTCCTGGCATAACCAAAGCTGTAGGAATGGAAACATCTGTAGGAAGAGTTATGGCAAGGAAGGAAGAAAGGAAGTAAAAGGAAGGAAGGAAGGAAGGAAGGAAGGAAGGAAGGAAGGAAGGAAGGAAGGAAGGAAGGAAGGAAGGAAGGAAGGAAAAGAGGAAAAGAAAAAAGAAAGGAAGAAAGAAAGGTAGAAAGGAAGAAAAAAAAAAGAAGAAATACTTTACAGTCCCTTACTCACTGCAAATCTGTATTGGCCTGATTAGAAATTTGTATCATGTTTTACCAGGAAAGAGAACATTGTACAGCTACTAAATAACTGTCATGCCATCCTGAAGAGTACCAGGTTTACTGCTGAAGAATTTATATGTTTCAGTATTGAAAGAATGGTACAGCCCAGACCAAGCTTATGCACACATTTTATATGAAGTCCTGTTAGATGTTAAACCAAACTCATAGTCTGGACCCTGCTGTTTCCTGCCAATCCCTCAAAACCCTGGGATTCCTCCCACCCTTCTGCACCCTCTCAGTTTCCCAGTTTCTAAGTTTCTTCAGGAGGATAAAACGTGACTGCCCCTGGCTCAGGAAGCCCTTGTCCCTCTCAGTCCAGCTTCCTGGCCAGGTGTTTCCTTCCACACCACAACCCTTTGTTCCTCCTGCTGTTTTTCGGAGAACATTCCCTACGGAGATTTTTGGTGACTTGCAGCATCCGCTGAGGTCCATACGGAGCACCCAGGCCCGTGGTTTTTGTGGGCAGGAGCATCTGGTGGCTTTGCTGGCTGCTGCTGCACTTCATCCTGACGGGTTCCACAACCTGTCCGGACACCCCGTCCCCTCCTTAGGCCTGGCCTTTGACTGCTCTAAAACTGGTGCCCAATTTGGAGGGCAAAGCATTGCTCTGGGTTGTAAAAGGGTTTAACTCAGAGCTGCCAGTAGTGCCCTGCGCCTTCCTTGTCCTCGGCTCAGGGCTGGGAAAAGTTGGAGACTTTTCCCACTAACTTGGATATTAGATGAGGAGAAGTGCGGACTAATGCAGACAGACTGATTAAAGGAAGGAAACCCATGGGGACAGTGGTAAGCATGCGACGAGCTCTAAATGTCCTATTCTGTCCCATTTAAATCAAAGTCAATTGTAAGTTAATAATTGTTGTGACGGGCAAACCTCAGCATGCAGTTGAGTGTTTTCCTCAATTTGGACATTGACTGTGTTTTCCTGCAGTTTAAAATGGACCTCTTTGAGAAAATCAATAGTTTTAGGCTATTCACACTGCAATGTTCAGTGCGCTCGTATATATACAGATGATCTCAAACATTAAATGACATTAAATGACACACGAAGATCAAAAAAACAGAGAATATATTGCTAAATTCCACTTATACTGCATTTGTATCTTGCTCATGTTAAAGCCCAACAGCTTCTGATAGTAATGTCTAATAGTGATCAGTAGTTGCTCATGTAACTATACAGTATTAAATTATTGACTTATATATAAGATATCCTAATTTCTATGAGAATAAACTGTGATTATCACGAGTTTCTTTACTCATCTGCATTATTGTATGATCTGGTAACTGATATAACTAACTTTGTGAAGTGTATCTTTTACGTGTTATCATTTAAAAAAAATGAAAATTATGATAGGAAGATCTAACACTGTTCCTTAGCCAGGAGTTTTATAGCATCTGTGAAAGATTATTTATGACAGATATAAAGACATGCTACTAAAATACTTTATGTTTCTGGAAACCTATCACAGTCTATAAACGTCTCTCAAAATAATGCTGAAAGCATTCTGATATTGCATCCCAAATATACATTTTTTTCCCCCGTCTTGAAACAAACCGCAGCAAATCTTTGGTTTGGACTGTCAGGAATAACATCTACCTTTCCGGGGGCAAAATCTGACTTCCATCTGTTTAGGGGCTGTTTTTTGTTTGTTTCTTTCTCGTGCTCAAGCCTCCTAATGTTTTAACTAGCGTTTTCCTTTGCGGTGAACCTTAGTTAACCTTCCCTGTGTGTCCCGAGCGTTCGGGCACAGAGCAACGCTGCGAGAGGGTTATCGCTCCAGGAACAGCAGCTCTTCCTCTCGCTCCCGTGCGCTAGGAGGGTCTCTGCACTGTGCCATCCCTACATAGTTACTAATTTTGGGTGCGGAATGAGCAAGCGTCACCTCCTGGTCCTCCTCGGTGTCCAGGAACACACGCAGGGGTTCATCTGCGATGACGTTTGTGTTGGTGCCCTCCTCATGTTGTGCCCAAGTTATCTTCGGCAATACCTGGGTAATACCCGGGGATCACGGGCAAACAATGCTCCTGGGGCAGTTGCTTTCTCTTAACCCAACACGCCTTGCACGTTTTGCTGTTTATTTTCTCTCCGTGGTTCCATTTTACAAAAGACTATTTTGCTTCCAGCCACAGGCACGGGTAAAGTGCAATTTTTTCATTATTTATCTGTGGGGTTTTTTTTGTCTAGTAGCAGAACTTACAATGGCAGCACAAATGAGGAATAATACACCTAACGGCTTTGTTGGTGTGAAACTAGGAATGAATGTGCTGTTATTAACAGAAATGAGCAGTAATTTTGTGAACCCCACATAATAAACACCCCAAAACTCGACCTCCAGCAGTCACTGAGCACACTGAAGGAACACAAGGCTCTGAGGACAATTCCTCCGCCCCCAGAGCTGCTCTCTGGCTCGGGACTGGATCCTGCTGTGGGTTCTCCAGGCTCATTCCGTGGATTTGACAGGATTCCCAGATTGTCCATCTTACAAAGGCTGTCGCTGCTGGAAGCAGAGCCTGGAGGCTGCACACAATCCCGGTGACACAGGTCATCCTAGGCCCCGAGTGCTGACCCAGCTCAACACCTGGGGACTCTTCACCTGAGCGTTCTTCACCTGTGGGTAATGTACCATGTTTTACCTATCCTTTATTTTTTAGCATATATATTAGGATACACTTTGTATACATATAATATAGAAAACCATGTATATCATGCACATCTATATATACATATCCTCTACCTTCTATAGGATACATGATTTCTTGACGCTTTTATTTTCAAAGACAACGGGAAGGGTTGGGGTAATACATGACGGTAAGAGGAAGGCCGGAACAAGTAAGTGTGGAGAAACACAGTTCAGATATTCAGGAACTACGCAGAACCAGGGATGGGAAATTCAAGAAAGGGCCTTTAGGAACAGACATTCAAACATTCACATTTAAACATCCTCCAAAACGTCCGCTCAGGAGCCGCTCCAGGTGAAACCAGTGCCCATGAGCTCTTCAGGGCTGGGAGGTCTACAAGAGCCAGAGGTCAATTAGGGCCAAGATGACAAAATAAACCTGGGCTTCAGGCTCATCTCTCCTTGATGCTTTAAGTGAAGTTAGAAGAAAAAGCTATAGCTTTTCTGTTCTTTCTCTGATGGATTTTCCCCCCACCCTCTCTCTCCTTAAGAAAAGGCTGGCTGGTTGGTGTTGCTGTTGATGAGAGGCTTCCTGCTCTGAGGTAACTTAATGAATTGTTTTTTTTTTTTTTATGGCTTTGTTATGTAACTTTTTTTGTTGCTCTTGGGAAGAACAATTTGGATTGTGAGGCTTAACTTGTCTTTTACATTTCCCTTTGCTTCCAGATAAGTTTTGGGCTTTCTTATATAAAAATAGTAGGATTTTTTTTTTCAGCAGTTTGAATTTAATTTTGAATAGGCAATACTTTGTTCAACATGTGATAGTGTGTAAATACATTATGTTGATGAAGAATGATTCAATCCTAGTATTGGAAGATGTGATGTGAGAGATGCTTTAGGTTTATTGCATGTGAAATAGAGAGAAACTACCAGGTGTAAGGTATCTGTAGGGTCTCTTCCATTAGAAAGATCATTTCAATACTTTTACTACCTCTTCCAGCTCCTTAGCTTCTGTTCTGTGCGCATTCCTATTATTGTATGCCAGTTGCAAGGTATTTCTAATGCTATCAATACCTTGACTCTGTTCAGTGCCACATTATACACAGCAGATCCATGGCCAGAACACTGTATCTCAGTAAGTCACTAATTTTTTGGCTATCATCAGTGGGAAAAGTCTGTCTGAATTACAAATATGTTTTCTTGTTACATTTCCCATTTTATAATGACTAATGAGGAACTGTTTGCCTGCAAGTTAGTCACTGCAATTATAGGCAAAGTAGAGTGTGTACAAGGAGATGCAAGATCGTGGATAATAAGTACTTTGGCATACAGGCAGTATATTAGTATAATATAGCAGCAAAATGAAGTAAAATGCATCAGTTCTCTTGCAAAAACTGGGTTAACTTCCTCTTGGGTGGTGACACGGATAATGTAATGTTAAACACCTCTTCTACTGTTGTGATGATTAATAGCACAGCACCTGCATTGCTTTTATTCTAGAACAGACCAATGCTAATAAATGACTCTGTGTTGTCTGTGGAAGCGCTGGATGCCAAGCAAAGATGCATTGCAAGGTAGTAATAGTGTTTGTAATGCTAAATAGAGTTTGGACTCATTAGAAAATGCAAGACCCTTAAGAAACTTGACTTTAGCACTTCTCTCATACACATATGTATCCAAATTTCTTCTCTGATTTATGTTTGTTGATTTCTTTAACAGGGTGTAGTCATGCGATAAGTGTCTTATTAGACATAAAGATATAAACTGTGAGAGAAAAATTTGCTGTTAATAGGTACTTTCAACTAGCAGATAAGGTTAAAGCTGCTATATGCCACTTCTTTAAGTCACAGGGTAAAGTTTAATAATCTATTCTGTCTGAAAACAGCTTGTTTGCATGTGTCTTGAATAAGTTATTTTGTGGGGAAAGAGGGTTGTCTGTGGCCTAAGCCACATTGTCCCATAATTCAGGTCCCAAAGTCCCATGGAGTCAGGATCTCATGGCCCAGCTCTCCTGGGCACTGGGGATAAGGGGGTTAAACGCAGCTGGCCCAACATCTGCTGTGCCCCTGGCAGAGGGAGGTCTTGGCCACCAAACCGAGAGCAGGAAGGGACACGTCTGCTGCTCCAGCTGGGCAGGGGGCCATGCCAGGATTCCTGTCGCATGAGAAACAAGAAGAGGCTCCAAGTGATGGTTTTCCTCCCTGAGCCAATCTAAGGCTCCGTCCTTTGGCAAGTGGGGAGATTTGCAGCATATAGGAGCGGTGCAGTGTGCTGTGACCAGAAAGGCCTGCTCACAACATGGGCAGCCCGAAGGGCCATCCTTATTGAGTGGAAATCACCAGCTTGCTTCCTCCTCCAGCACTTAGGCATCATCGACGGGTACTACCCCCTGTGGCACAAGCCCAGCGCAGAGCTTGACACCTGTCCAGGGTGGCAAGATTAGGTCCAACTTACTTCAGAGACAAACGCCTCTTAAGATGGACAAGATTAATACTGAGACACCACCAGCACCCTACTCAAAATGCGCCAAAATTGATGGCGCCCCAGAAACTTACAGGGTTAATTGCTCTGGGTTTTAACACACTTGGGAGACAAATAATGTTCCTGCCGACAGTCTGGGTGACAGAGCAGGGATCAGAGTGCTCAAGCTCCTTGGTAGGGCTCATTTTCAGATAAAGAAAAACTCATGGATTGTCTTATATCACCAGTCAGCAGCTATGTTGCAGTATATGACTGTGCCCCTTTCACTTCTGTTGCATCAAATTCAGACATAATGTAATGTACCCTAAATTATAAATAAAAAAAAAATGCTAGTGGTCTGGAAGTATAGCTGATTTGAGCAACTACTTGGTTAAAATTTTTGTAGCATAATTTGCAGTCTAGTGCTGTTTCATATCATGGCTTATTCTAGCCTACTTTGAGTATTTAAACAAAAACCTAGAGATTGCTGAAGGCAGAATGACTTGAAATATCCCACTGATTGCTTGAAAGTTGACTTCGTTCTATTGAAAGCAGTCTTTCCAAAGCAAGATGTTCTTTAAAAGGGAAAGCTTGCCTCAATTTTATTACTGAAAATGTGATGCTTCTCTACAAATGTAGAATCAAGGTATTCTATATTTAATAGAGATGAATTTAACTCACAACAGTGGCAACTCAATGGGAAAGATCTAGTGATAATAGTCTGATTCCCTGCTCTGTCAGACCCATTTTATTCTGGTGAAATGCCATTAGCTTCCAGATGGTTTTACTGCATAAGCATGAAGCAGAATTACTGAAATTACTGATCAATGACAATTTTAGAATTACCAAAATTACTGATTAACAACCAAAACCCACTCAGCTCTAGTAGATAGGATACTGTTTTGGCTTCCCATGCGACAAACTTAGGCCAGAGCTGATAATCAAAGCTAAGTCTACCCAAGCATGTGGCTCAGTCTCAAGAGCAGGCACAGTCTGCTGGAGCTTGCCTTCTCCTCAAGGAATCGCACATTCCTGTCAGATGCTGGTGAAGCTAACAGACACTTAACTGAACCTGCTGTTCTCTGCATCATGACAAAACTGGCTGTTTTTTTTAATCCCTGTTCTGATAGTTGCAGCAAGTCACATAACCATGTAGCCTAAACAGGCAGTCTGGAGGGATAATACTAAATTTCTCCCCCTTCTGTTGAAAGTTAAAGCTATAATAAAAGCAGTGTTACTCTACTACAAAGAGTTGTACTTCAGGGCTCTATTCTTAGATATGCTTTCCAGGGCAGCAATGTTTATGGCCTCTCCTGCCTAGCATAATTCACTCTCCTTGTTAGGTAGATAATTCAGATTTATGTCCCTATCCTATGAGACATTACACAAATACAGGCTTAGTGCAGTTAGGCAGCTTGATGAATGTTAAATCGTGGAATTCGCTCCCAGACACTCTGATAATGGCATGCCAGTGCTCATTCCAACTGGAAATGCATCATCCCCACAGCAATTCCTCTACGTCCTCCCCACCCTCATCTCCTCCCCTGATGGAAGTCATATTACCAACAAGATGTAGGGTGTTAAGCTCCACACCAACATTACTGTGCGCACATGCATCACTGTGGTGAGACAGTTGGGTAATTGAACCTCCACCAAGAAGAAGCTGCAGTTTTTCCTTAGCCCTTGTGCATGCTGCGATCATTGAATCCATGAAGAATAAAGCCAGGAATGAATAATCATGTAATTAAGGATGCATTCCTTTTTCTCTTCAGTCAGATTTTAAAAGAACTTATTCATTCATCACTTCCTGGGGTTATCTTCTCTAAGCAGGCAAGCCTGCAAGTTTAATATGACATCAAGCAATAACGTCATGACTCCCTCCAGTTTTTATCATGCACCCATCCTGATGGTTTTGAACCTCAGTCTGGCTGCCAATTCAAATGAAAATTTCAGCAGAATCCTGTCCGTGTGTCTTAACACCTTACCCAGTAACATCTCAAGCTTATTCTGCCTGCAAGAGGTCTACATGCAGCAAATGAGATGGTGAAGAAATAAATATTAATGACCAGCTGAATATGAGGTAGTCACTGGCACGAGGAGCTTGAATATTTTAGATTTTGATGGATCATGAAGGTTCGGAACAGAAGGTTGCTTTGGGCTGAAGGAAACAGGTATTTCTGCTTATTTTTAAGTCATTTGTCCAGAGCACTCATTTCCCACAGGAAGTTTGCCAGATACTTCATCAACATGGGTCAGACACAGAAATGCGATTCAGCTACTTCCCAGCCACAGACTTCAGTAAAAGTAGTACTGGGTGCAGCACAAGAGGGAGAACTTGCATTTGTCATGGATGGATGTGGGAATCAGAAGATAAATCATGGAAACATCCTGCCAATCTCTTAGTGCTTCTAGGGCAAACTAGTTATCTGACCCTAGGTAAGGGGACAGAGCTCCTGTCACCTGGAAACCACAACACACACTGTAGGACTTAGGTCCGTAGCTTAAATCAGTTGTCTTTCCAATAAAGTATTAGACTTGTCATGAAAAGTGCATATTTAGTTGACTTTTTCTTGAACTTTAAGCACAAACTGCTGTCGCCTGCTCGCCTCTAGGTCTGATGAATTATGTATCAATTTATCCATTGTTGGTTTAGCAGAAACATCAATAGGATGTAAAATATGGGGCAAGACTGCCAATATTTGAGATATTCATAACAAGGCAGGCTGGCACCTGCAGGGTTCCTTCTGGAAAGCTGTTCAAAGGGACTTCTGAAAGAATACGAGTGTGACAAGAGAAAGATACAACTTCAAATGGCACAAGTAGTTCTAAGCAGCATAGAAAAAGTAGGGTACAAGGTGCAGTGTCTAACAGAAATTCAGACCACATAGAAATCTGTGATAAATGATTCATGCGCTGCAGAGTTGATAAATGACGCAATGGAGCCATTTTAGTAACAGAATGGAGACATTCTTAGCTGAAAGGAATAGGATAAATTGGAGTCTCTTTAAAGAAATAAGACTTCATATAATTCTGTACCCGTTCTCCCCATTGGTAAAGCACTGTAGATACTATATGCTTCTCAGTCCCTTGAGTTGGGAAATTAAACAAGATGAGATGAAGGAATCAGTCAAATGCTCCCTACCCTGCCCTTCCCTCTGAATCTGAAAGGATGCAATAAGTAAGAGGAGCAATACATAATACCTAGAACTAAAACACAACCCTGGCCTAGGCTGATCTATCTCGCACCAGCTTTACATGGTATTTTCTTGGGAGTGAAGCACTTCTACACCAGAACCAGAGCACTTCTACACTAGGCATTTCAGTGAGTTGAGCCGAGTCCTCCAGACCCCGTGGCTCTGGAATGATGTGGAGCTCCCCTCAAGTGTCCCTGCCTCTCCCCTCGCCTTATCTAGAGACCTGTGCAAAGTGAATCCAGTTATTGCTTGTGCTTAACAGGCACGCAGCGGTGTGAACTAGGGAATAGTTTACATCAAAACAGGAATGAACATTTTTATTATCGGAAAGGGAGAAAGCTTTATCAGTTCATGCTGAAAGAACAGCTACGCTTTTACTGTTGTAGATCCTCATAGACCAGGAGCTCAACAATCTAATATTTTTATTCTATAAATAACCTTAGTCCTTTCTGAAGGGTTGCATGAGTTGTGGAAGTTGTAGAGCGCATGTAAATGTTCTTACTTGGGACTATTTAGCAGTATCCCACAAAATGAAGCATTTGTCTCCAGTTCCAGATATTTCCCTCTATGGACTGCTCCTCTCCTAGTCTCACCCTTTCTCTTCCCATTTCCTCTTCCACTTAGTTTTCTGTGCTGGGACAGTCTTGAAATGAAGAAGGGAAGAAATGCAGAGGGAAGCAAGAGGAGTCGGGTATTTTTAATAACTGTGATACAAGCATGTGGAGTTGGAGGATTCTGTGAGCATGCCGGGAAATGGCTTTCTATTTTGGTGCTAATGTAGTTGTGACTTAGAGGGATCATCTTCTCCATGTACTAAGAAATGTTGACATGTGGCCAGGTCAGCACAAGTAGGTCTATTCAGGGCGTTAATGGAAATAAACATCTTCATTGCCAAGCAAGCAGGGTGGCTTTTGTGTGTGTGTTTTATTTTTAAAAAGAGGCTTAAAGTGATCATTTGTCCTACAAAGCATTTTTACTGACAAATAAGTCAACTACATGAGTGTGTGTGTGTGGAGGGGAGGCTAAGCACTAAAGAACGAAGTGTATTAATAATAATTCCAAGTACAGTTCTTGTGAAATAGTGGCTCAAATGTTTCTTTCTTTTTTTAAACACTTTTTCTTTTACAAATAAAGAGCAGTGTGACTTGAAGAAGGGAGATTTTTATAGATAGATTTTTTTTTTTTTTAGAATAAACCCTGGGATAGGGTTTAAAAAAGAAAAAGGGAGAAAAAAAAAAGGCCTCACAAGTTAGGGAGAATCTAAAGAAGCTGTAAAGCTGCCAACCCAGAACTGTAATTTAATAGCACAGGCAGCACCAGGCTCTGAGCTGAGCTTTATAGGCGTTTGTGCCATAAAGCCAGACCATCCACTCTGTGCACGCAAACTTCATTTCTTTATTGTTCTCCTATCATAAAGTTTTATTTTGAAAAGGTACCGCAAAAAAAAATTAACTGTTGTGTTATGATGTTTGTGTTCATGGGTCCTTTAGTTTGCAGTACGTGAGACAGATGTTCTCAGATGTTCTTTCTCTTAGGAAGGTTTCACTTGCACAGGTGAGTGTTTTTCTTCTGCAGAGAATTTTTTTACTTAAACTAAAAATCAGGAACCAGCAGAAGAAAAACTTAAGGCAACTTTTCAGTTTTAACCTCCAATTCTCATCCTTTAAAATGAGAAACCTGGTTCCTTTATTAGGTAGGACTAAAGACACATAAAGGGAGAACTGCTTTTCCTTCTCTTCATTGATCTTCCCCTGTTGCTTGGCCAGAGTCCAGGTTTGTAGCCAAGTGTAACATCCTTCAAAAAGGGAATAGTTGTCAGCAAAAGCAAGAGAACAAACTGCGTATACTGACAGCAAGGGAGAGTAAACCAAAAAACATAAACACCTGGGTTCTTTGTTTTTAACACACTTCAAATTTTTCATGTTGCCCATGGGGTAGCACACTCAGGATACTGTTGTGTCCTATATTTTAGAGCACACTGGAAAGAGGCTTTTGGTGTAGGGAAAAAAGTGGTTAAAGTAGGTGCAAGGGAACACTTAACAGGTAAATTTTGTAAGGAAGTGATATTTAACCATCACGTTTAAACACATGGTGTTAACCATGCTGAATTATGACAAATCACAATCAGTGTGATAAGTTTTAAATAAGATAAAAGGGAGAAAAATCTTTGAAGTGAAGCTATTATTTAAAGTACTTTTAAAGTGATCAAATTATGAGGCATCAAAGAAAGAGCAGTAATAGAGCATGGTGAAAGAAGAAAGTTGTACTTCAAATGTACTTCTAGGTTATTCAGTTTAATGATTCATTCTGTGCTTGAAGCAGGGTTGGAGGAATTTGTGACACTAATGAATCAAATGGACCAAAGCTTGGGAACGAAATAAAGTATGAAACGAGTGCCCTTGTATAGACAGGCAACTTGAATGAGCAAATTTACTGTTTCTCACATTCCATCTTTATGGAATGGATTTTCTAGCTGTTTAAACTGCTATCACTCAACTGAAATCAGTGTAGTGCTGATTTATACCTGCTCAGCATCTGCTTTCAATAAGCCTCACTAAAATTTCACTTCTCACTGTTGTAGTAACAAACTCCAAAGAAGAAGCCTTCCCATTACATCCAGTTTTGCTATCAAAATTAACCTGTGTGCATTAAGTTGTTGCAGTAATGGTCAGTTTTAGAGGGGATGTGTGTTTGTGTACATATGTGTATCTAGAAATATATATGTGAGAAGCAGAGTGGCGTAGACTATCAGACTCTATTTTGGAAAAGGAAACAATTACAAAGAAATTTTAGTGGTATGTTGTTGGAACTGTGTAATTTACAGCAGTAATGAAACAGTTTTGAGCTGTTTGGGCGGTACCCTATGGACTAAGAGACTGAAAATATGGAATTAGGGAGGAAGTTTCTTATGTAAACATGTATTTCTTATGTTACATATGTTATGTTTACAGTTTAGCTTCTGTTCTACAGATTCAGGAAACAGATTATCAGGTTTGAGTTGCAATGTTCCTTTCAGCTTTTGTCTTATAGGCAGAGGAGAGGGGAGATTGTACTTTAATATCTTTGGGATCTTTTTGAGAGAAGAAAAGTGTTGTTCAGTTTGCTGCAAGAATCAGTGTGCAAATACTGCACATGATTTTGAAGGTCTCACATGATTCTTGTCAATGCACATAAGGGATTTTGAACTGTGTATACAGAGATACCAGCTCTGTGTCAGTAACAAGTTTTTTTAATGGAAAAATATGTAAATTTGCAATTCCTCCCTATCCTCCCTCCTCAAAATCATCGATTGTGTGTATTAATTCCAACACTGCTCTTTAGGGGGAGACTGAAGATCTATATCCTTAAAAGATCTTTGCCCATCTGGATTTAAGCCAGCCTCAATACACTTAGGGAATGCCAATAGCCACTTTCCTTGCAAAGTTATAGTAGACTTTATTGTATTGTCAGTCTTGGAGGAGTGTGGTAAGTTTTCTCGCTAAGGTCATGTAGACTCTTAAAGGTCTGGCACACTGTGATCTTATTTGCCTGCAGATCCTGTATTTCAAGTTTTCCTAGGAAGCAGGGAGAAGGCATGAGAATTCATCTTTGGTAGTTTTTCTCTGAAACCCCAGAGACCCATACCCCAAAGGTCATTGTATTTGTAGCCTGTGATGAGCAGAAACCGGAATGCCAATGATCCTCTGGCATTCCCTCCTGCTTGGCTGATGGATCTGTCTGAATTCCAGCAGCACCTGTAGTCTAGTTTCTGTCCTTAGAGGAGCAAGTTTTCCTGTGATCTTAGGCTAGATGAGTGGGGCACTTGGGGCACCATCCTGACTTGGATCAAGGGTGGATGTGGCCCTGTTTCTCAGGTGAGACCAAGTGCTGGTGCCTCTCCAAGGCAAGCTGGGGTGTTCAGACTGTGGGGTATAGAGGGCACTGGGGGCTGGTAGAAGCCTGGTCTCCGGGCTTCCTTTCAGGGAGGTTTTTGAGAAGTATGAAGATGGATAAAACCAGAACACCCTCCTCGTTGACATGTTGCAGGATCAGCCTCTTGTGCTGGGTCAGGTATATATTACCTCTACTAAAGAAGAGATTTATATGTCTTACAGAAGAGGAAAGAATGGAAGGGATAAGTACACCTGTAGATAGTGAACTGATTTGATAAAACCTTTTCAAATAGGCATTTTGTTTCAGTGGCAGGGATATTTGTGTTTGCTTGCCTTTTGTTTTGTTTGTTTTTCCCTTTCCTTTTGTCTATAAGGGAGAAAGTGCTAAATTACAGGCAAGTTGCGTTTGTAGTTTATGTTGTGCTACATCCTGAGTCTTTCTTGAACAGATTCATAATAGTATGTTTTTGTTTAAGAAATCAAACTTTCCTCATTCAGAAGGTTCTGGTTCATTCCATTTGTATTTGAATAGGTTTAGCATCTTGTCAATTGGTTTAATAACAGTCTAATCTCAGAACCAAAGTTTTAAAGGATATTAAAAATAAAAGTGTTATAGAGGAGAGCAAATATTGGTATTTTCCTTCTGTATGCTTTGGCTCCCAGCTGGGCAGCAGGTTGCCAGCTCTGTGCCCCCTCGGGTGAGTAGGTGGGAGGTGCTCGGAGACGTCTGACTGATTTCTTGTCAAACAGAGACTAACCAAACGTCTTCCTCTATGGGAGAGCAAATGGATGCAGTTATGCAGAGCTCATGCTGCTCTCGGGAATGGGCATCTCCAGCAATGTTTTGCTAATTTCTATGCTAATGGCAATTAACACAAGCGCTTTGCAGTTCATTACTGTCACATCAGAGCAGAACTTGGCAAAGCCTCCATGATGATGTCATTAAACACTGCTTTTCAGAGTAGGGTTATGTAAGCTTAGTGCACTTCTGACTATGTCCTGTCGTCAGGAAGACAGAGAAAGGACTTGGAGCTTGTGCCGGAGTGCGGTGCCCACGGGTGGCTGCGGGAGAGGGGAGCTCCATGGTGTGTCCCCACTTGGGTCCCCTCACCAGGGCAGGGGTGTTGGGAGAGGCTGGCTGCGTTTCCCCATGGACAGCCCTCACTAGCCTATTTCAAGAGCTCAAAATCCAAGTTTCAGGAACAGGGACACTTTATTCTGTTTCCTCTTCCCATAGAGGAGTCTTCTTTGCTAGCCAGCACTTACAACACTGCAAGTGGTTGCTGTCTTGAGTCAACTCAATTAGCCTCTCTCAAAAAACTTGACTATTTGCACAGTTTTGAGCACTTCCTAAAGTCCTGTTAAATCACCTGGGCCCTAACACTACATCAAGTGCTGTGTTGAAGAGATGGACACAAGAATGTTGTCTGCTGCTCTGCTTTGAGATGTCAAAAAAGTTGTGTGCACTGGGCATGAAACACAGGAGTTAAGCAAACCCTGTTAGATTTAACTGTTTTCCTAAACCATCCTTATTCATTAAAACCAAATGATGCTCCACTAATAAAACCTGATCCTTGCTTACAGGAATCTACTCTGACACAATGTTTAATAAATTGTGAGGAGAAAGTGCCAAAAGAACTCAGCTGTGCACATCTTTGGTATGCGATACTGATACACTTTGACACCTGCACATTTTAGTTTGCATCAAAGGTCACTTTAAATTGGGAGGGAAGAGGAGTTTAGCATAAAGTCAGCAAATTTTACTTTAGTCTTTTACAACAAAAGTGCCATTTAATTTAAGAAATTTTGAAAAGAAAGAAAAGAAAAAAGAAAAAATGCCCCCAAAGTTGTCATGCGCTTCAGACTCGTGTCTGAAAAAGTATCGCAAAATGCTGCTTTGAGGTAGGCGTATGGGGATTGCTGTACCCAGTCTGACCCTAAACTCATTATCCCAGATAAGTCATTAGTCACTGGCAGGTGATTTAAGGTGCCCTCTAATAGCAAGAGCTGGGGGTGCTGTGTCTGTACCCACTAACAAGTGGCCTGATCCTGGGGAAGTCTCTAGACTCCTGGCATCACCTAGCTCAAGCAGGGGAGCTCTGTGGTGGCTCTGTTTGTTTAATCTCTGTTTAAACGTGGGAAGTCACAACCAGATTTGTGTTACCCCTTGAAACCTCCAGACTTCCTTTCTCTTTCCTCATCCCTAACGGCTCATCAGAGGGACTATGTGGAATTGAGAAACACTATTTTCCTTGAGTACGCTATGTATGTGATGCTTGGAGTGAAAAGTGGGTTTAATTCCTCTCCCTAGTAGCACAGCAAGATACTGAGGGCATGTTTATCTCAGCAGCTCCTGCGTGCTTATCTCAACAGGGAGAGGAGCAAACTATTGGAGGGTGAACTATTTTCCTGTTGCATCTCCTGTTGCATCTCAGGTTCTATCTCTAGTCCCAAAGTGTTCAATGACAGATCTTTGTAGTCCTCATTGCATCTTAAAATGGCAATTTCTAGGGGATTGGAAGAGGAAAGTCATGGCTCAAAGGTATGGAAAAGTACAGAAGCTTCTTTTGCTTCCAGCAGCTGAAGGCTGCAAATATGAATTTCATTTTATGCACACAAGCTGCTTTGGGCAGGTTCACTAATGCCGTCTTGGATTCCTGTATCCTGGAGGCATTTGCTCGCTCTGTGCAAGCTTTGAGCTCCCAATTTCTCTTCCCAGAGCTCCTTGGTGGGCTTTGGAGATCCCTGCTCTTCCTGTGCCCTGTGTTTCTGCTCATCCTGAAGCACTGTGGCTGGGCAGGAGCCACGTTGGGCTCACTCAGGCCAGGCCTGGGCAGGATGACAATTTCCTGGGACAGAAATGAAGTCAGAAGTGTCCTGATTAATGTTGGATGCACTTGGATGCTGTACAGGAGGGTCCCAGTATGGGCAAAGGGCTGCAGCAAATGCACCCTGCAGGAGGCAATGCATTTTAGCACACCTGAGACAGCAGCCCCTTATTTGGGGTGTATTTTCACCCTTGATCGATCACAATCCATATTTCTTCAAATTCTGCCTTACTCTGTGCATAATGCAGCTCTATAGGGGCCACACGCTGTCATGTCAAGCTATTTGGCAGGAGGGATGCTCTGCAAAGCTCATTTGCAGGTTGATTTGCTCCCTGTGAGTTACATGCAGAATTTAAAATGCTGCTTCTCCTTCCCAGCACCCCATGGTGGGGCCTGCTTCCCTGTACCCTGAGTAAGCACCATTTACTGGCAAAACGCTTTCAGGAAGAGTTTTTGACCTGCTTCTGACAGTCACCTTTACCTCTTCAACAAACCCTGTTGACCTTGGACTGTGTCTTGGCTTATCTGTTCTTAATGGACTGTTTTGGGGTTTGAATCTGGCAAGGAGTGAGTCACCTTCCTGCTGTAGTTCCTCTTGCTGAGGTAGCCTGGATCATGCTTGCTCTTTGCTTCTGGGGTTGTATTCTTCTGGCCTTATTTCCCTTGAGTGAAAATGTAAGTGGGGTGAAGGGAGCTGGAGTGTTGCTAGAGATCCTGTAGAGCTAGGAAGTCAATGCTTAAACAACATTATTTCTTGAACTTATGAAGAGCTTTTGCTGGTGTCATTGGAATAAGACTAATGCAAAATTCAAATATGGAGGTGGTAACATTTCAAAACTCACATGTCTGCTGTACAACCCCTGAAAGGGGGTAACTGGGGCAGAGGGGAATAGAGTTCTCCAGGTACTCAGACATCCAGGGAACAAAATTATCCTGCATATCGAATAGCTTTCTACACCTTAACTTCATAACAAAAACCTCTGTGTTGAAGGAGACAGGATTACTTTTTTCCTCTTGGACAGATTGGTTGTATGAGATCAAGATTTTTGCCTTTTGGGCTTAAATTAGATAAAATGTGATAGATTTCCACAAGTCTACTCAAATGCACATCAGTGTCAGTGGGCTGCATGGACTACTTAATTCCTTTATGTACATAGTAGTATTGTCACTGAAAACTGGGAATAAACCTCTTAACAGCAACAAAGTATTAAGAAGCAGCATTTGCTTTACTGCAGCACTGGGTGCACGGGGGATAGGTCCACCTGCTGTGCATGCCCTGAGGTGTGTTTGCTAAAGCTTTTATTTCTCTATTATCTCATTAAACTCTAGGACTGATCATACCTATTCATTCTATTTCCTGGAGCTAATTATAATATTCCCTGCCCTTGTGTGCATGCACCCTCTGTCCCTTTGGGGTCTCTGGGGGTCTTTTGAGAACCCTGGTGGTTATCTTTCTGTGTCCACTCGATGCCATCCATACATGGCCCCAGTTTGGCTCAGAGGCCCTGTTTTGGTCCTGCTACCTGGTTTCAGACAGTTCCTTGAAGATACAGTGGTTCTTATCTCCATCTCCAACTGGTCTTTGTTCTTTTGTCCATACACTCTCATGATGTCCCCAGTAACCTGCTCTTTTGTCTGTATTTTCCAGCAACAACAGTGAAAATATGTCCTTGGGTGCATTCTCTTCTGGGGTTTCTCATAACAGTGTGTGTTTACACAGTGATGATCTTGAAGGCATAACAGACATAGCAAAGGAATTTATTTTTATATTGCTAAGAATTAGGTGGCAGCAGCAAGTCCCTATAGTCTTTTGGATTTGCCAGACTTTTATTCTTTGGGTATTACTTTGTATTTGTATGAGACAATTCCTCCTCCTCTACCTTTTAATTGACTAGTATTTTACAGTAGAAATACATAAAAACAATCTCAAGGCCTACTAAACTGGTTATATTTTCTCCAGATTCAGATATAGCACAGAAAATGGTTGTCTATTAATTTACCTTTCAGAGTTAAGTACTTGCAATTATAAAACATGACCAAAGTATCTTGCAACCATCTAGGCTGAATGAAAACTAAAGAGTTTATTATGTGCTACACCTACTTGCAGGTGACTGCAGAAAGGTGTAACTGCAGTGAACTGTTGCATTAGTTTCCCTTGGTGCCCAGTGTGCCCAGAGTCCTTGCTAACCTTCTCTTCCAACTTCTTTTTCTGGAAAGCAGAAGTTTTGAAACCAATTGAGAAACAGGCTTCACTTCTGAGCAAGTATATAATTTGTGTCCCAAACTTCTTCTACTTACTATGATTCCACTTTGAATTGAGCTGACTGCAAATGCCCATATGGTCTGTTACGGTATCTCGGGGAAGAGGCCAGTTGCATCTAAAACTGGCTCTGTGCTTAGCAGCAAGCTGCCAGGACTTGGCTTATTTGGCATCCTCAGAGATACGGGTATCTGCATTTCTGCAAGTGGCATAATCCTTTATGAGCAAGGAAAGTCTAACCTATTTCAGCCTTTTCCCAGTTGCTGGCTCATTCTAGGGCATGGCAAATTCATGTTGATCTCTGGGAGAAAATGAGAAATGTAAGCAAGAGCTATGAAGGTGAATAAGCTGGTAGAAGGATGTGGAGAGTTCACTATGCAAGGAATGTAATAAACTTAATGTCTTGCAGAATTCTTACCAAGATCCTCCGAGGGTAAAAACTACTCACAAAACCAATAATTTGCATTAAGGCACAGTCAAATGGAGCCATTGTTTACTGGTAACTGCTCCATTAACGTCACTTGTAGCAAATATCCTGTTGAAATCATGACTGCAACTTGGTATTGAAGCATTACTGACAAGCTTTGTAAGTCATATTTAAGTAACAGCATAATTGTCTCATTGAAGCATAACCTTATAAGATCCCAGCTGCTTTGAGCTGGGGATATCAATTGCTTGCTAAAGATAAGTTGGTAAATAAAGCATTAAGAGGCATCTCCCTGACAGTATAATGTATAACACAAACAAATACGCTTAGAGATGGCAGAGTGTAGAACTGATAATGTTTTGTATTTGTACAGATCAGCCTTTCAAAGCTGCTTTGTCACTTAGGGAAATAGCTTCTGTTGTCAATATTGCATCCTAATATATCAATAAACTAGTGCTGAATTCCAGTAGAAAAGCAGGAGCGAGAAGTAAATCGTCTTGAAATGAACAATGTTCAAATCCTGAGAGTCCTTGATAGCCTGTAACTTGCTGTCATTCCTATCAGCTTCAAATGAAGCATTCCCTATGCAAAGCCTGCCTGGATGCACCTGCAGTTTTTGCAATAAAGTGTGTGAAGCATTCCCACAGGAATGACTTGGTGGCCCCAGATGGGCAGGAGAGCTTTCGAGAGTGCAGGAGGCTCTTGGGAAGAGACTCCATCTATACAAACCCTCTAATTGCAGGACAAGCAACTGTTTGCTTCAGACTCTCCTATGCATCATTCAATGAGTTACAAATAGATGTTATTGAACCTTCATCTTAAATAGTTTTGTGGGTTCAGTAACTCCTCTTGCAGATAGTCCAATCTACTGGTTCTTTAGCTTGTCTGGACCCCTTTGTTGTTCAGCTGGTTGATGACAGCGCTCTGACAGCTGTTGCTGATTATTCTCTTGGGTCCATTTGAAAGGAAAATTCTCCATATTCCAGTAAAGTGGAATTAAGACATCTCAAGAGTCATGGAGCCCCTTACATGCATATAAGGATTAAACTTGTTTTGACAAAGGGTCAAAAAATGTATATTTTTCCTCTACAACTTGATGTAACCATCTGTTCATTTTGAATTCTCCAGACTCCTCTAAATAAGGCAGTGAAAAGAAAGATTCCAATGTCTTATAAACGACTGGTGACTTCTAAGAAACCCGGGAAGAATGTTTTCTTCGTGAGCAGATTCCTTGTACGGTTCCCTTTCTATTCAGAGCCATTCCCTCTAAGCTGTTTGCTATCAAGGCACTCAATAGTTCCTTCAAGTTGGAGCACAATATTCCTCTTCACTTGCTTAACCCAGGATTCTGAACAGAAGAATTCTGTTGAGAGAATTTCTCTCAATTCTCAGCAGAGTTTCTCTCTGCTGAGAAAAATTCTGCTTAACTTCATCTAACGCCCAGCAATAAACGCAATGCTACAATTAAGTGTGCCTTCCACAGGACCTCTGATTCTGTCCTTTGCTGCCATCACTTCAAGACCACCTATAAATAATGAGGTGAAAAGCAGCAGCGATGGCAGGACTCAAGGTGCAGTTTAATATCCCAGTTGGCTACGGAGCTGAAATTTGGGCACCAGTGTCCTCTGTGGCTTTATGAAGAACAGAAGGTCTCTAGCTCTGAGTGAATAGAGCCCTGAGCCTTTACATGTTAAACACATTAAATGTTTCCAGTTAATTTCATCTGACATCAATCAAAACTCCACTAAAACTCCTCTTGGGGAAGGCAGTGAGGAGGAAGGGGAATGGCAGTACCTCTAAGTGGTTGACTTTCAATCCTTTATGCTATCTGGAAAATCACTGAGCACAACTGGAAAGAAAAGACTTTCTTTCTGTGTAAAGAATAGATCTTCCTGATCGTTATCTGCTCAGCTTCCACTGAGAAAGTAGGGGAATAGGGAAAAAAGGAGTTTGAGGCTAGAGTGCAGCAAGAAGAGTTTCTCTTTAATGGGTGGAACTCTTTTTCCTTCCCCTCCCTTGGCAGGTTCAGATAAAGGTAGAGAACTTTGCTAATATTTCGTCAGTTTCTGACGAACTGTTGAATGAAGTTCCTCTTTCATGAACTAAATGCCAGCAGGTTAGTTCATTTGGAAAGCAGTTGATCAAGGGATTTGGAGGGCCAAGGGCTGTTGGGTTTAGCAGGGCAGTGCTCTGAGAAAGCAGCTGTTCTCATTGGGGAAGTATCTGCTACCAAATGAGGGGAAGAAATGGAGGCAGGGGAAGAACAAGAACCAGAGCTACAAATCACCATTGATAGTCTGTTCTCTGGAGCAGTTGAGACAGCTGTGCGTTTAGGTGGTAGGGCAATGAGTTTGAACTACTCCATAAAAAGGGATTTAAGGTTTCTCTAGTGTTCTTGCTTTGACAGTAAAAATAAAAAGAGTTATGGAGATCAGGTTGATGAAACTAGGGGGGCTATAATGAGTTATGCCAGGCAACTCCGAAGCATCCCCATCTGGTTACATACAAATAATCCAAACTATTCCTGCTTTTTTTATGGAGGGATATATCTCTGCTCTGGTCACAACCTCTTCTGAGCATTGCCCTGGATTAGTCTATTAGTTTGGTCTATTATGATATTTCTCAATTTACAACTAGTAATTTTCTTAGATCTCTGACTTAAGTTCCCTGGCCTTGTTTTCTAGCCTGTGAGCTGAGTTTGACAGACGGTTTCTTTCCCGCTGTCTCTCCCTGGTTCCTTTCCTGTGTGTGTACGGTCAGGCTTGGTCTCCTTTTTTCACCTCTTGCCTCCCAGGTTGTTCCAGACTCCTTCATTTTTCAAATCCCCCTCAGAAAAGGACTCAGTCATAAGCCTGGGATGCAGTTGCTACAGAAGATGGACCATTCCACAGGCACAAACCCAAAGGAGAGTCTCTTATTTTGCATTCTTAGGAGGCTCTTCCTCCTCTTGCAGCTTCCCCGGTCATGTCACTCCATTACTCATCTTGGCAGGTGCTAGTTTCCACTTGATGGTGCCTATATCTAATTTCTTTACTGTGTTCACTGGGGTGGCAGCCACGGAGTCTTGTTGTTGCCTCATACTTCATTTTTAAGTGTTAAATGAAGTATGTAATTCTACTATGAGGGTTCCTGCCTTCTTTCATTTTTTTCCCCCCTCAAATTAAAATTGCTCAACAACTTTAATCAAACTCAACCAAGCCCTTGACTAAACTAGGAAATGTTGAGAACATCTCATTGCATTTCGATTTAGTAAATTTTAATGGGAAGTAGGAGGTACAGATGCTTTTGAAAAGCACGACTAAGCCCTGAGAGACTTGGCAGAATACTAGCACTAGGAAGAAAGAGTTGAATACACAATTCCATAATCCATGCATTGCCAGAAGCGATGGCCATGTGCCATGAGCCTTCATGTGCAGCCAAACTCTATCAGCTGTGCTAACTGCTATAACTAATCCTATTTACTGTCAGCACTGGCCTTTCTTTTCTTTTCCCTTTTTTTGAGGGCAAAACTTGCAAGGACTGGGGTTCAAAATACTCAAGTACCTTACTGTCCTACTGGGTGCTCTTACTTGACAGCAATCAGCAACCTCCAATGAGCTGTTTGCCTCACGTTACTGCTCTGCAATGAGGTGCCACATTAAACTCTTAAAGATGAAGTTAAAGATGTCGCTCTATAGTTGAGTGAATTCTTTAAATGTACTGAAAAATCTGAAGGAGCTATTACCTGGTAATTCTAGAGGAAACATTAACTGGCCTCTTAATGCTGAGAAAGGCTCTCTGTTTGAAAACAAAACAAAAAACTCCACATCCTTATGAGTAAAAAGACTGAGTACAGCTAAAAAGTGCCAAGGACCTATGAGACTAAATCTACCTCCTCTTCCTTAGAGCAGAGAACTGCTGATCCTGTTGATACTGAGCAGTAAGCCAATGCCACCTGAGTCAGCTCATAAATATTTCAAAAGCAGGAAACTCTCTGGCTATTAAACTGGAGATTTAATGCTAGGTGCTTGGTTTATTTAAAGAAAAAATAAGTGTTGTCCTAGAGGGAAGTGAGGGGATGCGCTTCAAGTCTTTACACCTTCTAAAGACCTGGTAAAGCTGTTGGGCTTTGTAATTTTGTGGCAGGTCTGTATTAATGTGCACAGCTGGAATTAATAGCTGTTTGCTCTGCCAGTTTTTTACTTGGGGATCTCTTGTGTGAACAGAGTGCAAATAGGACAGTTGGTGTCACGAATTGGGAAGAAGCTGTGAAGGGAGGCACCAATGGGCAGTACTGGGCAGGTGGCCGTGCTCCAATCTGAGCAGAGCCCCATGCGATGCAGAAGCTGCAGCTGAGAGCAGGACCCTCTGCACAGGAGCACGTGCAATCTCGCCTGCCCCAACTGTAACTTGTGGTTGGCATCTTGGTCCTCATGGTCCTTATTCTTCTGGTACATCTCTGCTGCAAGTGACCACCTTGGAGGGGACAACACTTCTTCAAATTGTATATATATACACTTCTTCAAACTGTATATATATATAAATATAACAATTTTGTCATCCTAGAAATTCCTCTTGAGACAGTGTCTAGTGCAGGGCTGTGCAGCAGGAGATCAGTGATATGGTGGAGATGACCCTCTGCAGAGTGCATTGGCCCGGGGAGCTCTGCCAGCAAGGGCTTGGTTTTCCAAGGAAAAGGCTCTGGTGGCTTCAGATGGTGGAGGCCACTTCACAGCTCATCCCCATCTGCATTGAGCGTACAACGGCTGGAGAAGCTGACCATCCTGCCAGGTCCTTCCTGTGCTGCAAACTTCTAAATGATATATCTTTTTCCCACTTTCTCCTTTATTAAATGTCTTAATCAAAGTATTTTCATTGCCAAGATTCAAAACATGTTTGCTTTATATTTTGGACTATAGTCTTTATGTGCTGATCTGTTGTTCTGGCTCATCACACTTAAATTTCATCCTAGCTCAGCTTATTCAAAGAGAGAATGGATGTTGACAGCTGGCATCTTTTCTTCATTCTTGTGCCTGGTGTATATCTATGCTTTGAATCTTAGCAGAACTATTGGACTCAGAAGTTGCTTTGTCTCATTACTCATCTAATAAAAAGTGTTGCAAGTGAAAACTTATATTATCTTTTTCCTATTTAGCTTTGCCTTTTTCCTTTTTCTATTCAAATGTGTGCCAAGTAGTCTACCATTTGTGCAGCCTGAGTGAAAGGTAGAAGATATTGCTCCACTCTCCAAGTAATCATAAGAGATTTCAGAGAGCTTATACGAAAGGACAAGGTTTATGACCACTGAATGGGCTACAAGATAGCAAGTAAAGCAAAAAAAAAGCTGAAAAGGAAGAATGATTTAGGAATATGGAAGAAAAGAGGAGGAGAAAGGAGGGAGCTACTTGCAAGGTGATGCCTTTAAGTGTTTTGGAGATTTTCCCTCCCTTCTCTCCTGCATTTTTAGTATCCTCCTTTTTGTGTTCTGTCAGATTTCAGTGTTTGAATCTGGCAGTTTTGAATGAGTACAGAACTGGTGTACAATCCCTGCACAACTGTGTGCACAGAACTGAGCCACATCTTTAAAGCTGTGTGAATCACTTTGTTCTGGTACCCATGTTTTCCACATAACATTTAAAGGCATCTAACTAAACAAAATAAGAACAGCTTCCACGAAGAATCTTATTTTTAAAATGTTTAAGGAAATTGAAAAGTTAATGAGATAGAAAGATTCTCCATGTATTATTTAAAACCCACTCCCTGCCATCAGAGCTGTTCACAATACCCATCTGTTGTGCAGTTAAGCAAGTTTCCCTCTGGATGTAGGAAAACTGAGCTGCTTTGGCATGATCACTGCCTTAAAGGAAACAAAGACACTTATCCAGAAATTGCCCTGTGGAACAAGGAAGAAGAGAGAAAAGTCTGTGTTAAATTTCTGCCTATCAGTATGCAAACATTACCTTGATGTAATCTTTTAATTTGAGTCTAATAGCTTATCCGTGCATGAAAAAGGCACTGCATGCTCGTTCTTATTTCCACCAAATCAATAAGATGACACTATCAATTACTCTTTCTTTAGGATTATGAAGTCTTTTTCCATTTATGTTAGTGGTGGGACTTAACAAAGAAGATCAGGATATCCCAACTGACAGTGTTGCACATACATTTTAATGATAATGTTAGATTTTAATTGGTTTATTCATAAGTTTCAAATTTAGGAAGGAGTAATTATAGCCTGTTTACACTTTATAGATAGACTTTATAGAATTATCCTGAAAAAGTCTGGCACATAAGGAGCACCATTCCTTAATTTGATCCTGCGTTGACTGTTGCACATTATAAGGCCTCAGAGTTGTTTGTTTTACACTTGGGCTTGTTTTACTGAGGCCCTTTGAAGGGACTGGACTCATGAAAGGAACTCGAGGACATTGAGAATGTCTCAGTGCTCCTTCATTGTATGTTTAATCTCAGGTGGAAGTGGGAGACAGCAATTAGATATTTTTGGTGATGAAGGATATCATGAGCCCTACATAATTTTTACTAAATTCTGAGTCTGTGTTTCTTACTAAGAACAAAAGTGTGAGAGTTCTTTCAGAAGAGTGTTAGTCCTGTGGGACTTTTTTTAAGTGAAATCTGTCCTAGAGGGATGAGGAATGGTACTGCCAGCTGTGGAGGCCCTGCACGTTTCTAGCACCTGGCCACAATTCCCAGCTTTACGGAGTGTAACTGTGTTTCCCTGTCCCCTTGGTGAGCAGCAGGGATCAGCAGGGCGATGCAGCTGCCTGGGCTTGGGTCCTCCTTGGCCCGGGGACGTCCTGGGCAGGTGCCGCTTCTGTGTTTGTGCCCTGTGGAAGGGCAATGCCAGCCTTGATGAATAGCCAATAAATCTGGGTTCCAGCTTCCTGGCTGTCCCAGATAAAACCTTATTCATGTTAGACTCTGAACATGCTAGATGAGTAATCCTCACTTAAATTTCTGTGTCTCTTGTGGATAATCCTTGGGTATATCTTAAATTCCATGAGTTTGTTTAAAATCTGTGAAATTCTTGGTTATGACTTGGTGTTTTTCTTTGGTGCTTTGACACACTGCCCTTTGAACAGGAGGAAGGGCAAATTTGCTCCCCTTTTGAAGCCCTGGGATAGATAAATATGATATATATATATATATAAAATGTATATATGTATATTTACACATCTCTATTACATTCTATATTTCTAATTCAGGGTTGACAGACCATTTTGCAGAACAGAAATCCCATTAGGTTCCTCTTGATTTTGTACCTCAAAGGCCACATTTCCACTCGTATTTGCTTTAGCTGTAGATGGAGTACCCAAACCAAACCCTGGCATCTTATAGTCTGATGTCTTAACATGAGCAGCTGACTTGCTCCTAGAAAGCACTGCTCTGCCAGCAGACCATACTTGATACAGAAGAGTTGGATGGCTTTCTGGCTTTTGAGCATTTTTTGTTTGTCATTTCCATCTGTTTGTAGCAGGGGTGTTAGCTAAATAGTAAATTGCAACTGCTGACCAGCAAAAAGATTCCCAATGGACCATGGCATCTTAATGGGCCTTTTCAGGGTAGCTAGGAGATCTCTGCTGCTTAAAAGCTATTCTGAAAGCCAAGTTCCAGGGCATTGAAGTTGTCAGTGATACAAGATGATGATTTTTAAAGAACAGGATAATATAAATCTGTAGTTAGAGCCCCATTTGAAGGAGTTTCTGCAAAACTGCTGTCTTGTGTGTTGTATAGACCTTTCCTTTGGCCTGGAAACCATTACCCTTTGGGGAATGACAGTACTAGGTGCTTGAATGAAAATACTGTGTGATAGAATAGAATAGTGTCTGAAAAGCCCTGAAATGCCTCCTGTTTCACTGACCTATAAAACAGGAGAAAGTGGAGTTCTGATTGCTGGAAGGAGTTGTATAGTCCTGATTTTATAAGTTACAGAGAAGACTCTGGAAGTTAAACGGCTGAAGGACAAGCGTGCTTATTTTTGCCCATTTTATATGTGTGAACCAAAAATATCTGCCTTGGGACTAAACTGATGGGATGGACTGTGGCTGCCTGGCAGGATGGTGCTGGCAGCAGCCATGGGAAGGAGAGCCCCTCTTCCCAGCTTGGCAATGCCAGAGCTTCCAGTGTCTACAGCGCCCCGGGGGGAGATTCTCCTTAATGGAATAGCAAAGGAAAAAGCAGGACCTGCATGTTCATCCCCGCAGTGTGTGGGACCACAATGTGAGCATAATTCTCTGATCCAATATCCTGTTTAAACAGCAAATTCATTCAGCAGCAACTGTGCCGCAAATCATCTTTTGCTAACAAGGCACGTCTTACTACCTCTTAATTTACCAAGATTAATGCTGGAAAGTTCGACTTTGGGCAAGCAGTTAGCAAGACAAATTTTTCATTAGTTTTAGTCAACTATCAAATTATATTGAGTAATTTCGTAGTGCAGCAATGATTTTAAATTAAGGAGATAACCCACTCGCTGATGCGAACTAAACTGATCTCCAAATTAAAAGGTCAGCCCCTCGGCTGGTGTGAATCAGTGCAGCTCCGCAGGACTCGGGGCAGCTGGAGTCACTGTCGCTACCCTCATTTATACCAACACGTGTGTCTGTGGTGTCATGCGGACGTGTTCGAGGGTGGTGGCTCTGGGACACAGCTCGATGAAGGGGCTCGAGGGTGACTGTTACAGAGTGCTTGGATGTTGCCTGGCCAGCAGCCCCTGTCCCCTGGTGTCTCCAACCTCTAAAGCCCCAGCCCTTCCTGGGCATGATTCTAGTTCTTGTCTTTCATGTTGTGTTTGGATGGGTATTAACTGGACCTTCAAATACGGAATCCATCTTTCGAGCGGTTTGTACAGTGGGGAAATAAAGAAAATCCTCTCAACTCAAAAATCAATGGAATTTTACCTTGAATAGTTTAGACTTGCCAGAACTAAGGTATTGCTGTCCCTTTCAAATAGCTGTGGTGTATGACGGAGAGGACTGAACTTACCTTGCTTGTTTGTTTTTTCTTTTGACTACCCAGTGGGTCATTTTCTCCATTAAACAGGCAAAGTCCAGCACAGGCTGTGGCTATTCCAGTGCCCTGGCAGCAGCAATCTCCCTCTTGGAAAGGAACCAGCATCTGAGTTTCCACTTGGATCATCCACTGGTTTCTTCTGGCAGGTGACCCTATGAAACCCACGGAGAGCAAAAACTTTCCAAACTTTCTCAAATCACTGCTCACAAATTAATGTTTATGTAATTACCACAGAAGGTCTTGAATACAAATATTTAAGAGTACTGAACTGATTTAAAACAACATTGATTGGTATTGAGCAGAAATCCTATAGCACTAAAAAAAAAAACTATTGGGAAAGTAATCAGCATTATTCATAGCAGGTGAAGTAATTGTTAAAGGTAAGTTATTTTTACTTAGAATTTATATTGTGGCAATAAAATTCCCACTAGAATAGTTCATGTCCTGTAGAAATAGGTCAGATTTTATGACAGACTTGAAACGCATCATATCCTTTTTCCTAAGCATGTGCTTAAGTACTTTACTAAATAAGATTAATTAGCAGTCCTTCCATCTGCTTTTTATTTTGTGTGTCCTTCTATAAGTAAAAGAATGAGACAGTTAGCCATACTGCAATATCAATATTTTAAGCCTTTATTGTGGAAAACTTTTTGTGCATGTTTTGAGCATCCTTGTAATGTTCAAAGTTTACCTTCTGCATTTGGAGCAATGTGTCCTCAAGCTGCATCTTTTCATTTACAAAAAAAGCCCTTTTTTAAGAGCAGGAAAAAATTGCTCATAAATATTAAAGATATTCCAGGATGGCTGGAGCAAATGAAATCACAGCTGGCCTTGAAAATCACCAGGAAGAGAAATAGCCAAAGAAATGTGTGGTCTCTAATCAGGAATAAAGCTTTAACCCAATGAAATAAGTAGAATGTACCATTTTGTCGTGGTTATATTTTAAAATGTAATTGGTACTTGAAATCAGAATACCTGTGTATGAATTCACATCAGATATCCAGGTAATTAATCTCATCCCTGCAAAATACTTGAAATTGCCCTGTCCTTGAGAACTTACTGATGGCACATTAACTATTTACACCTTTTGGGGAGGAGAGGAGGGATATAATCTATCCTGTCCTTTCTTTATGCCAGATAAATTTATAATCTTGGATAATGAAGCATTTCAGTGTGCAAGTTAATAAAGCTTCATCTCCTACTGAGCATAAGGATGAAAATGCGGAATTTTTTTCTTAGAACTTGATGGATTCTTTACATGTAGTTATTCCAGCAATTTCAGGATCAGAGAGCTTGGTTTTGCACAGCTACTGCTGATATTAAAGCAAAGTAATTCCCTTTATCTCAAAAGAGCAACTCCTGATTTTTGTGTTAAGTCATGAGAATGTCCTGTGTATGTGAGGTGAGCCCAGAATATTAACAGATATGGTTTTAATGTTATTCAGATACATACTCCATCCCAGTATTGCCCTCTGCTTCATGACATTTAATTAAGAAAGGTCATTTTTCTCTTATTCAGGGTACTTGTAAATATTAAGCTGTGTTACCCTTATGCACAGTTCTTCCTGCACAAAGGGATTGCCATTAGCCTAGATAAGGCTAATTTTGTGCTGAAGAAAATGATCAGAGTTTGCTCCTGGGAATTAAGTTGCCACATTCAGAAGTGAGTCTGTCTCTGTGCTTGTGTCTGACAACCTGTGAGAATCTAAAAACATGTTTATGTCTTTAGGGGGCAAAATATTGTGGGACACACCTTCCGTTTGCGACTATAGACTGTGAGACAAGTCGTTTAGGGGTTTGTTATTTAAGTGCTTTTAACCATTTGATAAGATTGTAGGGGTAGATATTCTACTAATCTTATACTAGTTCTTTAAATAAAGCCATAAAGTAGCATAGAGGTGTGAGTCTTTTCTCCTTATTCTGCATATGGCAAAACAATGGAAACAGATCTCTGTCTTTTCTGAATGAAAAGTTCACTTCAGCTGTTTCTCAGCCAACTCTGCCCTATATCTTCCTTTTTTTTAACCCTATTTATTTTTTCGCTCGAGTTTTCTCCTTCCTTTCTCCAGCTTATAAAGGTGTTTATCCTCCCCTCATCCCATTTTCTTTTACATTTGTCACTCGCAGTCCCCTTCCTCGTAGTCTCAAATTTCCTTTGCCAAAACACGTTTTGCAGCTGGAGGTGCAGAGATGCAGGGTGGTTGCTGGTCCCTTTACATTTTCTAACGTACCCAGGTTTTCTAGCCCTCAGAAGTACAATCTGCAAAGCCGCGATGGCAGCTCTGCACCTCGGCCCTCCCTGCATGTGGGACCGGTGTGCATCTTGTCTGCTCGCTTCTCCTGTACGTTTGCTTGTACCCATTATCTGCTCCCTCATTACTAGTTTTGACCCATAGCATTTGATGAAGAGCTGAAAATTATTGCATATAACAGAAACTGACCAAATGCTGCAGAATTCAAATATTGGAAACTTATTCCCCAAATCTTGGAATACTGAATTTTTCACATAACTGCAAAAATGTGAAGATATGAGCAAGGTGATGGACAAACAAAACCAAATAGAACTGCATGTTTCTAAGGGCCACAAGAAGTGGTCCCATTGGGGAGCGCTGGGAGCAGGGGCTGGCGCCCGCTGGGAGCCTCTCCCGGGGATGGCAGTTGGCACCGGCTGGGCTCGTGTCCCAGCTCCTGGTGACCGGTCACCCTGGGAACCTTGTGGTCAACCTCTGGGTCCGGCCAAACAAGGGGAAGTTCCTTATTAAAGGTCACATTTACCTTTCTGGAAAACTTAAGGAGAGGAGAAGGGACCGACTCTCTCCTGAAATGACTAGCTCAAATGCAGGAAGCTGCTGCCTGTTTGCTGATTCTGCTCTGTGTTGATTTGTGGTGATATTTTAGGAATACAAGTTGGCTGATGGGTGGGATTAAAGATAAGTGAAAAGAAAAATGCTTCCTCCAAGAAGAGTGCTCAGCAGGATTCATAGTTCAGTATTTGTCACCAAAATCATTTTGAATTTGTCCTTATGATTCTTCATGTGTTTCAGACCCTCTTGATTATTTCAGACAAAAATGCACCTGCAAGGTTTTTGTTTGGGTTGATCTCAGTCCTGCAACCAAAGACTTGGGTTGGAAGCTGAATTTAGCCCCCATGTGACCTGCCCTGCAGCTTCCTTGAACCTGTGGGTGGTTGTGAGCTACCAGCCCGGACGGTGGCTCTTCCCGGTGGAGCAGGAGACCCGGCTCAGTCCGTGCTGGAGCTCCAGGGAGGCTGGAGCAGCCACCTCTCCAAGGCCATGAGTTTTCTTCCTTGAAATCAAGCTGTGCCTAGAGCAAGGTCTCTTGGTCTCTTGTGTTCTTGACCTTTTTCATGTTTATGAAGTGAAATATTTCATGGAATTTTTGGGAATACCTGGAGCAAGGAGAGGTGTGTGTGTGTGTGTGTGTCTGTGGCAATTATAACTAATTCCTAAATTGCCCTCCTGATGAAAAGTGTTTCCATTTTACTCATTTTGCCATTATGGCTTTTAGAGTTTAGTTTAATTACTGTTTATTTATATAGCGACAGAGTCAAGGGAGCTCACAATGTTTATAATCAATAAACCAAACAGACTGACCCTGATGCAGAGATTAGCAGGTATTTTACTCTTGGGAAAACAAGTCAGCTGTGTTCACCAGGTGTTTTGTTTTGTGCTAAATGGCTTTCAGATGAGAGATAGTGGAACTTTCTGATGTATGTCTGGCTCAGATGAGTGTGAAAAACCTATCCTGGTAGAAGGTAGATCTTGGGCAGCCTTCTGAATGTGTGCAGGTGGGTCACACCAGCGGTGACACAGAAGGGAGCGGGAAGAATTAAAAATGGGAAGAATTAAAAAAAAAAATCTTAAGAGATGTTAGATTCTGTTAAGTGATCCCAAGCTGATGTTGATGAGAATTAGATAGGATCAAGCTTGGAGAGGGTGAAGGGGAAGAAGGGGAGCTCTGCTGGGCTCAGAGGGGACGTGATGCAGAACATGGAGAGTTTTAACTCGCAATCCCTTTGGGGACAAAAGGGCCAGTCTGGGGACATGCAGTTCAGGTCGGAAGATGTTGTCAAATAGGATGTTTCAAAGTAATTATAAAAGGCAAGAGATCAAGTGACACCATCTTCAGAGCTACTTCAGTAAATGCAGGGTGGTGATTAGCAAATAACCGAGTAATTGTAGTTTTGTGCTCTGCTCAGGGTAATTTGCTTAAGTAGTTGTGTCAATCACAGCTATATTTAGATTGACACCACAGGGAGATGTAAAACCCATTTATTTCTGAATAATTATCTCCAAGGATCATACAAGTGACAATGTCCAAATTTAGGGACCTTGCCTAGACAGATGAAGATCAGATATTGGTGTTTGTCTAATATGAAATTATCTGGAAAGGTCTGAGCATTAATGATTATAGCCTTATGGTTATGAAATAAATTGCTTCTTCCCCCATTAAGATCTAGATTCAGTTGACTTTTTTTTTGTAGGAATTTCCACAAAAACATAATTCAAAACTCGCATTTCACATTTCAAAAGTATTTCAGAAACATGGATCAAACCATGTTATTATAACATGTTATTTTCCATGTATATCAGCCTTAATTTTCAAAAGGAACTGGGAACAGATGCATGATATCAACTCAAACACAAAATATAAAATTTCTTAAAAATCTCACAACACATGATTTTTTTGTGCTACTTTGTCAAAATGCTTGAGAACCATTAGTACTCAGCAACAGGGAAAAAATCCAACACTTCCCCCATTTCTTTGCATAGTGTTGTATATACTTGTTCTCAAATATTATCACTTTCAGGGCTAAAGATAGTGGTATCCTGCTAGCCTCTTCTCAGAAGTAGAAGTTTTCTATTGTTGGTTGTCTCCCTCCACTGAAACCTCTGAATTAGGTGAATTTCTTTAGCATTATTTTTCTCCAATACTTTTGAAAGTGTCTAGACCAAAACCAGACGCATGTAAAAGTGCTGTTAATTAAGTATATTGGATGCAAAATCTTAAGAATTGCTTAAGTAAATTGTTAAGTAGGTCAGTTTAATCATGGGCTTGGGTTTTTTTCAGCTTGTTCAACTCTTGTCAAACTTTCAGAGCTCTGTAGCAAGTAGGGAAAATGCACAATAACAGTTTGATCCTCCCGTTTTTTCTTGTTCATGCAATGCGCTCTTTTGTTCCTGATTACTGATAACCTCTCAATTAGTGTCTTTTGCTGATCACTTGCCAGGATCTGCTGAGCACACTTGTTGGGATTCCAATTATATAAAAGTACCAAATCCTTTTAACAGTCTGGATAGAATGAATGCCGAATTTTGAAAACTATCAAGAACTCTGAAGCTCAATTCCTGTTAAAATTAGCGTCCTCTGCTCCCCTGCCAGCTTTTTCATTGGGAACCTGTTTCTAAATGTATTTTGCAAATGCTGTTTCATGCATTGCTTTCTGTTGCCTCTCAAACCTCAGCTGAGATTTGACTGGCTGCAGTGATTTACAGCTTTCAGCTTCTCAAGCTGTTTTTTAATATTTTTCTAGAGACTCTGTAATGACTTCATTCCCATTCCCCTTTGTGAGAGTTCCTAGAGTACAAATTCATTTCTTTGAGTAAAGGATAAAGCTATAAAAACACTTCGGCTGCTCTTTAAGATCTATTTTAATCAGTCCTGCTCCCCTTGAACAGTCTGCATTTGTGTTGCTTTAGAGAGTCAGGAAATCATTTCAAAAAAGAATGAACTTGCTCACGCTGTGTTGCTGGAGCACAATCGACAACCATGTAATACCGAACTTCAAATTTCTATGCATTACTTTCATTCGCTAACATTTAATTGAATGTGGAAACATTTATGTCTTTTTTTTTTTTTTTTTTTTTTTAACCACTCTTTCACCTACTCTTCTGTTTTATGGATCACAGATGGAATCAGCAGTGCAGAAGGTGCATATCCACCCTAACACCTCTCACCTGCATATATGTGTATATAAAAATCATAAAACTGCTTAATCTTCTAATGTGCTCCTGGGATTCTTCTTTCCTATTGAAAGTTGAAATTGCATACTGTTTTTAGTGAAATTTAATTATGTTATTCTCAAAAGACTTAAGTTTAAAAATAAGTCAAACTTTTTTTGACCATAAAAGATATCTTTTATCCCAGTGAGCTTCTTCTGTAAGTGACTATTCAGAGCTCTCTTTTAATGTTCAATCTTGCTAAAGTCAATTTGACTTTTTTTTTGCAAGCCTATGCAGACAATCTGCTCATTCTAATGCTTTTTGGGGGGTGTGGGGTTTTATTGGGGTATTTGTGTGTATGGTTCAGGATGAACCTATTGCTGTACGATGCAAGGTGGGTGCCCTTAGAAAGGTAGGTGTTTCGCATGGGCTTATACGTGTCTATGCAAGTCCTGACTTGATCCTTGCTTGTCCTGGGCAGTAGTTCTCTCCCCCAGACTTTGATAATGCCCTTTAGTGAAGATCCCCCTTTTTGCCCAGTGCCAAGGCTGGAAGGAAACACTGGGCATGAACAGCTGGAAAGAGACAGATGGAGTAACAAGTAGTAAGGGATCGACAGCCATATCAGCAAACAAATGATACGTGCCGCTTATTTCGAGTTGTTGGTGCTCTCCAGACCTAAAGCAGACCTAAATATTTAGGAATGAGGCAGATGGGATGGAAACCTCTCCCAGAAGCAAGGGGAGAGAACAACCTTTTATGAAATGCAAGTCATGTGTCAGTACATATAACAAAAACAGGGATTTCCACTTGCAGTAAGTCTGAAGCTGCTCTCTGTATGGTGGAAAACAAAGGTTTTCTGTTCTAAGTACTAGAGAGTGAATATCCTCTTTTTGCAGTGATCCATGCTTTACAAAGCACTTTTAGCGTCTGAAGTATCCTACAAAGTTAATAAAAATGACTGGAGCGGCAGAGTTTTGCAATTCATCTGTTTTCTAGAATAGAGACACTGCAGACAGAAAACGCATAAACTTGGCATAGGAAGAGGCAATGTAAAAAGTGACGAAAGGTAAACTGTGGTGTTATTCTAGGCTTTGGATTAGGTTCTCCAGCTGCTGCCTCTGCCTCCCTGCACTCCCCAGGTAGACGCTATCCAAGCAACTCTCAAAATACTGAAAAATTTACTTTTAAACTGTGACTCCCCCACCCAGAGGTAACAAAATTTCACAGGGAGGAGACATATGAGCAGGCCCTAACAGAGCATTTGTCTGAGAAAGCTCTTTTCTTCTCTATTCATATTCATGGCAATGATATTTATCATGTCTTATGGTCTTGCATTATAGGCAGTTGCATCTTGCCTCAGATAAATCATCTACTAGTATGAAACACTAAAACTAACTGATTCTCTAGTTCTTTTATGAATGATGTTCTTACAGGTGCAATGGGGTTGGTGCTGCAAGAAGAAACATTAGGAAACAACTTTTGAGTAATTTATTAAAACCTCACTGTTTTCCTAGCACCAGGAATCTGGTTTTGTTTCTCAAAAGTTGTTCAATTAGACTACTTTTTTCTCTCTGATTTAGGCAAGGTCAAGGGAGTTTTGCCAATGTTGTAAATAGCCATATCAATTAACTTGATCTCCTTTAAGTAATTTGCACTGATTCACTGCAGGCACCTCCTGAAAGTTTGGAGGTTTAATTGCAGTTAATAAAGCAGAGCTCTGTGCAGTGACTATCCTCGCATTCCCATTAATCCCTTTCCCTCTGATTAATCCTGGCTGCAGCTTCATTTGGGCAGTGCAGCGCCTCCATCTAAGAAATGCAGCTTTAAAAGGGATGAATGGGGAGTTCAAGAACCCTGTGCTCTCGAACAAGCATCACTCTCAGACAATAAAGTGTCTAAATCGTTGCATTTTTAATGCCGCACTAAAAAGCCCTCTCCCTCCCTCTCCAAGTTGGATGCTCAATCATTTAAACTTTTTACTCCTAAATTATCAGCAGCAGCTTTAACGGCGCAGCGGACTCCAAATGGAGCAGGATGCCCGTGGCGATGTCAGGCGGGATCCGTCACGCTGACGGCGCCGGCGCTAACGGGGGTGACAGCTCCCTGCATCGCGGCCCTGGCCGGGGTGCAGGCGGCCAGGCTGGTGCACGCGGTCCATGCGGCTCCGCGCTGCCCCGGCCAGGCACAGGCACCGACACGGTGTCGGCGACAGCAAAGGGGGGTTTTGCAGTCCCGGGATGTCTGCGCTGTCATTTATTTGTTTATTTTGCAAGCTGCGCTGTGCTCTGACTCTCTAATGTCTTCACTCTAAACGGCTCTCGGGATTGATAATTTATCAAATCATCAAAACGATGCACTCTAGCGGTAGCAAACACTAATATGTAGCTGCAGAAATGTTAGCTAATGGATAACATTCCTCCCTCTCAATGAGTTTAGTTTTGTTTTTGATTGACACCGCTGTTTGCAGCTTGCAGAAGCTGCTCTTAGTTGCATAGGCTAAAAATAACCCCCAGGTCTGCATCTCAATGGACTGTGCTATTGTGTGTGCTATTTGAATTTGTTTTCACATTCTTCCGCATGGGTCTTGGGAACTCTATTGTCAATGTTTGATAGCCTGAATGTTAATCTCCATGGATTTCTAGGAAGCAATATATTAATCAGGAGCAAAATACCACATTCAGTATTCAGCTGCCACATGATGCTAACATCTGTAATTGTAGATGTTGGACTTCAAATAAAGCTAAACTTAAAAACTTTTTTTATATATATAAAATACATAACTGCATATGATTTGCCACATATTCTTACAGGGAAAGGTGCTGCTTCAATTATTTGAATACTCCTTCTTCTGAAGAGCACTCTATTTAAATACCCTTTCTCTTTTTCCAGTATCTCTGTTCTCACTCTGGAGTGCAAACTGGTCCTTATTTAAAAGTATTGTTTTAAAGTATATGAAAAGACGCTTAGGGCCACTGCAGCACTCCACATACTAGTGGTGCTGTGCAAAGTTTTGTCATTTGAAGTTCTGATCCCCTATGCTCAAGAATTGCACGTGGAGTTTGGGTTCTTCACTAGGAAAATATGCAATCCTATATTAAAATGAAAAAATAAATAACTCTTGGAAGAAATCTCTCTTAATGTAGTAATTCCTCCCCCAGTGCCCTGATAGAGTGTGTGTGTGTTGTCCACATGCTGAAAATAACTCTTAGCGAATGATTCAGTTATCTCCACTGGGCTTAGGCAGATTCAGTGGGTCCAAAAAATGGTCCTCATGCCTTCCCAGCAATAAGCACATTATTGTAGCTATAAATGTTGCTGCAAAGTCACCCTCAAAGCTCTGAGAATGAGCCTAGCTTCATGGAGAGGTCTACTTCATGGGGAAACCTTCCTGAAATGCTGCCAACGTGTCTTTATGCTGCTCACTAATGATCATCCTTACTAGACGGAGATTGTTAAATAAAAAAAAAAAAGTAGATATGGGATAAGGTGGTACTGAAAAGGCACAGACTCTGTTACACAGAATGAGAATTGCCAGGGAATCTGTATTTTTATATGTCATGTTTTCAGAAGAGTTTCTGTAAAATCTCCTGGCATTTGGGTAAGTCCCTTGCAGCCAGAGTTGAGGCACAATCAAGCTTAGTCAGGATTTATAATTAGGAGATTTTGTTTGGATGTGTATGACTTAGAGCTCTGATTAGTGTGTACATTGTGATTGGCAGCCTCAGCAAGAGAGACGAGATTGAAAAGGTCACAAAGCTGAACTGTCCTCTAACTCGAGGTGACACCAGGCGGTGATGGAACCGGGAAGCAGCTGGGCTGCAGGGGCTGCCCTCCCCAGCTGTGGTTCTGTGCTCGCTCTCTGGGATATGGGCAATCATAAATCACAAGCAATATAGTAAGTCTTGAGATGATGTGCAAGTTATCTACTTGAGCACCATGTTATGTCTACAGAGCTTCTAAGCAGTCTCAAAGTGTGGAGGAAGTATTTTCACTGGGAACTGTCAGGCACGGTGACAACACATGGAAATGGGTGAAAAACTGTTCCTCAGCCCATTGCCCTGGGGGAGAGCGGAGAGCTCTTCAGTAGAGCTTGAGATCTCCTTGATGCGCTGCTCTGGTGTGACCCTGCCCAAGGGGGAAAGCAGAACTGCACAAGGGGAAGATGCAGAGCATGTTCATGGTCACATCGTGTTGCACCTTGTGCGCTTGAGAATCACTAAAGGGGCTCCATGTTACTCTGCAGATGTAGGACCTGGTCAGTCAATGTGTGGTTGATGTGCAGATCTGCAATAGCTGCTTGATTACCTGCATTGAGAGGCTGCTGCAGGATTCGCTATGCCACTGTTTAGCAAGAGCAGGTTTGGAGCTCTGCTGATTTGCTCAGTCTTGAGCAACAGCTCGTGTCGGTTAGATATGTATTTCTGCTTCCTGTTTTAGGGAGGAACAGTGAAACTTCTCTAGGTGCCTTTATGTGATATTGAGCGAACTCAATTACAGCAAAGCTCTCCTCTAAGAAGTGCTGGTTCCAGCTCACGAGGCTGAAGAGTTGTGTAGACGTATGTGGTTGGCATAGACAGCACTGGCGAGGGAAGGGTCAGAAGTAGCTCTTAAAATATGAATATTTTATCTTTTTTTTACCTAAATTGTTCCCCACCTAAATGCCCAGACAACCTAATGGAGAAGAGATGCACCTTGCTGAAAATAAAAAGCTTTCAGTTCACTAAAAGCTCATTTATTACAGGCTCGAGAAGCTGCTGAAATAGAAAATGCTGAATGGTTATGCTGGGAAGCGTGAAGCAGGGAAGTCATTTTTCACTCACTGCTTCCAATTTGTTGCCATCCTTCTGGCTCGTGTTAACCTCTCGAGAGCTCAGGCCAGGAGACCTCTTCCCTGGCGCGGTGCCTCTGCCGGCCCTCCTGGCCCCTGGGCACGGCTGCAATACGGATAAGGCCACGTCCAGCGGCTTCTCCGCGTTGTGGAAGAGTGAATCCCTCCACGGAGAGCTGGGTTGGAAAGGGGCGCTGTGGCGAGCGGCTGAGCAGTGCGCGGCCCTTGGAATCAACACCAATTCCATGTTTCCCCTATCCTGCGAGGCACTTTTTCTTCTGAGTTTCTCATGCTGCATTGGCACAGATTGTGTTGAGGTTTTTGTTTGTGTGTGTTTTTAATCCAAAGAGGCATTTTCATGTCTTCTGTCAAGCCAACTTTTCTTACTCTTCAGCAGGGCAATGGGGTTACACAATGTTGGCATTAAAGAAAATGTGGGTCGATGGATTGTTTTCTTAGGGTGAAGGTGTAAGTTAAGGTTGTATAATTTAAAGAGGAAAGAACTCTCTGAGATTACATGCACAAGTATTATCACAAGTTAAGAATTTCATACAGAAACAGTGTCTAAAGTGCAAATCCTCAGAAGGTAAAGGTTAAATATTTGTGACCCAGGATTAACATTTGTTTCTCTTTGACTAATGCATTTATAAAGAAGAGGAGCATAAAGCAATACTGATTTATTGTGTTGTATGTAAGCACAACATGCTGAGTGCTGGCCAAGCACAACACTACTTGCATTTCCTCCTTGGACCTGCTCCTACCCCATGGATGCTCTTGAAATGAATGGGTTTTGCCCTTCAGTTCTTCTGTAGAAAAATTCTACATAAAGCGAAGTGGAGGATTTTAGCTTTTCTGTTTTGACTTGTTTGAAAGGGAGATGCAATTTAATCGAGCTGTGGTCAGAAGGAAGAGGAAGAGTCCCGCTCAGCAGCTTGATTAATCTACTTCTCTGGAAATATCGCAATTCATTAGTCTGTAAGTGCTCAGGGGACTCTGAGGTTTGCGGCATTTAGCATCCGCTCTGCAGAGCAGTAAGTGTAGAAGCTGTGACATGGGAAGTGGGCAGGTGGCTTAACGGAGACCTGGGGGCTGGCACGCGAGGCCGCGGTGTGCGAGGAGCAGCACGGGGAGCCCCTTGCTCCAAACCGGGGCCACGGGTCCCATGGAGACTTCGGGAAGAGAGGAGGGACAGCACTGCCGGAGAGCTCGTGTGGCTGGTGGTTGAGGGCCAGCCTGGAAATGCAACGCTCTGAGCACTTTACTAAGCGCTAGCATTCAAAATAAAATTCTTTTAATAGATCCTCTTGCATGTTACACATGGATTCAGTGGTTTTTGGTGTAGCTCCATAAATAGTGCTCTTACAGGCACACAGAGTTATCTCTTTTGTGGTTCTGCAGCCCCCTCTTCCCCAACCTTTTCTTTCAGAGGGTATTGCAGATTAACCTCTTCAAGTTAAATTCAGTTCTTCCAAGCTTTGATGTCTTTTGCTTCCATTTCTTGTGAGCTTAAAAAGGTTGTTACATTTCTAGCATATCTGTAAATCCAGGAAGCCATCACATTTCCCTACCTCTCTCATTGCCTTCAGAAAAATAACGTCAATCCTTTACCCAGATTGCATATTCCAGAATTCTTTTTCTGTAGCAGTAAATATAGGGTTTAATATAAAAAAAAGTTTTAAAAATTCATGGAATTTTATGGACAACTGTTCCAATATATAGAATTCAAGCAGCCAATTTTTGCATTGAGTCACAAGGAAGCAGGGCGCAGGTTTGGGGCCAGCTGAAACTCAACTGCTGGGCTAAAACAATGTCTTTGGAGAAGCCTGGGAAACTTGGAGTATTTTGGAAACTGATGGAGTATAGGTAGGGCCAAGAAGACTCTGAAATACCAACAAGGAGTTATTAGAGCATGAAGACATAACGCTGCACACCAAGGTGACGCTGGCATAGGTGAGTAGCCATGTGAACTGGAATAACTGAAGACTTCCCACGGATTTATTGAAAGGTTTAAAATGAAGCTGTGGAAATTGGCAGTGAATAATCTTCTTGTACCTTGCCACCAAAAATATTCCACTGTGATTGTAAATAGTTTCTGTAAAGCATAAGAGAGTCAAACTCCTGCTTAGTTACCAACAAGGTATTGAAGGGATCTTTATCTCTTTCTCACTTCTACCCATGATGAAAGTGAAGGAAGAGCTGCAGCAAGGTCTGTGTAAGGGCAATAACCTCTCAGCAGCTCTGCTGTTATTTCTGAAGGAAAGAAGCACTTGAATTCAAACCAAATCAGGCCTGTAAGAGCAGATGTGAGAAATCATTTGAACAAAGAAACCCAGATATTTCTGTGAAGCAAATGCCATAATGCTCCTTAATGCTGTGGAGTCCTGTGAGTTCTGCCATCCATCTCATCACCAACTTGTTCCACAGATTTGGGACTACATTTTCTCACTGTTATAATCCATGTAATCCTACTATCTAAGTGTAGAGAATTAAATTAGTGATAAAATATCATAGGTGGAAAATTGGCCTGTTATGCTTTATGTGAAGGCTGAACACTATCAGTTTTAGGTATAGCAGTGTTTCTCTTGCAAGGCAGCCACCACCAAGATGGGGTTATTAATTGTAATGTAGCTTGAGTTTCCTCGTTGAGTTGGTTTTTCTCCTATCCCGTTTTATTACTGAGGAATTCATAAAATACTGGTCAGTATTTGCCTCTCAACTTCAACTTATAAATCCTGGTATGTTGGAAATAATATAATAGGTTTTTTCTTCTACCAAACTTCATACTCTTTAGTTTCCTGTGATATACAAGATTCCTAATGTTGTTGTAGTTTCTTTTAAAAGTGATGTTACCTAATTCATAAAGGAGGTTTCGAACAACTCTAATAATGTGATAGTGCCACAGCTGGGAATTGAAATCATGCAGCTTTGTGTGAGCTCATCCGTTCCCATTCAGCACACAGAATAAACACTTTGGAGCTCTCAAATTTGCTTTTTATCACTTGCAAGCTAGGAAACCATTCTGAAAGCCATCTAAGGAAATCATAGCTCTGTAAATGGAAACCTTGTTTTGTTTGCTTGCTCAGGTGTCTTTGTTATAAGCCTGAATGTGATTTCTGTTCTGCTACATTAGGATCTTGACTTTGCTGAGCAGTTTTTCTAGCTGAAGGTAAGTCAACCTCCCATTTCAGGCTAGTGGTTTCTATTAGAAGTAAATAGCTTCTTTTCACTTAATTAGGAGCAGCATGGATCCATGTTTCTTTGTGATGATTTTGCCTTTTAGAAGGTTTCTTTAGAAATGCTCTGTTTACAAGTTGCACTAGCTACCCTAACCAGACTTCTTGTGGAAGTGCAGGTTAAACAGCAGTTTGAGAGTGCTGAAATACTAACTCTTGAACCAGCACCTTGCATTAAGCAGTAAGTCTGTGCAAGGCCCAGGATAATGCTGAATCTGCACTATGTGACACTGCAGGAAGAAGAAAAGAAAAAGGCCCTGCACAATGAGAAAATCCCATCTTCTCTTGCAAAGGCAATGTCCACAATGGTCAGAACAGGCAATTTGCTGATAAATCTCTTCTGGAATAAGGGAGTTTGGAGGGTGCTTAGGGATGCCTGGCTCATGCCAGCTCGGATGCTTGCCTCCAAGGCAGCCCTCTTGCACGGAAGCGGGGCAGGTCATGCAGCAGGGTCTGCTCCTCCTGCAGATGCAGCTCTGGCAATACCACTTTAGCAGCCTGAGACCTGGAAACTCAGAACTGTGCCCAAAAACGGTACCAGTCCTGACCGTGTGGCCTTTGGCTCCTTGGGCCACAAGAAAGCAATCCTGAAAAGTGCTTTGCAGGTCCAGTTTCAGTGAGTGTGAATAAAATCCTGTTGTTTGCTCATGCAGCTCGGGTATTAGCTCAGGAAAACCTTCACAGCCTGCAGGGCAATCGAAGCCTTGAAATACATGAGCATCAAACAGGCATTTAATTCCCTGCTGCTCAAAGCAAAGCTCCTATTTAAAGTTCTGCTCGAGTAGGTCACAGTGAACGCCATGGGGCCGAGGTTCCAAAATGTCACGAATTCCCGGTAATTCAGATTGCCTGAATATCCAGAGGGTGCTCTGATAGTGTGAAAATTGGGAGCGCCGTTTCTCCTTTCTTTATAAATGGCGTGTGCATCTCTAGGGTTTGGTTACTGAGTTACACCGCAGAATGCAAATAATTCTTTCTGGGAATTTGCTCACGTAGTCCAAGAGTATAATTGATCCATCCAGCAGAAACCTTTAAACCTGGCTCAGCTACATGTCTCAGTGTGTCAAGAAATCTTCGTTAACTTTTAACTCTTTTGTTACTGAGCTACTTTTGCACTTGGTGAATAAAAATATAACTATAAAGAGCAACTCTGCATCTTAGTGGATTGCAACTCCTGAGGGGAGGGTACTGCAGAGCCCAGCAGCTGAGCTTAGTTAGACTGAGCCTTGCAGGTTAGACTGAAAAGTTGATATGTTTGATAGTTGATATGTCAACTATGTCAGTTGAAAGTTGATATGTCTCCCTTGCAAGAAAAGCAGTATGGATGAAAGAATGTAGCTGTGGTGGTTGCCCTAAGTAGCATGAGAGTAGGAACATTAAACTAATTTGAAATATAGCACCTGGACTTTGATATCTCTTAGATTCCAGTGGTTTTAGAATAGCTTTTTTTTAGGGTTACCTTTGTGGCCATTTCCCTTTGTGGTCCTCCTTGTCCAGCTGTATTGCAGAATCACGATCAGCCAGAGTGCGTCTCAAGTTGATCGAACAAAATGTTAAGTGGAAAATCCCTGATAATCCTGAGGAACTGCACTGACTTCATTCTTCTTGCAGACTTACAACAGCATGATCACAAGCTCCATAACCCCATAGATAAAGGTGGGAAAAAAAACTCACCAAGAATCTAGATCATCTACTTCTGTTAATATGGAAAGCATTTGGAGTAAAACTAAAGTGTAGTGGTTGTTCCTCCAAAATATACACTTTGACTGAATGCCTTCATGAGCACATGCAAAATACATGCAAAATCTGTCTCTAGTGAAATGATACAAGAATGGACACAGGAGTGTTCTAGCATTTCTGTCAAGTTTGAACTGGTTTGTGGAGGATTGCTTCATGGTAGATCACATCACGCAGGTTGCGATGTAACGTGATGTGCTGCATCACTTCAGATCATCAAAAATTTAATGAGCTCTTCTGATGTTCGTGTCTACCAATGTTTGAAGAGATCATTTAAGACCAGGGCAGATTATTGCTTGTTTGCGTCTTTGATTTGTGGCAATTATTAGACCATATAGCTTAGAATGGCTGTCCTGATATTTTCCTGTCTTATTATGCTCCTTTTGCATACATATATATATATGTGCGTGTGTGTGTAAACAAAGGTTAATATTCCACTCTGTTCTGTCTTATAAGACAGAGAGAAGTAGTTATGACTTTATTAAGGATTTATTTATGTGAAAAAACTTACAAAACAAAACCAAATTCTACAAAGATTCAATTGTTTTCAAAAATGGCATTTTCTGTGTTACTTCTGTTTTAGATAGATGGAGAAAATTATGAATGGTCGTCGTGCTCTCTGCAGCTGATAGATCATAGTAGTTCAAAATCAGCCTTCAGCATCAATACTCTTGAGTTCCTAAATTCTAAGCAGTACTGGTGCTTCTGGAAGTTCTTTTTCAGTGCATTCTAAATTCACGAACTTGTAGCTTCAGGTTGAGAGGATACTGTGACACTTAAACTGTGTATAATTCAAAATGTTCATAGTATGAGCTCTCAAGGGTCTTAAAAAATGCAGCATGTCTAACTCAAGCCTACAGAGAATCTTTTAAAGTATCTGCCTCCGATCACTTCCTATTCCCACTAGTTCGCTAGATTTTATGCTCCTCTGTTATTGTGTCTGTTGTGAACTCTCCTCTCTGTCTTCATGAAGATCTCATTTTGCAGGGCAGAGGAATGCAGAGTGCAGTGACCTCTGCTCGGATTCTGCAAAGAATCATGGAAATCGGTGGCAATACAGCACATCTCTGTGGTGCAGGAGAATCTTCTTTTTTTTTGTTTTAATAATAAAAAAGCAAGTAGAGATTGTAGAGAGGATGTGGGCGACCTGGATTATAATTGGCTATAAAAAGTAACAGTGTGGGCAGGTTCTTGCTTTGCAGTTGCTTAATACGCTCCCGGTTTCTCTTTGGCGGTGGCCTGAGACGTTTGTGGTGGGGAAGGGAGGATCAGCAAGCTGAAACCTTCCCAGCACCGTGACCGAGCAGGCCCTCCGAATTCCCTTCACTTCTGGGTCTTGAGGAAATGTTCCCCTTGTCGGATGGACTTCACTTAAATCCCGAGCAGCCTCTGGCGCGGCTAGTGCTGTTTGACATCGCTGTTCCCAACACACAGAGCTGGCAGATGCCAGACACCCTAAATTGCACTGGGATTTTCTTCCTTACATGACTACAAATCCCTAGTCACCCTGACCTCAATTTTTTACAGCATTACTTCCCTTAAGTAAGTTTTTGTGCTGAATAAAATGTCAGTGGATAACATCAGTACTACTCCATAATTTAATAGTGCCAAGTATGGATTGGAGTCTGACTCAACATCCTTTTCCAGCAGGCATTTTAATATTTTGATAATATTTGCCTGTAACTTACCAGACTGGGAAGTAGAAAGCACATGAAACATGAGTTCAGACACACAAATATCCTAAATTCCTACCCACTGTTCTTCTGGCAACTGTCAGATGGGACCGTGTGGAGTTTGCTGCATATAGTGCAGATGGGAGCGTGCAAGTAGGAGCCCAACTCGTGCGAGGTGCCTGGTTCAGCAGTGGCTTCGATGCCTCTCCGGGGTCCCCGGTGGTCTGTGCTGCTTTGCACCAGCCACCTGAATTGCAGGGTACCCCGGGGTGCATCTGCCTTAGTGCTCTGCTTATCCTGCCTCCTGTGGGGACAGATGAGGCAGATAAGGGGACTTGTTTTCTTCAATGTTTTTCTTATCTTTGCAAGAACATTCACTTATGAGAAAGATAAGCAAAATGATGTGATTTTTAATATTGCTGGATTAGAGTTAATTGAGGAAAAACAAGCCCATATCGGTCTGCTAAAAAAAAATCTTTAATACAGTATTTCTAGGAAGAAGAATGCCCTCTGAAATCCTTTTCAGACCAGACTGTTTTGAGGATCAGGGACTGCAAAAAGAGATGCCATTTTTCACTGAGCTGCGGAAAGTGTTAGGAGAACCATTCAGTTTCTTTATAACTGTAATGACTCTTTTTCACGGGAATTTTTCCCCTCAGCAATATAAATGGATGCTCTTGCTTGGATATGTTCTCAGCTGAATGCATACCTGAAAAATACATATCCTGAAAAAATAGAGTTCAAAAGCTTTTTTTAAAGAGAGCTTTACTGCTTGGCCTCCCTTACAAACAACTAGAGGAACTATTTATTATCTGGTCACAGTAGCTGACTGCACGTTTTCAGTCTGGGGACAAACATACTGAGATTTTACATGCTTTATGGTAATTTTGGATATCACATTAATTACTATACCAGTAGCCAACTGTGTCATTATGAGATTAATTGTGGAATTATAATGAATTCTTGTCACTAGCATTAGCACACAAATAGAGAATGTATTCCACCAAAACCTAACATGACCTAAATATTTTGCAGTCACAAGATTATATATATTTATAGTGAAAACAGCTAGTTTTGAGAAACAGTTTTTGCATTTGAAACTAGTCTTCACTTACATGAAATGGTTGCTGAGATGGTTGTGGGCTCCCAGCTTCAATAGATGGAACCTTCATCTCCTCTCAAGAGGAGGAGGATGAAGTCTTAGTCTTCACAACAAGAATGTACAAGATGTGGTCTGCCTTGGCTGACAGGACCAGAGAAGCCGGATCGGGGCACATGCTTAGAGTTTTTACAAAATCAAGGTTCTCCAATGCCTGTAATTTTGGGGTGGAACAGCAATTGTCCCATCGCAGGAATAGAACGTCTTGCCCTAAAATTGTAGTAGTGAGACAGCTGGTGTTACCAGCAAAGCGAGGGATGTACAGATTCCTTCCTTTCCATAACAAGCTCTTTTCTCACTTGCATCTAATACATTACAGGAAAAAACTCGCCTGCATAATAAGCTCAGAGTGTCCTTGCATCCTCTGCAAACGCTATAGCTGCAAAAATGGGCCTTGCCATCGAATTACTGTTGTCTGTTGTGCTTGGGCTCAAATTACACTCTTTGATTCCTCTGACAGCAATTTGCTGAGAGTTAATGCGCTTGTTGTTAGGTGATTACATTGCAGATGAAAATCAGGTACTCGGAGAGGCTTCCTGAAAAAGCTTTGCTTTCACGAGAATGGGATATTCATAGTGGAATGCTATTTATATTTTTTCAGGATCGACAAAGGTCAAAATGGATTTTGTCATATACAAATCACAGCGGCTTACTGTGAGCAAATGCTGACGCAGGAAATTTACCTGCAAGAAAGTGAACTGCAAATTGCTAATCCTTTTCTGTTTCTGGTTTTGCATGAGACTACACTTTTACTGGGTACAGTTTAGTCAGAAACTTGACCTGTCATCCTAAGAAATTAGTTAAATCAATAATTACTCTCTACAGAAGGACCAAGGTAAAACAGGGGGATTTGTAAAGCTGCTTTGAAATTCATTTTCAGTAAGGTGAAAGCTCATTTTAGAAATTGAAATCTCTCTGATTACTGCTGCAGGTAGAAGATTAAAAACTGTCTTAGTACGAGTGCAGGGACTTGTGACAGCAAGGAGCTTAATGGTATTTTTATTCTTGTGATATTGGGGTTTTCTTTAATGTTTTAACCCTTTAACCACCAAGAGATATGTTTCAAGAGTTAACTCAAATTAGAATTATGTTCACATACAGTATCTTGTTCTTAAGTGACTTTTGCCCTTATCAGTTTTACTTGACACTATTTTTAATTAAATTCTGTTTTAGTTTTTAAATAGACACAAGGCTAATGTTTTTCAAGGACTTTTTATCCACTTGTCCAAGTACTATTTTTGTCAGAATTGGTAACCTAAGCAGGTTGGGCAGAGGTCAGTGTCCGACCTTGGACTTTGGTGGTTCTCTAGGTACCAGTTGCTCTTGGAGCTGGCTGGATTTGCCACTTTCAGCTATCAGAAGGGCACAGTGCATCTTAGTGTACATGGAGGATGCAGTTTTCAATGACAAAAATGTGATTCTGATCCCTTGTTATCATTCAAGTGTTGGAAGTTTTTTTTAAATAATCTTATCATGGATTAACCAGATCAAATTCACTTCAAGCAATTGCAGTATGTTCCTCCTATCAATATGGTTCCTGTCACTTAACTCGCACCTCTTCCTTCTGCAGAGCACTCCTTTGTGCTATTAATGCAGCCTATAAGTGGCTGCTGTCTGTGCAGGCAAAGTTGCTCGTATGTGGCATGAATGTCTAATAAATCTGCATGACTGCCTGGAAAAACCACTGTGGGGTTTGCTTAGCTGACAAGAGGCTGTGAGGATGGGAGACATTAACTTTACGCTTCAGCATAGCTGAGCGGTTCATAGAGAGAAAGTGGCGAAGCATGTCAGATTATTTACCAATTTGCTGTAAATATCCCAAATTGCAATTATGTGAGTGCAAAGAAGGCAAACGCATTAGTGATGTTCTCTTAGCCAAAAGATCCTATTCCCAGTTGTATGTCATGCACTTAATATGGAGCTCATTTAACATATTTAATAATTGAATCACAACCTCAGTTCCAAAATGAAGGAATAGAGAGTATGAACCATGGTAGAAGGAGGGGTTCTTCATCTCTCTCTACTTTCTCTCATTCTCTGGCTTCAGCATTGCCTTGCAGAGGTAGCTACTGCTTTAAAAGAGGGCAAAGGGATCTTAACATGGGAGGACAAGTGGCTTTAGTAATTTCATTGGTTTTAGCAATAAAAAGTTTGCTGCTCATAAAGCAGTTTAAACACTGATTGCTTGGATAGAATCAGGAAATTTCATTTCTGCAAAAGGTTAAACTTCACTAAATTTGAAGAAGCCTTCACAACAAAATGCAGTACTATCCTGAAGATGTCTAAACTAGCTTTGAGCAAGTCCAGTGCTCTGCCTGGCCTAATATTCCCTGCTACTTAACTCAAGTATTAGCTCTGGCAATGCCAATGCTGACATGCTTGTGCGGTTTCTGGTTCCTATCTGAGCTCAGGACAAGGTGTTGCTGAACACCTGTATGTGCTGGAGAGGAATGACCCAAAAGCAGCAAGTCTTGAAGCCGAACTGAACTCCCCAGGTGGCGGAGCGCCTTTGCCTCCAAATTTTTCAGGAAAGAGATGTTCATCAGCATCAGCCTGTCCTGCATCAGCCTCAGATGTTGGGTGGGTCAGACCGTTTCAGGTTTCCTTCACTGACAGCAGATGTTTTAATGACAAAATCCAGGTGACAGAGTGCTAATGGGTCCTGCATGCATCTGCTTTTTCTGTAACTTGAGGCAACCATTCCAGAGGCCAGAAACTAAAGACCTTTAGTCCACTAAACTAAAAGATCCACACTAAAGACCTTTCTCTTGCAGAAGGTGCTGTATCAGACATTATTCTAGGAAGATTTTCTCAAATTAAAGGTGACTGAGGAAGGGGAAGAACCAATTATCCTCTTTTCAACAAGACCTCACCAAATAATGCATGATTCATTCTATCTTACAAAGTTGTTTTTTTTTTTTTTAAATGGGCAGTAAGTCCTAAAGTCCCTATGCATTCTTATTACTGTCTAGGATGCCCTAAATGTGCATCTTCCAAGTCCATAAATGTCTCAGAAACACTACAGAGAAAATACTTAGTGCTGATGGATTTTCCTTTGACTCTTTAGTGAAGCTAATAGGCTCCTAAAAGGCATTTGGTGTGGTGGGAGAGGGAGGGAAGGAGGTTTTAAAAAGGCTTTGTAAGTCTTAGACCTTTAATGTTTTTTTCTCTGAGGCAGTTGGAGATTTCTTCTGTTCAGAATCACATTGTGTAAAGGGCATCAACAAATTAAAGAGCATCAGTGAACAGAGATAAACCAATGCACTCACAGTAATGTCAGTCCAACTTGTATTTCCCTGGACCCCAGCTCATGTCTGTAATATTGTACCATGACAGCAAAGATTTGTAGTATTCTTTGGTGGTTCAGATGGTGATTGCTCTCAATAAAATTAGCTTTAGCAGTCCCGACAGCAGGTGTAAGGCAGAGATGAGGTTCAGACTGCCACAGCTGTAACCTTTTGATTCCAGATCTGCCTTGAGTTACATGCAGTAGCTGTGAAAGTGGGTTGCACCTTTGCACAGCCGTGCAGGCAGCAGGGTTGCGTGCCCCAGGCGGTGCAGTGGCTGGGGTGGCCTGCGGAGTGCCCTGGCCACAGCCTCTCATCCATCATCCAAAGCAAATCCAACCCCAGCAGCTTCTCGTCCACAGGCCTGGTGTTTTCCACTCTCTGCAACAGGCAGCAATGAACTCGCAACACTTCAAAAAGCCAAAGAAAAATGGACCCTTTGCATGAAAACACATTCCTGAAGCTGCGCTTGTTCCCTGGTTTTCTCAGCGTAAGAAGCAGATCCTCAACTTGCTTGTTAGTCTGTGAGGCTGCCGGCTTGACTTGCTGTTATTTAACTTCTGAATAAGCACCCCGGATCTATTTTGGAAACAGTTTTATTCATTCAATTACTTTAATAACAGTTGAAACTCTTTATGAGCAGAAGTAGACTGGTTCTGGGTGAGATGGGGAATAATCTCCTCCCTCTGCTCCAGCAATTCCAGTTTTTAACTAGAGGTGAGAGCACTATTTTACCTCCCGTTGTTTTCCTCACCTTATGGGTGAGTGCTTCTGTGCTGCTGCCCTCCGGACTGCCTTGCCCTGGGTGTGTGTGTCCTGCGGGGTTACCGGTGTCCATCTTCTCATCTGGTTGACTTTTTATTGACCCACAAGCTGTCCGCAGGCCTGTGAACACGGGAAACATCCCTAAAACACTATTCGGTTCTGTAATACAGCAGATGAGGTATTTGGCTCTACCTCAAGCCTAGTCTTTGCTGTTTACCTGTTATTTGTCCATCAGCCTTTAGGCCATGATGGATCGGGTGAGCCGGGCATGTACCGTGTAGTTTAAAAATCCCAGTGGAAAATCCTCTGTCAGGAGCCCATGGAGGGGATCAGCGTGTGAAGCAAAGCCCTGCGGCGGCACATGAAATACTTGAGCTTGCCAGGGTCCAGCCTTGACATTTTTCTTTATTTCTCCTCTCTTTGGACCTAGATGGAGTCAGACCGGATACAAACCTGGTCACTGCTGGTGGGGAGCTCACGGGGCCTGGGCGCCCTTTGAGGAGTGGGCGGCCACCCTCCTCCCCGGCCACCTTGTGCTGGGGCAGCCAGAGGCAGTGGAGGCTGCTGGGCTGCAGGGACGTGGTGGCCTCTGGCTGGGCTGCTGGTGCTGAAAGGACATGGTGGCCTCTGCCTGGTGCTCCCACATGGTGATGGGTCCTCACGGGCAGCCCAGCTCCCTCAGCGTGGAGCGAGGAGGAGGAGGAGGAGGCAGCACCTACGAGGTGGCTCTGCTGAGGTAATGGAGGGCGCCCATGGGGCTGCACACTGAGGCTGTGTCCGAGCTCATCCCTGCCGCCACGGCCTTGGGAGCTCACATTCCAGCCCGGAAATATCCTAGATTGCCAGAGGGGAAGGATGTATGGTTTATGTTAAAGGATTTCTCCAGGAAAGAGCTGTTGCTTTCCAGCTGGCACTACCTTTGCTTTTGGCCGGGACTGAGCCATGGATGTGCGATTCCTGCTGCTGCTCTTCCTTATTTATCCACCCTCCTCCAGAGCCCTTGCGTGACTATGTGTTACATTAAAAAAAAATGACTTAAAAATCACACTTTTGGGTATTAGCTTTACCAGGGTTGTGAATAGCCCTCATCTTGGATTATGTAAACTTTCCTTCATCAAGCAAGAACATCTTCTGCAAAGAGTCTAATAGCCTTTTCTGGCCATGTTCACAGCCATATTACTGAAGATTACTTTATGTAATGGCCCTTAAAGATCAATTTATATTGAAATAAGCTTAAATGAAATTTCTGCTCTGGCTGTATGCTCAGCTTTCAATTCACCACTTAATGATAAGTCAACTGCCATTTGACATTTCAATACAAGACCCGGCTCTCTCCAGCCTCTTCTGCATATTCTGATACGAAGCAGCCTTACTGGAGCCTACTGCTTGTGGCAACACTTTATTTTTGTTTCAAACAGCTGAGCTTCAAGTACTGGATCAGTTTTATAGACCATGATTTCAGCTTATTCAAAGCGTGGTGACCTGTGAAAGGAAAATAGTGGGACGTATTTGTCTTGGGTGTGCGTTTCCTCAGCTGTGATATTTTTTCCCCAGTTATACAGGCTGTTCCCTCAATCCTGGAACTCAACTGGAATCTAAATATTCCCTTTGCTCCCCAACAAAGGTTTGCTCTCATGCTAATATCTTTCTGAATGTGTATGTGCTGTGATGTGTAAAGGAAGGTTTTGTATATACTGGGATAAATTCCAGGAATTCCTCATCCTGAAATTCTGTTCAGGTTATTAGTTAATGTTCACAGTTTCTACAAATTTTTTTTTTTTTTGATGTTAATATTCAATGCTGAAACATTAGCTAAGCATAACAGGTGTATTTTGGGGTTCTAGGTAACTGAATCTAAACTTTTTTGATCCATAAGGTCATCCTTTAGTCTAAATGTAACAAGTCCGAGAGGTAGAGTTTGCCAAAGGGCAGTAAGTTCAATTTATGACATATTATATAGAACGGTTATTTTGTTTGTGTTTTTTTTTTAAACCCATATAATTTACACTTGTAATTTTAAGGTTATTTTTGAAACAGTTTTCTGCCAAAGCATCTATTTTCCTGTTTGAGAAGGCCAGGCATTCTGCTTAGGGTCTTTTCTTTTCTGAAGCTGTCCAGAGAATCGCCATAGCTCCTCGAAATCTCACGAACAACTTTAAAATCAATACGCGCCTTTAAAACAGTTTGGCTTTAGCAGAGCATCATGTTTAGTTGAAAACAAAACAAACAAAAACTGTGTTGAAAACATTCCAGACGACGTATTTGGTAGTACCCCAGATAACAATTTACAGAATGCAAAATAGCTCATGAAGACAAATCAATATTTTTATGATTATGTGATGCTAAAACAGTGAACTGAGTCCAGAAGGCTCCCAGAGTAATCTGGATCCATTAAACGGGGTGGGAATGCCACCTGGAAGGGACCTTTGGGTACCGGGAAGCAATGCTGCACCTCAGCAATACTGCTAATCGGCTGTTGGTCAGTTGTAACATTGCATCAGTTGCCAATTGTCCTCCCAGACTGGACAACATTACAAGATTACGACTAAAAACATAGATTTACTCCCTTCTGAGGTATTTTACTGGGTTCTTTTTTTTTCATGCATTAGTAGAAACCTATCTAGTCTTTCCCTGTTCCAGAAATACTTTTTAAGCATTCCCATACTGTCTACAGTTCAAAATACTGAGATCTTGACATTGGTTAAAATTACTTAAAAATTCAGTTCTTGTGCTAGTTGAGAAGTGCTCAAATCAGAACAAGCTCGAGCGGTGGCTGCTGGAATCGCGCCTCCCCTGCTATATTAGGAGATGTACTGGAAACAGCAAAGCTTTCCATAAATATTTCAGAGATGAGCACAGAATATAAAACACAATAAGAACCATCTAAGCAATGCCTTCAAAGTAGAAGGTAAATTTAGGAAAACAGCACCAATATAAATCCATTTTCTGCTATTCATAAGTAAACACTTCCTTGGTCTGGTCTGTGGTTCAAGGCAAAATGACTTGATGAACTTGAATTTGATACCAGTAAGGCAGTCTGAAAGCTTCTGTTTCTTCCAGTGAATTCTGTAAAGAAATTGCAGCAGGGATGAACTTTTGCCTGTCACACTTTTCTGTATACACCATGACAAAATGTTATATAAGAATTATTTATTTGTCATTAAAATTCAGTGATTTGTAATTCTCTGTAGTGAATGTTGCGTGTTTAAGAACTGAGCCGATTAAACCCCATCTTTTGAACTGCTTTTGAATCTCTTTTGAAAAGACTGCAGCTGGCAGGCTCATTTCTATTTATTTGTTATTCCAATCTAGAGAGAAATTAGAGCTATCCCAACTAGAAAATGTATCATCTGTTTCTGCAAATGACTCCCTTGTAAAGCAAACAGGTCAGGTTTTCTTCATGGCAATCTGTAAATGTCTCTTTCTGTGCGGGAGCTGGCGTGACCTTCAGCGCTGTGCTATCTGAATACCAGAGTAATGATGGCTTTCCTCGCAAAATACGAAGGGCAGGCAAGAAAACCTCAGAGAAATCAGCGAACCAGCCTGCACCATGGAGCAGGCGCGAAGGTTTTCAGGCAGACTGTGAGCTATGCAGTCATGTCACGCACAATTTGCTGCAGAGCTGAATCGGATGAGGCTGCCTCATGCATAGGGGACCTCAGAGGGACGAGGAAATGCTCATTATTGGAGGGTTTCTCTGCGATTAGGGGCAGAGTTGGCCCCGGTGTGGTCCTGCTGGCCACTGCTCTTGCAAGTCCTAACCGCTTGACTCAAAGGAAAGCCAGTGCTTCATCAGCATAATAGGAACTGCCTAACACTTTACCAAGAGCTGGAGCTTGGCATTGCTGTGATGTATTTACGTGCTTGCTTTTGGTATGCCCAGCATGTTTAGAGATTGACAGTAAAGATGCAAAGCCCTTATCCAAGGGGTATCTGCAGCAATCCCCACTGGCCCATTACATCTGTAATCGCTGCGTTAGCAGGAGAGGATGCTTGAGCAATGCTAATGTTGAGATTAAAATATTGGACGGGGACTCAAATTCAGAGTTAATTTTCTGGCTCTGACAAAAAATGTCCTGCGTGAGCGAGTTAAATCATTTAATCTCGGTGCCTTGTTTCTTTATCGGCTGACAGTTTGGTATCTCATAGGGCTGTTTGAACTGCGGCCCATTAATATGAGTCATTCACATTCTGCAATTACAGGTTCCGCGTACACGAGGAGGCTTTCAGTTTGCAAGGAAGCACTTGTTTGCTCATCGGGCGTTAGTCACAAAACACCACTAAAGATAAAAAAGCCCAGCACTTAACAAACTGTAGCTAACGCTGTTTTCACCTCTGTATCTACAGCAATACCCATGGAAATGATTTTCCATTTAAAAGGTATTGATTTTTGTTTGTTACAATAAACTCGGCCGTGCGGCTCTCCTGGTACCCGAGCAAGAGCTCGGATGGGTCTGTCTGATGGAGAGAGGTGCAGAGAGGAGGACACACAGACTCAGACAGGGCTCTTGTACCCAGATGGAAGCACCTCTGCCCCTCATGCCATACAACATTTCTGACCCGATGATGCTGTTCAGAGGCAAAGGGACACAAGGAAAGCGGTGCTGCCCTGTGTGCATCTCCCTCCAGCCTTCTCTGCTCTTTTGTTTTTGGAAATATATGCTCATATTGGGCCCAAAGAGATTTAGCAGCTTCTCAAGCCTGGAGAGCTTTACAAATCCACTTTTAAATTGTCTTAAACTATTACACTAGTTTGCTGGAGAAATGGTTTTTTGCTAGAGCCGAAATGGAAGGCACGTAAGAGACATTTCTTTGAGGAGGGCATAATTGCAAAGACTAAAAGCTATAGCCATGTTTGTTCAGGTCGAGCAATAATGAAATCGGAAAGCCCTCGGAACATCATCCAGGGGTGGCCATTAGGGAAGAGCTAAAGCTCATTTAAACCCACAAGATTTTTTTCATGGGCTTTGCTCTAAGTTTCTCAGGCTTGGACTGAAAATCTCCCTTCCTGTAGCTGGGTTTAAACTTGTTATGTTCAAATCCCTGATGTAAAAGATAGGCCAGATGTCTAGTAGTGGTTTATAAGTACATTTTTTTAAGTGTTTCCAACATGGCAAAAAATCTTGGTTGGGATTTGTGTGACTTTGAAACCTCCTGATCTTCCAGTAATGTTTATGTTGTGACTCCTTTGACTTCCCCAGGTTTTTGGGCTGCTGAACCCGTGGGGCTGGTTTGTCCCCGGTTAGGTGTCCCCGGCGACATGAGCACCACCCTTGGGCCCCTCAGTCCCGGGCTCATCCTGCTGCTTTGAGGGAGTTTGATTCCAAGTGTGACCCCTCCATCCGAAAGCCCATCTGTAATCAAGACAATATCTAGTCTGGCAATGGTGGTGGTGTAGAAGTAGGAGCAGTTTATCTTGAATTATAAAGCTCAGACTAAGAGGTTTAGTAAAGATTAATACTATGCTTAGAGGGACATCAATAAAGGAGAAGAAGAAACAGACTCTGCAGCACTTTTTGACTGAAGTAAAATAACCTCCAAAACAAATACCCTTTTCTTAGCTGCTCTCGAGCTTGAAGCTCCTGTAATGTAATTATTACTTTCATGATTTCTGAAGGGGATTCTATTTTTCTCTAAAAATGTTTACAGTACCATCAGATCTAATTATTCATGACTTTTTCTTCAGCTTTCTAACAAAGAGATTGAGCATAACAGCATTTATCCTTTCAAGAGAAGAGGAAAAAAAAAATCTCCTACAATCTAGGTTCTTATTTCCAGATAAATGAGTATATTTAACTAGGTCATAATGAGCAATAAGGAAAAGCTTGCATTTCATTGCTTTAAGATAGAACATTTTGAACTCTTGTTATTTATTATTAGTCTTAATTGCTGTGACAATTTTCATTTTAATGGATACTCAGGTGATTCAGTAACCTCTCCAGAGCCGCTGCAGTGACAACTCTGGGACCCTGAAACGCAGTGTGAC
>JAWLRI010000217.1:2214378-2225528 GCA_034781795.1 Crypturellus tataupa | reverse complement strand
CCCCCCCCCCCCCCCCCCCCCCCCCCCCCCCCCCCCCCCCCCCCCCCCCCCCCCCCCCCCCCCCCCCCCCCCCCTCAGGACAGGGAAAATAGGGCTTTTCTGATATGATTCATAATTCTAATTTTTAAAAGATCAAAATTTGGACAGTACAGAGTGGTTAGCTTTGCTTTTGGCTCTTGAAGAGATTAGGTCACTAGCATATTCGTTACAAACACAAAGGAAATCCAGCTTTCTGGTAATGATGTCAGGTGTTCTCACTAACCTGGAGTCAAGAGTTGCTGAATGGTCAGAACTTACAGAGGAAGCTCCTGTGGTTGGAGATAGGTGCTCGTGTGCTATAGTGACTGCTGGGCCTCACCAATGCATATTCATTATTCATTTATATGCAAACCACAAGCTATTGCAGAAGGATGAGGTTTTCTCAAATATGATCCCTCCAAATTGACGATTTCATCTGTTCTAGCAGCTTTGACCAGAACTGGTGACCACAGCAATGGGTTTAACTGATTGAACACGCAGCTCCTGGAGCAGGGCCTTTGTCAGTGTTTAACAAGAGGCTTAAGCTGCACAGCTCTTGGTTGCTTTTCTAGACATTTTCCTTTGAACATGATTTATGGAACAGTTGTTGAGAGATGAAGTCTGGGGAAAACACATTAGTCACAGAAATCAGAAACAATTCTTCAAACAAAGCCTCCTCGTGGACGATAAAACACAAGAGTTGACTGGTCTGCCACTAGTCATAGAGGCCCAGGCGGGAGATGTGTCCGGTTCTGGAGTTAGGTGGTTACATTCTTCTTTTACTGGTTTTCTACCCCAAGATTTTTACCCCAAGGACAAGTCTCCCTGGCAGTCCTCACGGACAGCTCTGTGAACTTGGAGGACAGGAGGTGCAGAAGGTCTGGGCTGATTAACTGTTCTTCTCCCACCACGTCCTGCCACTGGTTTCACCATCCCCCGGGGCTGAGGGAGACATGCAAAATAATCCCAGTCCCTGGCGTTTCCTCCCAACTGAAAACAGGTTTTAGTAAGGTCTTTCTTAACTTTGGCTCATTCATCTTTGTAAGGTGGCACATCAAAACTACAAAACCTTCTCATGGCTATTGCAATTATATATTTAAGTCCAGTTTGACATCTGAAGAGATGCCTGGTTGCAAAAGGTAAAGAGATTTTGTTCCTTTTTGATTTAAAAATGCCTGCAACCGTGGCCATGTCGGTGCCCTCTGGCTTTTTTTTTAAGTGTCTGAATAGTCATTAGTCATAGGTATCAGGAGGAAGGTGCATTGCTTTAAGTCAGACTAATGACCATGGTTTAGTTTATGGTTGGAATAATTCCAGCCTCAGCATCTCTAAAGACTGTGAGCCAGTCAGTAAAACCCTAGACATGGTGACCAGATGGAATTTATGCTGCTGCAATAGGACTCTTGGGTTGTTCTTTACATGCTGTAGCAATGTGATCCTCATTCTTTCAAAAAAATCCAGCTTGAATATTTTAGTTCCCATATTCCTGGGAATTAAATTAATTCTGGGACCAGCTATTGTCTTGATCTAGGGCAGAAAAGTCTGGTCTGACTTAATGGTGAATTCCTGAGGACCAAATCTGCTGCACAAAGTTCTCCTTGATACTTTCTTCTTCTTAATTCTTCATTATGTTCGCTAGGCTTTTGGCAAATGAAGGGTTTATTTTGCTGTTGAAAAGTTTGCTGAGAAAAGTCATTAGCCTGAAAGCCACCAAAACAGTGTCTCCAACTTTTTGAATCACGTATGAAGTCTGCGAGAGCTGTAGCTAAGGAATATTTTTTTTGACTTATGTTTTCTCCTTGTACAATCATATATGGGGCTTGCTCTCTAATACAAACAAATCAAATTTATAACAATGAATCGGTAAAGCGCAAGGAAGATACATTTAGTCACACACGCGCACACAAACACATCAGCAGCATTCCTAGATTTAAGCCAGTCATGCCCAACAGCAGGGAAATGAAACTCAATTTTACATTTGCGTGGAGATGGCTCTGTATCTTTATAACTATTCTGGTTTTTAATCTGTGCATGTGTAAACCCATTGTGAGCATTTCCAGCACTGAATTCACTCTGAGCCTAAGTCTTTTCTGCATTTCCTGTTCCCTTTTTGTAAATTGGTTTTCAGGATTTTACCTGTCAGTGCTGGAGAATGGGCTTTGTTCAGTTACAGAGCTTCCTCCTCTCTTCAGCTATTTTCAGGGAACAACTACAAAAAAATAAGGGATGGGAACAAGACTGCTCGAGCCTTTGCAAACCGTACAGACCCGTACTGCAGGACAGGGGGTTTCAAATACAGATAGGAGGTACAATTTTGCCTTAGCAATTTTCAGAAAGATTTCTCTTTTTTCTCAGCATTTTGACTTTTAACTTTAATTCACACCTATTTAAATCCCTAGTCTTCTTTTCCTTCATTATTAGAATATAAAACTATAGAATCTCATTTTTATATAAATAAATGTCTCGTGGATTTGGTAAGGGTTCTGTTGCCCATAGCAATAAAGTCAACATTAATATCAAACAATTGTGTCCATATTTGTCAGGTTAGGAGGTTCCTCCCTGCCTTTTTTAGGGATTCCCGAGCACTGGTTGACATTTCTGCAGCACCAATGAAATGTGTCCAACTCCATTGAAAGCGGAGCTGTTCCATACTGAGCAGCTCCACAAAATTGTGGCGAAACTATGGCTTTCTCCATGGGAAGTGTTATGTGATTACAGTAACCTTTAAGCTTGAAGTCCTCAAATAATCAATTGCACAACATTCCTAGCACATGACAAACAGTGTTTTTAGGTACTCAGGAGTTCCACAGTGGATTCACAGGTTCAAGCAACCTTTAAATTTCTTCCTCCTGTGCCCGTGTGGGTGTGGAAAATCAGGATAGGAATTTCTTTTGCAATCATGTCAAGTGAGAAAGGAGAGTTGATATATTTATACGCATGCACAGTTTCAATTTTCATTTCAGTAAAAATATTCTCTGACTGTAACAAGTTTGTTTCCACTGTCTCCAGCCCAAATCTGCCTTTGGAAATCATCTCCCTGCTATTCGCCTTTGAATAATGTTCAGTGCCATTATTCCCTGTTCACTTTGTGATCCCGAATTCCTTTTTATTCCAAAAGCCAATACACACTGGTCCACATCCCTGCCGTGGGGAAGCCGTTGAGGCTTTCCTAGGTGCCCCAGTGTCCATATTTTCCACTTACCTGCCTTCATTTCTCCTAGAATCCTGTTTGGGCAGGTAGCATTGGAGCAAGTGACTTCCACACTCATGGGTCACAGGGCCCACGGAGCCGCCGCAGGATCAAGGAAGACTCGGGATATAATCCTGGAAGGGATGAGCAGCCTCATGGGCTACCTGCTGAGCCATCCACCCTGAAACGTGAGACTTAAAAGTATAAATGACATTTTGTAACTCCAAACGTGCTGGCAACAGCACCAGCACTGAGTGAGGGCGAACGGACCACGCAGCTGAATTTTAAAAACACTAGGGTGCAAGAGCTCATCCCTAGGAGCATTCACTGCATCCCTGTCACAAGGTTCCCCACTGCCATCCCTGTGCTGGGAAGCTAAAATATGCTGGGAATGTGCCAAGAACGGCCCAGGTGACGTTACCGCAAAAGCCCAGGAGCTCCCACCACCCATCAGAGGTCTCCACAGTCGCGCTCACCCAGGCCTTCTGACAGGAAATGTGCCTCATCCGTGCTCAAATTTCAGGATATTTGGGGAATTCTGCTGCATTTATGGAATCTACTCAACAGATGCAAGTTTGAATGCATGGGTTGGATAATATCCAGACACAATCAGTGAGACTGTGATAGATCAGTGGTGTCTGCCCCTCAACCCAGAGGGCTGGCCCAGGGGTGGCCCTAAAGGATCAGGAGAATTTCTGGGGCTTCTGCTTTTCACTAGGGATAAAGCTCATAGCACAACAGTTTCTCAGACTTTTTACATTTTTTTTTTTCTTTTTGTCTTCAGTTATATCCATTTTGCATAGAAAAGCAAGCAGCAAACCCATGGAGGTTTCAAGAAATGCTAAGAACTGGCTTCACTTTATCACCTTTGGCAGGACCCGAGGTGGTTTTAGGGACACTGCTCCTGCAGTGGCCACTGCAGTACAGCCTGCAGGCGGGACCCAAGCCTTGCTTTCCTCCCCTGCAAAAACAAAATGAGGAAAGTAGGTAGGATTTGAGGAAGATGAAATTTTCTTAATCATTAAGTTATAATGACAAGACACAGCATGCAGACAGGCTAATATATTTTTATTCCATTCCTCCCCTGTCTTTTGATGATCTTTGCTCTAGACTTGTTAGCATATATCTAAGTTTGCACCAAGAGTTAAGTTGCACCCAGACATCCAGACCTTTAATTTTCCCATAATTTGCAAGCTGCCCTGCAAGCCACTCTGCTCCGAGCTCCTGCGACAATCCTGAGCTAGGAGCAGGGCCCTGGACTTGCCGCAGTGACCAAAACACGACAGCTCTGTCCCGTCATACTGCCTCTGCTGCGCTGCAAGTGCCATCTATCCATTTGTATCCACAAATACTAGGCCTCGTGGCATAATGTGTATGTTAAATTGGTAATTATACAGCTTATATGCATAGCCTGTGTTTATTTTCTTGGCTTTAATATTCATTTTCATTGGAGACAGTAGGTAATTGCTCATAATATTTCTGTCTGAGCAGAATCAATTACAAAAAAATACTAACTTCAGCTCTGAGTTAATGTATTTTTAAGGCAAAAAAATAATTGCTCTTTCAAAAACCAGTCAATCTTCATTAGGAACTAACGAATATTCCCGAGCCCTGCTTGCTATGCACATGATGTCCTCACAGCACTGTGGGGTTGATAGCCTGGCTCAGAAACATGGTAGAAACATCAAGCATCGCATTATTATTTGTATTAGCTATTGTTATTAGCGATGCCTAAAAATGTTTTATTAGCTCCCCTGAAAGTCTTGAAATGAGCCCTCAGATAGGATGAGGATCTTCTAGCCTGCCAGAGAGAGATAGGGATCAATCAGCTTGCAGCTACCTTAGCAAATGGAGAATTTGCATGGATGTGATAATTTCAGCAGAAGAGAGAGGAAAAAGAGAGGCTGGGAAGAGAATGACTGGCATTTCCCTGAGCTCAGTTCCTCGTCTCTGCATGTTAACCTGTTCTGAGGAGCTAGAACATTTAAGCAAGTAAGACCATCTGGTTACTGCAATCACAATGAAGTCTGGTTAGATTCTTTTTTAATTTAAGTAAAAACATGTACTTTTCATAAAGAAGTAATGCAGCTTGTAAAACTCCATAAGCAAAGGACACATCTGCTCCCTCTCCTGTTCTGGAATAGCTGAGCTTGAAGACGGCAAAGTTTCATAGTGACCTCGTCATGGCCACGTCCTCCTTGGAGCCACGAGCGGCTTTTTCCCTACAACATCCATAATTCTGGAGCTTCTGTTACTTCCCACCTTCCTCCAACAAGCAGCAACCTTCTTTCTGGATGGGAAATGTTCCCTCCCAACCTTCTCCCAACGTGGGAGAAGGAAGATGCAGAGGAAACTGCGCACTGTGCGTGGATGCATCCCTGCAGCCTCTTCTTTTCCATTTACCATCTAACATTTTGCATGACTTTTATTTCGCGTGCCAGAGAAAAGCTTTTCAATGATCCAAAAAAGTCATGCTGGGGAAGAGCACTAATACTACACTGCCCTTGATGCCGTGATGACTGGCAGGATATAAATACCTCGGATCGAATGACAGAAAACACTCTGCTATATTTACCGGGGCCCTAGGCCAACACACACAGTGGCGGGAACCCATCTGCTCCCTCACAACCGTTTTACCAACATGCTACTATTTAACAGCTGAGGTTTTTCTAATTTCTTTCTTTTTTAGCTTGTTTTTTTTTTTTTTTTTGCTGTGAGCAGGAGTTCCTTTAATAGAAGTATGAAAAAGTGAAATAACTTGGTAAAACATAAATTAAAAGGACTAGTGAGTCACCCAATGAATCACACAAAGGAGCAAATAAATGGAGGTTCTGCGTGACCTCCTGGGTTTCTGATGAAGTCCTGTTTTCTTTCTTTTTCCTTTCCTTCTCCTTTCCTTTTCCTTTTCCTTTTCCTTCCCTTCCCTTCCGCCGCATCCCGGTCAGGCTGTTGTACTGGAGCCAGCGGCTGATCCCGTCTTCTCCTGACACGACACGGTATGGCCGGAGTCTGGACTCTCCTACCTTGCGTCCACGCTGAAAATGCAGGTCAAATATTGGGATTAATTCCTTGGGAAATGCCACCCGGCAGCAATGCCCATGAGGATGTAAGGAGGCAAGATAATGCAAGTTCATCTTTCATTTTCCAGCCAAACTCTTCATTTTCCTCACTCTGGACGCATCTAGCTACGCACCAGCCGAGTGCTTGGGTGTTTTCAGCCTTTCTGTGATGGAATTACTACCTCCCCCTCCAATTTCCTAAGCTGGATCTGAGAAAAGGTGACAGAAACATGTTGGGAAGAGACAGTGGCTTTAAGAGCCTGTTCCCCACAAGACGAGTGAGGAAATATCTGGGCCTGAATTCCTGATGGCTGAGCAGTCTCTGCGGAATTCAAGAATGAAAAGGCGGCAAAATGGCAAGATGTAAATTAAAAATCCAAGTCAGCCAAAAGAGACAGTTCAAGGTGTAAGTGGCATATTATGTTCTCAGCATTTTCCATAGCAACTTTAAAAACCACCAAGGTAAAATAAGTTCTTTGAGAGCAACAGATTTCTCCAGGGAAAGTCTTTTCGCTCTTTGCAAACCCGAGGGTTATTTGGTATTTCTACCCAGATTTGAGGCTGTTGCTTTTCTCCTCCTGCTTGCCAAGGCCGTGGGACCAAGTATCCAGTGCCCAGCATTGGATTTGGGAGTTTGTATTCCCAACAGCAATTTATTCTAAAAACTGATAAATACAGCGAGCACGCAAGGGCCCTTCAAAACTCAACGAAAATAATCAGAGAGATGGTATCAATATTTTGTATTTATATGCTTTCAAAAGATTAATTTGTTTGAATTATCTGGATTGTGAATTTGACAGAATAACCTGGCTAATGCTTCAATTGCTTGGAGATGAATATTGCTACAGAAATGCCTATTGGAATTATGTAATAATCTTTGCAGCTCTGTTGTCCAATATTTATCTTGCCTCTGGGGGAGTTGGGGGAAGAGAGATTTTAATTTAACTAATTTTCTAAGTTCCCTCTGCTAAGTTACCGCCGTACCATAGTGGAGATTAAGGGTCAGTGTATAAGTGTGCAAGGGTCAGGGCATCCGCCCTGTTCTGGGACCTAAGTGTGAGGTTTTGACCAACGGGGACAAGTTTTACCCCAGTTGGTCACCCCCAGGTATGAAATGTCCCCATTGCTCCCCACCTCTGGTGACTATGTCACACTGCTGAGTACATTGCTGAGGTCTAAAGGACAGAACTTGGCCATTTTCTCCTGGATAAATCTTCTCCTCACTAATGTAAAAATACACACTAAAAACAAGGCAAAAGGCACGCTGGGCTCCTGAGAGTCCCCAGGGTTGCAAGGTGGTCGGTGACTTCAGGGAGTTCCCAACCTTGGGAACTTTTCCCTGCTCTTTCCAAGCCATTTCCGTCACGGCAAGCGCTGAAGCTCCCCATCCCCAGAGCACGGGGTGATGAATAACTCTTGAGCAGCCGCAGCGGAAGCGGGTGGATAATGTGCTTAATCACTGCCAGACTTCATCATTCTCCCACTTCTTCTCCCGTCTCCTGTGAAGCTTCTTCCCGGCACTGGGATCCTGCGGGAGACGCCTGCACCCACCCTCACTGCGAGCTCCAAGCGCAGGGACGAGCGGGATGATGGCTCCGGCTCCGGAAAAGTGCAATGCTGCAAGAGGAACTCAGTGGTGGCCAGAGGATATAGGGATCAAGCACGGACTGTTCTGCTGCTGCCTAGCTGGCTGGAGTGAAGCAGTTGCTGGATAAGTTGATGTCTCCCTCAGCCTGGATCTTCACTTGCTCGTGTGTGGGATATGGGAATAATATTGGGATGGTAATCGGGTTTTGCACCGAAGTCCGGAGTCCTCCAGATGCCTCTCATGAACAGCACCCATGGGAAACCCATCATTTAATGTTGAGGGAACACTGTGTAGAAAAGTTCCCACTTTTTAGCTGTTTAATCGTAAAATTGCTGTTCTCCATTGCAGTTTTTGCCTTTACCAGTATTTGCCACGCAAGTGAGCTCAGGAGGTGCAAGCAGCCACAGCTCTATATTATGCTGCACACCTGGGACGTACAGGACTCTCAGCAGAGCCAATATTTTCCTTTTTGATTAAATGACAGTGGCAGAATGTTTGCATAATCTTGCAAAACCTCTAGTATTTTTTAAACATAGACAAAAAGAGAAGACTTTATCACTGAGACAATATTTGCTAAAACACAAATTGGCAACTAAAGTTTTGATTCCTTGTGCCATTCTTCATTTTCCAAAGCCTATCTTACCCACTAACAGGGGGAAACTGCTCTTAAACTATCTAAAACTTTTATTAGCAGTAATTACATTTTAATATTGGATACACTTTATAACTGGGAAGGAAGTACAGCCTTGACGTTAGTGCCGGGACTGATATAACCCCAGCATCTATCAGTGTGTGACCTCCTGCAAGGACAGTCTCGTGGTGACCGTGACGGGGGTAATTACCAGGTCTGGGATGGATGGCGCCAGCATGTTTTATTCACAAGACATGAATCACATAAAGCAGCACGTCAGGAAGCCAGGCAAGCTTCAAATGTTGTCCTGGGTCATCCTGGTGCCTCTGAGTGGTCCCCGAAGACCCTCATTGTGTGCCTGGCATCACCCATGTGTGGGTTTTGTGTGTGTGGCGCCACTAATCCCAGTATTTTTGCATCCTGAGGACTTTCTGCTGTCCGTTTGTAACCTCTGCATGTCCCCAGGTCATTAACAAGGGTTTATTCCAGATTAAAGCAACTCCAATAGCTCCTGGCTGGACACCTAGTGCAGGTGGGATTATTTCTGTTCCCCACCGCTTGCTCTTCATCGAAATGATTAACACCTTCCGATGTAAGAATTTCTTCCCTAACACCATGAGATGCTTTATGGTATTACAGCCTGTTTTGTATGAGTGCAGGATGGTGTTTTTTCCTGCATGGCTGGGTTAGATGAGGTGCACTCAAATTCCTGTGCCTGACACTGCTGTTCCTGTAGGAAGCAGGGTGGTTGGGGCAGCAAGGCCACCCCGAGGCCCTCAGTGAACATTATTAGTTACAGGTTGTGATGTGTAGAGGCAGAGCATGGCCTGAGCCCTTCCTTGTGGGGACGGCCCTGGAGGCCCAAGGATCTGACCTGAGACCTTGTTTGTGCCAGGGGCTGCCACTCTGCTCAGCTCGCAGTGAGCCCCTGCCGTGACCGCCCTGGCGTAGATGGACCCCACCACGTTGTCCCCATCAGCACGTGGGAAACGCAGCCCATAAAGCACGAACACAGCTGCCACTTGGCACGTGGTGATGTGGTGGTGGCCCTGGGGTGTCCCCAGTGCTGGCAAGGACGGGTGATTTCAGCCAAGTCACTATGAGGCCGCCAGAGCCAATTCTGCTGCTGGAAAAGCCATCAAGTGAGCTCAAGTGGCCTCCAGGGTTGGTAATACAATCCTGCCAGTGCCGAGGATGTGTGTGTGGCCCAGGGGCTCTTCGTGGCCAACATCATGGTCACAGGCTGTCCCGTGGTTTGGAAGGGCCATGCCATGGAGCAGTGGGATGTCGGGGAGTCACCTCTGGAGCCCACTGCCTGCAGTGCCGGGGTTAAACTCTTCCACAGCGACCCCAGGGGGTTAAGCTCTTTGGTAGTGCCCTAATCCACAGGGCCCTGCCTTGGCCCGAGTCCTTCAGCTGATGGACGTGGTCTCCAGCGTCCTCCCTTGCCCGTCCCCACAGGCCACTCGCTGCCATGCTTGGCTCCTCCTCAGTCCTTACCCCAGTTGGCCTCCACTCAGCCCTTCCTGCTGGGGACAGGAGGCCCCAGGGTGGCTCCAAGGATGGGTTCGGCATGGGCCGGCAGCAGCCCCTTTGCTGATGCCTCCATGCTCCTCCCATGGCTGACGTCCCATCAGCCCTTCCAGCTACCCTGTCCTCTCCTTTGGTATAGAATTCACAAGGATAATTTAACCTACAAACAGAGAAGTTGCAAAATGAGAATTTCTGCATGAAATAATCTCTTTTTGAGTTTTTAATGCAGGAGTTGCCTTCTCATAATTTTGTGATTTTTTAACTGCAGTTCATTTCTTATGTATGGTATTATAATAATATAAGGATATAATAATGATATAATGATATATTATGTTTTCACAAAGGCTTTGGTTAAGGAAATGAGTCTAAAAGTCCACTGAAGTTTGAAAGTAAAAGTCATATTTTGTCTTTTAAAGCCTTTTTAAATCAAGTTTTGAAAATGTGAGGGTCCTGGTTTGAAATTCACAGTGTGGCTGAATTAGCACCAGTGTTTCCTCAGCGCTGCCTTCAGCAGGGAGCACAGCCCAAGCTGGCAGGAGCGGAAAATCAAATGTCCTCCCAACAACAATAATGTTGTTGGTCACCTGGAAAGAGAGGCTGAGGCTCTGTGACTGACCCCTGCTCTGCCATAAAAACAACACAGAGTACAAGTATTTGAACGATCTATGTGAACACATCGTGACACTCTTGGCAAGTATTGATGTCTGCCACCAGCAAAACAAATATTGCCATTCAGATAAAAATGAAGGATTTTCTACTGCATTTCTTGACAAATTTTGTACAAATTTATCAAATTCTGTTGGTTGAAAATATGAAATGAAGCAAATGTCCATGATGCCCAGACACACAATGAGTCAAGTAGAGGGCCAGCTGCCCTGGCAGGAGGACTGTACGTCAGCTCTGGCAGGGACACAAGGAAAGATGGTATTTTATGATGTCCCTCACTTGCAAGCAGCTCTTCCTCAGCATGAGCATGGTGGGTGCAAAGCGACCAAGTATCCACACGCGATTCGCATCTTGCTTCCTCCTGGCTTTGGCAAGTCAGGGTCATAACCTGCTCAGACACAATTTCTGTAGAAAAGGGAAGGGAAGGGAAGGGAAGGGAAGGGAAGGGAAGGGAAGGGAAGGGAA
>JAWLRI010000217.1:2163099-2211763 GCA_034781795.1 Crypturellus tataupa | reverse complement strand
AGGGGTAGAATCACCTCCCTCGACCTGCTGGAGACGCTCCTCTTAATGCACCCCAGGATCCCATTGGCCTTCTTGGCACTTCAAAGAACATCACCCATAGCCTTCTCTTCGCCCCTGAGCATGCTGGATAGCTTCACTTTCTTATCTATGCTGAATATGAAAGCAAACAGAGCTCAGGAACGAAATCCAACCAGCAAACTGAACCATGCCAAAAATCAAGAATATTCACTTGGAGATATCAAGATGACCCTTTATTCCTCAGCTGAAAAAACAGCCCTTGCACCTCAGGAATAAATATCCCATATTTGGCCTCTAAATGAATTTCTTTTGCAAAAATTAACCTTTTAGTCAAGAAACACTGTTCCCAAGGACCAAGAGCAATCTTTGATATTAAAATAGCTTCCACATTTCATATATTACATACATATATAGTACAACATACAAATACATGTATATGTAATATGCATACTTACATATATACATAGTACAACACATACTAAAAATATCTATAGCCCATACAGAAAAGCTGTGACAAAATATGTCATTTTCTCTGTAGCTTTGCTGGTTATTGGTCAGTGGAGAATTAGATTGGGCTGCAACAGATATAATCTGTGACACCAGGAGATGTTATTAATGCGGGCGCAGCTTACAAGAAACCAGCCCTGCATGGAGAAGTCAAGTGAATCCTCCCCTTCTCAGTAACAGGGAAGCCCCAGACCACTTGGTACTGAGTCAGTCCCCACTCAGGATCAGAGACCTCCTAAATAAGTGCTGTAAATCTTGTCATTTCTGATCGTGTATCTAACGCTGGCAAAGCATTCCAAAGGCTAAAGGGACATGTACAGTTTGACATGACACCAAGCTACAATAGAAGTGGGAAAAGAATAAAGCAGTCCATAATTTCATAATGCATCCATTGCCCAGACAGATATGTATTTTCCTCTCCTAATTAAGACAAAGAGAAAAAGGCCTGGAGGAATTTTTCTTCCCCAATCAAAGCACTTCCCAATGCTGGCACTAATGGACAAGGCTGGGAAGGGCCCCCTGGCAGCAGCCTGGCAAAGCCGGGGAGTTGGCCTGGGGCTGATGCTTCAGGCTTTGAGCAGCAGCATGACCTACAGGCTGGTGCTGGGGGGCAAACGAGAGGTTTCTGGACTGTGCTGTTGCTTTCTTCCTCCTGCCCAGGTCTGCTCAGCAGGACTCAAAGATGAACTCTCATGTTTCTACCACCAAAAGATAATGAAAAATAGTGTCAAGAGAATTCTCCATTCTTCATTTATTCTTTAAAAAGCCATTGAAATCAATGGCAACATTTCTGCTGACCTGAACCAAAAAGCTCTGGGGGTTTGCAGGGCCCATTGAGTGAAATTCACCTTCATGCAAAGAGTCAACAAAATTTTTATGTGCAGCTTGACTGTTCGGAAATCAAGGTTAACTTCCATGCAGGTGAGTTTCACAATCCATCTCTGCACGCAGGCACAAACCTCCCCATTGCGCAGAGGTTAGGGCTTTCGTCAGTCCCAATGCAAAGCTTATGCCCAGGCCCATTCTTCTCCCATTCCTGACTCAGCTGTCATACGTACACAAAATATACAGCCAGGCACAGACTTCTCTAGTTATTAGCTATATTTGACAAATACCAGCTGATCCGTGGATTTTCAAGGGAGACTGGGAGAAATGGAAGTTTTCCCAATGGATGCAGTGGATTTTGCACCAGTCGTTTCATATTTACCGCTACGATTCAGAAAGAGCATCGGTTCCAGGTTTTAAGCAGTTAACTGTGCTATATACTGGCTAAGTATTTCTTTGAAATAAAATGAGAGGGTTTTTTGTTCCCTCTTAAATTTCTAACAATCTAAAATGGCAAAGTTCCTAACTTGTTTTTCCTGATGAACCATTGAAAGAGATCAAGGCATAAATATATATGACATCTGCATTATTACCAAATACATTCATTAGCAGCAATGCTATCACAGCAAATACCAAATGTATTAACAGTGACAGGGCAATAAATTAAAGTGCTTATCCATTTCGCCCTCACAGCTACAAACTAAAATGCATTCCTGACCTTCAGTGTAAAACCCAGCAATTTCTGGTAAAACAAGCATGATGCTGCTTGCATGCAGTGCTGGAGCTCAGACCTTCTCACCTTGGAGATGTAATAGATGATTTTCTAAGAATTTATTCATGGATTAAGAGTAATTATCATGCATATTTCATGAAGAATTATCATCAGTAGGAAATAAGCTTATTTCTATTCAGGAAACTTTGGTCTTTAAGTTGATGTTGTTACACGGTATGGGTCGCCCGGTTGGAAACTCCCCACTCTGCTTTCTCTGGTTCGCTGCCCAACCCCTGCTCCGGGTTCTCCAGGTCTCCAGATGGGCTCTGATGGAGGGGGATGAAGATACCTGCAGGAATAGCAGGTTAATAAAGGGCTGGTTTGGTGCCAGGGTGTAATTTGGCATGGGAAAATAAATGCTGCATCCCAGTCAGGTGTCCGCTTGGTGCTTTGCAGTTCGTTAGCTGGACTTGCTCTGGGTCTGGCTCGGGGAGGATCGTTTCTCCACGCAGAGACCCTCAGGGCTGTGTAACCGCAGGGCAGGCGGAAGCACTGGGGGCCCAGGCGCTCTGGCGCAGGATTCCCGGGCACCTTCTTTCCCTTGCCCAGTGTTTTCCAGGCTCCAGAGGTTTGGTTTGGTTTCAGCTCAAGCTTTAAGTAGGGGTTTGGCTCAGGTTTCATTTCTTCCTAGCTTGCTCGCTCGCCCCATCCTCACCCTGTCCTCGCTAGCCTGCTCTGGCGATGCCAGACACTCTGCTAGCAGCAAACGAGTGGCTGCAGAAAGCCAGAGAAGGTTTGAAAGGGGGAATAGCAGGCAGGGAGGACCGAGCAGCGCAGCAGAAGCAAGGCCTGGAGCTGGTCACCTGCCACTCCAGCCCCTTCGGACTCTGCAGGTCCTTAGGACTGCGTATGTCTGTCTCTAGATCCCTTTGCAATTTTGCCATTTCTCCCAAATGCTCGCTTTTTCCCCCATTGCTTTGATTCCACTGGATTTTCTCTATAAATTGTCACTAGTAAATTACTTGGTAGCAGCAATACTGTAAGTATAGGTGCCAATTAAATATGGTGTGAGCATAAGTGGAATCTTGCAGAGCTCCTGTTAAGCACAGAGACCAAAAATGTCCTGTTTAGAAAAAAAAAAAAAAAAAAAGGCAAATCAGATGAAGGGTCATTTCACCAGCACATTTCAGTGCAGAATCTCCAGTGAATTGGTGAATTTGTCCCTCTGCAGAAAGGCAGAGGGACAGCCGTTGCCGTCAGCCGTTGCTGTGAGCATGTGAACATGTCTCCTCATACCTGTCTTTAAACTGACCTCCTCACTTGACATTAACCTGTGTTCCCGAATCCTCAGGCTCAGGAACTCACCATATTCCTGACAGCAGCTTGGAAATGCTACAAACAAATAATGCAGTTCTTTATTCCTTTGAACACACTCCTAATTCAAACAGAATATTCAGATTGCTGCCATAAACAGCCAAACTTGGTTTTATGGCCCATATTTCCCACCACGTTGAAGTCACCCTCCTTGCCCAAGCTCCGACACTAAAGCAGGAGCCCGCGGGGGAAGCAAAAAGTGCCAGAGGGCACCAGAAACACGGGGCTCGGGTGGACCAATGTGCCCTTCCAGCATCGCAGTGGGCAGCCAGGTCCAACATATATATAACTATGCAGACATAAACTATGAACACAGTGCAAACATTGATCAGTTTGTCCTTGTTGAGTGGCTGATGTTCCTAGAATATCACTGACTTCTTCAGATGTCTACTTGCTATTTTAGCAAATATTTGGCACCATAATCTGGTGCTTAGAAAACCTACTGCTGTTGTATTCGAGTGCTAATGGCAATGCAGAGATGACAGAGCTATTAAACTGGATACAGAACTGTCAAATTTTAGCAGAGCAAAATACTCACTGGTGACGTGCAGAGTATGGCAGAAATCTGAGCAAATCATTAGAGGAATTAATAGAAATACGCCATTGCCTAACTTTATAATCGAGCACGCAAACACGGACAAACCTGAAGCACACTTGGCAGCTTGTGATTTGAGTCAACAGATTATGGAATCAGAGGCGTGTGGCACCGCGTTGTCGAATAACAAATTACAGCGTATCCCTTAATGCTGAATTTGCTGATGTGTGAACAAGCTGCTTTTTCTCTTTGCTTTGGAAAATAGTCTGTTAAAACACTCCCAGCCAGCTTTGCTTCTAGCACTTATGGAGTTTGAGATATTTAACAGGTTCTGTGAGTGCAGGTGCCTCCTCCTGCTGCCCCTCGGGCTTGGGGAGGCTCCTTGGTGCTGCATAGGGCACCCGTCAGGCTCCCAACAGTGATCCCTGCTTTCCAAAGCCCTGCTCAGTAATGGATAAACAGGATAAAAGATGATTGGGCTGTAGCTCTATGCTCATACCCCATGCTCAGCATCCCACGTATCCCGTCACTCCATCCCGGTTCCCATCGGAATTCCTCGCAGGCGCTGGCACCGGGCAGCCCTGCAGGGTTACAGATTGCCTGGCGCTTCCCAGATCCATCCATTAGGTTATTAGCATCCCCCTGCCAAGACAGGAACGAGCAGCGCTGAGCCGTCTAGATGAAATTCCCCTTATAACTACCTTGTATCACTTATTAATAAAGCTATTTCACATTTTTAATTCTATTTTCATAACAAGAAGCAGCTATTTCTCTAAAATCAGGCTGTTAATTAAACATTAATTTTCTTGATAGCTCAGGTAAGGGGTCTGAATGATGGAAATTCTCCTTCATTTTTCATGGCTTTCACTTTACATACATTTTTCTCATTTAAGCTTAATAATTAGAACCTGATGGAATTTCTAAAATGAAATCTAATGAAAAAAATACTACAAAATATGTTCAATTACAAACTTTAAAATTCCCTCTAGTAATTTCATTTCATTTTTTAATAATACAAATGAATCTGTTTAAAAATCAGATGGAAATTGAAATCTGATTTAACAGTTCCAACAATTTTAGCCACCTCTTTTTCTTTTCTCCTATCCTCTCTTAGACTCATAATCTTTTCTCTTTAACATATATGGAGAGCTGCAGATGGTAGGAAATGTGGATCTATTTGAGAAATTTTAGAAGACCATGGTTGTGTTTTGTGAATCCTTCAGTCAGACTTGACATTTCATTCTTTGGTTTGTATCTTCTCTCCTGCCAACGTCGCATCTTTTGCTTTTGACAGAAATAACAAAACACAATTTTTCTTTAAACGCTTCTAAGTTGTTTTATAATGTTTTTAGCATGCACTATCCCTGGTTCTTGCTTTCTGCCATCGACTACGTCTGCGTTGATTGTTCCACGTGTCTCTCGACATTCATTTATCCAACACACTACTGGGCTGAGCAGAAAAGGTCTCTATGAGACCTGTGGCAGATTCAGGGTGGCAAACTTTACCAGTCTTTGAAACTAAATATATGCAAAACGCCACCATAAGCATGGGAACAAAGGCTCATTTCTTGTTCAGATAAGAGATTTCAATTTTTCCTCTTAGAGAACAGCGTATGAAGAAACTGGGTCAGAGCAATGCTAAAAACGCACTTTATTTATCTGATTCATGCGCTACTTAGTTCTGTTTAGCAGTTTAGATTTGACCTGAATTAAATATAAAGTCCCCAAAATATGCCAAAATCATCTTAACAGACTTTAAGAGAAGGAAAGGTCAACGCAAAAGGAAGTTGCAGCATCGCTGTGTGTATCTGACTCACGTTGACCATCATTGCTCACGTTGCACTGGGAACGTTTATGGAAGAATCTCAGCGCGTGGGCTACAAAGTCCTGTACATACCGGCTCAGAGCTCGGATGGAACAGGGCCTGGGCCATCAGGACCCTGTTTGAAGACACCAGGACAGCAGGACTGCAGGAATCGTCCCGTTTCCAGAGCTGAAGGACACTTGGGTGGACAGCACACGGTGTATCATGAGGATGGGGGACGTGCACAGGGAGCCCTGTCTGAGGAGATCTCCCTCCTCCCTAACACCTATTTGCATTGTTTCCAAAGGAATCAAAGACACTTGGTGAAGAACTACGACCCTCTCCTTGACCCGATAAACAGATAGGAATGTATGTAGTCTCCTTGTGTGGTGCATAGCTAAACACATGCAAATATTTACAACACCCAGAAGGGCCACCAATTCGTTTCATTCTACCACAGTTTCAGGGGCAGCCAGTCTCAATGTGCCAGACCAAATAAATACAACAACCCAATTTCTTTGGAGGGAGAATTGAACATCTTTAACAGAAAGTGCAAAATGTTGAGCTATATGGAGTAGCAGTTTGAAAAACCACAGATGTATGCAAATAGTTGATGAAACAAGTATTAAAATATTGTATGCTGGGATGTGATAGACTACCTAGGCTGCGCAGCTGCAATAAACCCTTTTTTCACCTTACACAGGATTAATTTCCGGCAACTTTGTTAAGAAACAAGGTGAATCCTTACTAGCACCTCCTACCATCTGCTCCAAGTTCTAGCCTTTAAAGGAAGGGGACTCTGTAAATGAAGACAGGGCATTGCTCAATAGTAACTAAAATATCTTTGTGTAAGAGGATAAACAGGTTGATTTCCAGGTAACAAAGTGGACCTTCCCCACCACCATTTTTTTGTTTCTGCTGCATTTTAAAGGGATTCCAGAGGTGTCTCATTGGGTGTGCATGCATGTTCTGACTGCTTGCAATATATCGCTGCTGTGCAAAAGGAACGTGAGTGAGAGCAGCTTTGCGAGACCACCAGACGTGAATTAATATCAACGATGTTTGAATAAAAGACCTACAGCCGTGTCTTTGCTTCAACCCAGGCATGTGGATGAAATTGGCACCAGAACCCACCAGGTTCCTTATGTACCATTTGCACTTACCTGTTTGCCTGCACAACCCAAGAGCTTATTGCAAGGGCCTCAAATTGGCTTTCTGAACAGCAGAGGAATCCGCTTGTTACTCAGCAAAGTTTGCACCCCCGTTTGTTGGCAGCCCACAGCACAGGCCCTGTGCACACAATGCTGCTCTGGGGGAAAGGAAAGCTGCAGTACTGGCATTTTTACTCTTCATGCATCATCTCCAAAATGAGGAAACAAGGCAAGTTGTTAATGTCTTTATAAATGATGTATGCGTTATATAATGTATGAGCATTAAAAAAGTACTTTTTTCCCCATTTTGGGGAGGTGGGAGCAGGGGGAGACAGACGGTTTCACTTGTAATTCTGAAAAGTTTATGGCTTCTTCCCAAAAGTGGAAGCGAGGAACGTGTGTTGGAGAGGATGAAAGTGTTCTTCATACTCTGTGATGGGCATTTCTAAAGGCATCTACCTCCGTTGTGCTCTGCTGACTGCAATTAGCTGCAGGGCTGCCAGTTCATTTAGTGAGTCTTTGTCTGCCAGATTCCCTCAAGGAAACCAACCGAATGCCCGGAGGCGAATCGGGAGCTCTCGGAGGCGCTCAGTGGACTCCGGACTTGGCAGAAAGGCTGGGCTGGAGGCTCCACTTTCCCCCTGCCCTTTCCAGTGCGCTCAGACTCGCACCTCTCGCTCCGGCCTGGCCTCCCGGGGCTCATTAGCTCCTGACCTTGTGCTGGCATCCGCAGACGCTCCGCTGCAGCTAAGGAGGCAACCGGCTCGGGTTGATTTCAGCCTCATTATCTGGTTTATTACCATAATTTAAGTTAGACTCTAAGGTATTTGTTCACAGTTTGGTCTAAACTTGGAGTTTATTGTTTCTGTGCCGACCTGAGGAAGAGCTTTTATGTCTGAAGGCTTGTCGGCTTCTTCCAAGCTCCATCAGTTCCTTGAATAAAAGATATTAACTCTCTCTTCAGATAACATCTTACTGTTTTCTAGTCTCTGATGATGTAGAAGGATTGTCAGGACATTCAGTGGCCTAAATGTTAATTACATTCTTATGGGCACTGTTTATTCTTGCTGGGTTTGCTGGCTTCCTGCTCAGTGACCTTACTAGGTCCAATGAACTGGAGCTTGAATTTTCCTAACGATTAATAAGATCTGATTTGAAACTAATTCTTGTGAATAATGCCTTTGAAGCTGACAAGTAGATTATGATTTAATTATTATCATGGCATGTGACTATGAGTAGATCTTGATGCTATCATCAAGCTTGATGTTTCATGATGATTTCCTCTCTCTAGTTAGTACTGGCTATGTTAAAGTGTCCTCTCCTTCACTTTGCTCAACCAAATTTACCTCAACAACATTCTCTTTGACACATAAACCATCTTTTAGTGAGAATAACCAAGAAGGAGTTACAAGTCTGATAGGTTGTTTAACCTGAAGGACTTAAATTCCAAGATTTTTCCCCCTCCAGGAAACGCATCAAACACAAGGAAACAATTTTCACAAGAATGGACAGGTGATTAACCATTGGCATAAAGCCTAAGGAACATACAATGACTTTCTGGACACTATGTCATAATAAAACAAAATACAAATAAATAAAAATATAATAAAATACAATATGCTTGGCTAAATACAGGAGTCCTGGGATGAAACAGGCAGGTAATCTTGTGGTTTTCCTAGCTGTAAATGCAATTCATTTTCTTATATTAGATTTGTCTGAGGTATCATCCTGGCAAAATGCATCATTGTCAGATTAGGCAGGCTCAGCACTGGGATTCAATGTTCTCAGTACAAGTACACTTCCCAAAACAGCCAGCAATATGTAGGAGTCCTCTAGAAATTCCCAAATTAGTACCATAATGACCAAAATTAAACACTTAAATAGGACTATCAGGAGATACCAAGCTTCTTCATGAAGAAAATGTTGAATCCATGTTATGGATAGAGAAGGAAAAAGTCACAGGGAAGTGAAGAGCCGTTTTAAAGGTTACCCCACACCGCGTTCTATCCGCTGCTCTGTCTCTTGCTTAGTCCCCGAGGAGGCTCACTCTGAAATTCACAATAAAATAAGAACAGTCATTGCCCATTGGTGGCAAGAGGCACCACTAAGTCACACTGGAATGCAGAGGTGTGAAGATGAGGAGCAGGTGAGCGCTAAGGAAAGGCCAACATAGGCTTTTTCATAATATTTTTGCAAAGATATAGAACCAGTTTACTACTCCTCCAGTCTTTAAATATGATACTACTTGCGCCCAATCCAAACTTTTTTTCCAGAGTATTTGAGTCAAAGCATGCTGGCAGCTCCATGGCATAAGGCACACTTGCCCATCCCATTCTTAATATTCCTTGTTTGAAAACAAAATTATTTTCCAATGGACCCTTGAGGTTACTATGATTTTTGCATAGACATTTTACTCCAAAATGACTGACTGGCAGCTTCCACATTTCCTGACTGAGCAGCTCTGTAGCAGGGTGATTTTGCCGAGATTTCAGACATGTGGGGGTAGGAAGGTTGTTTATATAAAAGACTCCCTGCCCTATCCTGTTACTTCGTTTTTTGGCTTGCCCTTCCAGCTCTGGAGGAAGCTGTGCTTCCCAGGGCATGCAAAAGAAAATGGAAGAAAACTTAGGATGACAAGAAAATCTAAATATGAACAGTCAACCCAAGTTAACATCTAAAACCTACTGCATTGGGAGAAGCCAGCAGCTCTCTCGATCTGCTTGCTCGTCCCCCCCATTTCATGCTGGTGTGAAAGAGACCATTTCACCAGCACGAGCAAGAAGAATTTAAAAGGCAGAGAATTTAGGAACAGGCTCTAATAAAGCAGAACTGGGCCCCCAGCTAGGAAGAAGGCTGTGTGGAAGACGGGAAGAGAGATATACACAATAAAATAGCAATTTATCCGCAATGTATATACTTTAAAATCATCAATTAGAGCTTGTCATTATGGAATTTTTGCACGGGACATATTTCAGGCAAATAATGATCATTAAAAACCTGCTTATTGAAAGAAGTTACTTTTCATTAAAATGTTCTTGCCTATTGGGCATTTAATTAGCTCACAATAAATTATCAGTTTAAAAAACAATTACTTTCTTTAGCTGAGTGCATTAGGAGCACATTTATGGCCTCTGGAGCCCACGAGCTAATAAAACTGCAGTGCGTGTGTGTGAGATCATTGCCAAGGTAGCGGCAACAGAGGAGCCCACTCAGCAAAACGCAGGAGCTGGGGAGGTCTCGGAAAGCCCAGGAGCTCCTGGAGGTTCCTGCCTGACCCATTGTGGTCCAGAGTGTCCAGGGGAATGAGGTGAGAAGGTCCAGGCGTGAGAAGGGTCACAGAGGTAGCATCCTTGATCACTAGGAAAAAAATGAGGAAGAGATTCCTAAGTATCTTGTCACTACTTGTATATAAACTGCATCTCCCCATGCTTGGGAAATGTTGGAAGAGAAAACGTGCCAAGATTTCACTCTTGTTTTCATGTTGTTGTTGTTGTCGTCTTCTGCGGCCCTCTACAATAAATGAGCCGAGTATTTATTTATTAATTTATGAGGAAAAGACAAGGCTGTGATGAGCTCTATGCTTGCAGTCCAAGTGGAAATACCCCAGGCTCTGAGCGGGCTGTGTTTAACGCTCTACGTGGAGGCCACAGAGCAGGAGGTGCTGTCAAACCCCAGAGACTTCCAGGGGACACGGAAAGAGGCGGCTCGGGCAGATGGCGTTGGGAGCGCCGGGACAGATGACAGTGACGGCGCTAACGAGACGGGCACGTCTGAGCAGAGCCGGGGCACGCGGGAGGGCAGTGGGCCCTGTGCTTGGGCTGCCTCTGGTGAGGCCATGGCAGATGTTTCCAAGAGGCACCGGAGGATGTGGGTGACGCTTCCATGTTAGTAAATAACAAGTGCATTAACAGGGAAGGAGATGTCCGTCCCGGTCACACGGGCAGGGTGCAGCTGGACGGGAGGCCCCAGCACTGCACCCCTGGGCACACGGGTCACCCACGCGATGGGCAGCTTCATGGCACAGCTTCCATCCAGAGCACAAGTGAGCGGGGAAGCTGCCCATCGCCTGCGCTAGGGCTTCGAGCGGAGCAGAGGGAGCAACGGGGAGTCCTCCAGGCTGGCTGGGCCTTGCAGACACCATGCTCCATATCCCTCTCTCCAATGTAACAAGCTGGTGACAACCAGAAGATTTACACCAGTGTAACATCCACTGGAGTGAGCAAAGGTTAGGCTGGTTTTACCACTGTGTCTTGCCCCTGTTTCCATCCTTCGTTCTTCAAACACTCAGTGATGCTCAGCAAGGGCTCCGCTAGTAGAGCCTCTTCCTTACCTATCCCCACCATGGAGCAAGGGCCACTATTTCCTTACAGATGTGCCTAGTGGCTCCACTCATTTATGCTTGCAAAATATAGATGCAATAAAGCAGCTATACGAGCACCTTTTCATCTCAGCTGTCTGCCTGTGTTTATTTCACGACATTGTAAAATTTAAACAAATGACTCCCCCCTACGTATGTAGAATATAGGAACAAATGCAAAATGCAAATGGACTTGACTGCCAATATCGCAAAAGCAGTGAACAAAGCAGTCCTGATGTGAACAATTTGGTAAAGAGCAGGACTTGGAGACCTATAAAAGCTAACAGCCACAAAGCAAGCTGCAAATATAATTAAATCAGTTAAATGAAATATTAAATTTGGCAGCCCACAAATACTTTAATAGTAATACTCAGTGGATGAAAAGCAATAGAGAAAATTGGTCTGCTGAAAATAACGATGGAAGAGCATGTGATGGAGAGAAGGGTGCGTTACACCCAAATATTACATCTGTCTTTATGGGAAAGGGAGGGCGACTTCCTAAGGCCATGATATCTTCTGCCTCAGTGTGGGGCAAAGCGTCACCCTTAGACGATTCAGCCCCTCTCACCAATAACCCAGACTCTCATCCAGGCTCTGAATCTGGCACCTTCGTTCCTTTTCCCAGGGAGCTGCTCTTCTGAAAGAACTGAGGACCAGCACATAAAATATAGAATACAGACCACATTTTACAATACCTGCTCATTCATGAAACAGATCTACTCCCAGCAATTCAAGAACTTTTTACCTGCTGGGGAAAGATATGAATTAAGGCATAAATCTGATTCCCCCTAAAAAAATACTGGGAATAAATATAAATATATACAATATAAATTAGAGTTAGGAAGAGCATATACTTCCTGGCAGAACCTGTTAATTCTTGCAAAATGTGCAAAAATTGTACATCTGCAAATGCACATATAACAGCATTGTCTGCAATTTTTCTCAGTGCTGTGCATGAGTAAATGGAAATATATGGATGAGGACGGAACAGACCTTTGGAAATCAGAGTTTGATGGAAGACATTGGTGATGGAGCGGGGCTGCCTTGCTTGGCTAACGTGCACACATGTCCTTGGAGTCCTCGTGCTGTCAATTGCTGGTATTTATAGGATTCCCTTCTCGCCTCGTGCCGTCTGCTCAACATGTCACCCTGGAAGCAGCTTCGGCAGCAGCCAGGAGGCTGCGAGGAGCAGGGACACGGTGCTCCCTGCACACACCTGCATCGTGCCCACATCCAGTCCCTGGGTGATAAAGAGCATCAAAACACAAAGCACGAACATCCTTCTGAGCTGACAAGGAACATGCAGCAGCTGACCCAGTACTTTGTCTTACTCAGCGTGTCTCCCATGCGGAAATGGCTCAGTGTTTCTGATAACGCACAAGGGAAGCACTGGAGAGATCTGGCTTCTCTGCCAATGCTCACCAAGGGTCATGAGCTGTCACCAACATGCTGGGGACACTGGTGGTAAGGGGCTGGCATGGGGCTCAGTAAATCAGGGTGACATGGGCAGCTGCAAGAGGAAGGCAAGGGGCAAATACAGTTACTGCATCTGCTCATTTGTGCTCCTCCCGCTTCACCACCCTCCCGCTCACTGCTCTTGCTGTGGAGATCACGGCATCACGTCTGACATCTGCACCGCAGCGCCAGCCCACGAGCTGCTCTGCGCCCTGCACCCTGCAAAGATGCACAGATTGCACCCAGGTATGAAAACCTGAGTGATGCTAGTGGAGATGGTGCATTATCAACAACTTGGGGATCCACAAAAGGATGGAGCAACATCTGCTTCCTCGTAAAATGAAGGAGCTCTGTGAAAATCAGCCATTTCCTTATCCACCATTCAGGGCACTTAGCAATTTTAACAGTGATAAATGCTCAACCAGCTCAGGGAAGGCAGGGCCCTTGCAGGAACTAAGAACTAGAACCAGTGTAAATGTATCCTGTCTTGCCAGGTTTAACACTACCTAATACTACTACTACTAATAAAATAAATAATAATGATAGTATCAATGTTTCATTCCTACCTTCCATATAAGACAGCCTGAAAACTCCAACGGAAATTATTTTGGCTTAAGCTAGTAAAACCAAAGTAGCAACATCAGAGCATCCCTGGGATGAAGACTTGCACTGAATGTATTTGCAGTAATCTGCCTCAAAGTTCGCAGCAGTAATTGCACCAGGTCTGGCTACAAGTTTCTGAACAGATGAGTAAAGGATTGATAAAACTGGACCTGAGAACACCCACATAGGTTTTTAAATAGTTTTTGGTAGAAGAAAAAAAGAATCATTGATTAATGATCCTAGGTGTTACCAGGAAATATTAGATAATAACAACAACGTTTTCCATCCCTTTTTTTTTTTAAAGAAATACTTTCTTAAATTGCAGTGATAGTAAATGGAAAGAAGATGAAATGTTCCTGTTTCCTGCATTCCTGTTCTGTCACATCCCTGTGTGGCTGATGCCAATTCATACAGGTGCTTTTCTTCTTCTGAAATATCAGCTAAGTCTACTAGAGGTCAAAAGTTATCCAGTGAAAAGGTTTTGTTGAAAAACCTGGTTCAGTGAGTCCAAAACATTTCACCCAAAAGACTTCCAGATAGATGTACTATTGAGGGACCCATAACAGCCCAAGTAAGGTCCTGCAGCTCCCAGGCAGAGGTGCTGGGAGGGCCAGCCCAGCTATGTCTTCAGGTTTGGCGTCTAGGAATGTTCTTGGGCACCATTCAGTTCATTAGCAGAGAAAGAGCTTTGGAGTCCAAGAAACATTTGACACAGGACTTTGATTTCTAGGTTATTTATAAATACTAAGATGCTGCCTTTCCTCCCATATTTGACCCAAGGGAGCCAAGGTAGCTACCTAAATGTACCCCCACAGATTCTGGTCTTTTCATTCCTTCTCCTCTGGACTTCTTTTACCTGTCCTGCCCCTCTTTGCAATTAGTCTCTTATTCTTATGGCATTTCCATCTCCCTATCCAAACCCACATGAAAATATCACAAAGTTAATATATTTGCCTGAAAATGTTTGCTACAAATACACCAAAAGAACCATATTCCTTGTTCTGTGTTTCCCCAAGGAAGTGTACTCATTAATTTGATATCCAACTTTCATTTTTTTTTAAGTGAACAAATGACAATTACTGTTGACTTTGAAGCATGATCTTTAGCATGACTGATTCCCCCCTGTAACATCTGCTGCCCACGCAGGCGGTGACAGCACACAATATGCTGCCATATTTTGCCTTCATACCTGACTGGCAAGAGCTCAGCCTGGGACTGCCTGTCCTCAGTGCAGTCCCAGCAGGACAACATCAACTCTCAAGAGGGTTTCTTGAATTCAAGGATGTTTGATAGAACTTCCAGATGGTTTTTTTGTTGTTCAAGTTCAACTTTCAGGGCCTTTTACCGTTTTTGGCCAACACCTCTTGTCTGGCAGATATAGACACCATTCTCCTAGCCCGAGATCCTAAACCCTCATTAGTTCTCTTATTGACATACACAAGGCATTGCAAAAGAAAGATCTAACACAGAAAAATGAAAGTATATTAATTATGAGCTCTTTGGGAGAGAAGGAAGGAATAATCTTTTTTTTTCCCCTGTGTCCTTGGTGACTAGGACAAGTAGTGGTATATAGAACATTCAAGATCTATATTAAGAAAAAGATCTCACAAAGAGCTCTGAAGGGAATAGATTGCCTGGAGACAGTGTGGTCTCCATCACGGCAGAGCTGGACACGGGTTAGACAGGCAGCTGTCAGGACGGATGCCGTTATGTTGCATGGCACAGGAGCACTGTGTGACCGTGCAAAAGTCTGAAATTTTAGCATTTTGTCTTTTTTAAGAGTATCTCACCCAATGCCGCCACTGCACTACGGTGTTTAGGAGCTTGGGTATTTTATGAATTTATGTATATATTTCAGTGGTTGCCACATGTCCAGGGCTGTGTCATGCAGGAGACCCTGAGCCCTGCAGAGAGCCCTCCACTCCCACTGGAGTTGGGATGCAGATTTACAACACAGTTTGCTTCTCCAGCAAATACTCAACATTTGTTATGTTGTTTCAAGGCTTGTTATTTTTCCCTTTGCTGCTACTGAAAAGTGGGTGTATTTACATCCTATCGCACATTAAAAATAGCTACGTTTGAAGGCATTAAGTAAATAAGGGAGATATACAACATATCCTGCCATACCCTCACCTTATATTAACAATTTAGAAATTATGGGAAAAAAAATATTCCTTGATGCTTATTACCAGTGGTAGGGTGAAAATCCTTCAATCTTTTTGACTGTATTTCTTTTATTTATTTACTTATTTATTTTAAAGTTTAGGAAAACTAAATAATTCTGGCTTGTAAAAGAACTTTACCAACACAGGGAATTGCAATAGTTTCTCAATTGCACATTTAGAAAGCAGCTAACATACAGATAAGAAAATGCCTTCTTTTTTAATGCTCCCCATGATTCACAAAACTCCCTTTTCAGTACAAAACTGCCATTAATGAGGTGTTTCAATACACTTAAAGCATTGTTAGAAGGTGTCTTGGGGAGCTGGCTGTTCTTTGTGAAGCTATAAAAATGATCTTTTCTCTTAGAAAACACAAGCAGCACAAGAAAAACACAAACTATGTTTACAACCTGATATGCAAGTATTATTTATCTTCATGAGATTTCATAATTTAGATGTCTAAACTCTTCAGCTCTCGCTGTATCTGATGTTAAAGGCAGATTCTCCAGGGATAGATCCTCAGCTCACGGGGCTACTGGCACACCAAAGGCTCTAATGTATTTATTTACCAACCAAATTTACTTATTAACATACTAATTAAAGGTCTCATAACCTGTTATATAAAAGCACCAGCACTGGTCCTTTTAAAATTGAGAGATTTCCCATGGAAGGGAATCAGAAAAGCCAGAAACAACTTAAAAAAAAAAATCAAGGTACGTTTCTGTGGCAAAGCTCTCTTTCCATGTTGTTGTTTGTCTATGATTTTATTGTCTTGGTTGTATTTTTTGTGTATTTTCTTAGCTTATTTTGCATAGTTTATTTGTTTAGTGATTTAATAGAAGTTCAAAATGGAACTGGCATTGCAAAGGAAAGAGGAAAACAGAGGTAGCTCAAGCTAGACTCTTCCCTGAGAGTTGCCCTACAACGAAGACCTGACCCTGTGCTCAGGGAAACACTGAGAAATCTTCCTAATGTCTTTTGCAAGGTTCAGATCTGGCCCTGTAGGGACTGCACTGGCTTTTGTGTCTTATCACATCTTGATCACAAGAGAAAGGAAGGGAAAATCTGAACTGATCAGAACACGTTTACATAAACATGTACATTTGTACCCATATGTCCTCTTCTAAAGCCACATGTTCTGCATTTTAATCTGCAAAGAGGAACTTGACTTTGGATACACTATTCACTTTGATAAAATCCAAGCTGGGAGAAGGCATGGAATTAAATGTTCTACAAGGGTGTTTAGCAGTTGCATGAGATAGATAGAGAGAAGCTCCCTTTGCAATATGACTATGACCAAGTATCTAAAGGCATTGAAAAACCTCCACCGGGCCTTACAAAAAAAATAATAAAATAATATTGGCAACTCTACTGGAAAGCACTGGGACATGTTGTGCCTTAAGCTAAGCTAAAAAGACAAGAAATCTGCAGTGGGATCAGCATTTGTGTCTGCCAGGGGTGAATCCAGTAGGGATCAGACCTTCTTCTGGGGACAAGGGAACTCGGGGCGGCGCTGCCCCGTGCTTGGGGCTTCAGCACTCGGCACGCACTCCAGCGCTTCCATCACCGCAGTGGTCACGAGCACTGAGCAAAGCCATGGTCCACGGAGGACACTGAAGGCATCAGGTCCTGTGTGTGGATGAGGAACTAGGTGGAAGAGGCTTCTGAGCAGCTTTTGCCACCCACAAACAGCCACAGTGTCCCCCAGCCAACCCAGCTAGTCCACAGCACCTCACTGCAGTGCAGAGACCCTCAGGGAGCTAGGGACAAAGTCCAGCCAGGAGTATTTGATACACAGCACTTAATCACTCACACTAATGAGGGATTTAATGGAAAAACAATGCAAGCTTTTTTTTTTTTTAAAAAAAAAACTAAATTAGGAGGAGAAAATAAGAAGAGTGTTAGAATGAATGCACTTGTCTAAATTGATCTGGCAAATTCCAAATAATCATTAAAATCCTCCCACATGCATTAAGCAGAAAACACAACTCTTTTTCTTAGGGTTCTTCCTAGCTCTGCAACTGATAAAAACTGATCACTTCGTGCATGTGATATTCTCAGATTTATGAGGCTGAATCTCAGATAAAACTGTTTGGACAGTTCATAACTGGCTTTGAATTCACTCTCACAAGCAAAATGAGTTTCTCATGGCAGTGACATGTTTGGAAATGCAATTAGAGATGACTTAGGAAAAGGGCTATAAAAAGGTTTTACCCGTGGTTAAGTGACACAGCTGCTTTTGGCCCTTGTTCCCACTTTCCCAACTGCATCTTTCCAGCATAATCCCACAGAGGCGCCTAAGGGCATTAGCTGGAAATTGTCCTGCTCACAGAGCCTGGGCTGGTCCCCGAAATAGGACAGGACCCTGCTGGGACCTCATGGAAGTGGTGCCTGGAAATGACTATGGGCAATTCTTCCACAGACCTTGGAGATTTACCTGTAGAAACAGTGCCTTAAGGGGGCTAAAATTAATAGGCTTTTTGTTTTACTCATTAATATAGGAAATAATTTTAATCCTTCCTTTAACAAGTGTTGAAGGAATTTTATTTTACACTTTTCAGGTCTTCAGCCCAAGAGAAAAACATCTATTTTTAAACTCAACCATGTTCCAGTCTAAAGAGAATAACACAACTCCAAGAGCTAACAGGTATCAGAGTATTCACCTTGACAGCGGCTGCAATAGTGAAGAGGTCCCAGGGCAGCACCCACTGAAAAACAATGCACAGCCTGATAACGCCGGTCAGATAAAGCTGATTTGAAATTAATTTTATTTAAAAGGAAAATCAAGAGAAAGAACTAGTTCACTGTACTTATGCTAGCAAATTTCTGTATAATTTCACAAGAGACCAAATTCTGAACTCTTGCATCAAAGCTGTAAGAATTTTTGGAAACAGCCACACACTGCTATCTTGCTATTTTTAATATGTTAAAACTGGAAGATCTAGAAGTGCGAAAACTAAAAATGACTAAAATTTTAAATGACTAAAAATGACTTAAAATGTGAAATATTTTGCAATTTTGAGTTGCCTGGAGTATTGGAGCCTTAACATTTTCCATTATTTCTTCACTCTGCAAATATTCACTTCCAATAACAGGTTGAAGCCATCAGTCTTTCCAATGAACTCTAATAAACAATTATGAGTACAATTGTAACTAGTCACGTGTGTTCCAGGTAGTCTCATTTTTCTGAAACTTCACACTTTTGTGCAACACCTGGGCACAAATATCCTGAATCAGGTGAGGTTCAGATCACCCGTACTTGCTTTTCGTGTCTGGATTCATATAAAAAATTCCCATGCTCTGCCAAAGAGAAAACGTTGTTTTAGTTCATCTACGAATTAAATCCTTTCACAGTGTAGCTGCTTTGGAGGTTTTGAGCTGCACCATTGGAGTCAGGAGAAAGGACACAGAGGTGAATGACAGAAACAGGGCTGCACAAGTAAGGCAAAATGCCAGGAATGTCCCACCAAAGGGGTCCTTGGTGGGCCAGCGCAGAGGCTGCTCTGGACCACAGGAGAAGGGTAAGATCACAGTGATGCAAAGCAGAGAGGATGGAGGAAGGCTCTGGGGGCTGAGGAAACATGTCAGGGTCATGGAGCAGAACTCTGCTCACAGGAGGTCCTGGGGTATTTGGAAGGCGAAAACAAGGTTGAAAAAAATGGGGTGACTTAAGAAACCATAGAGGAATGGGGAAAAAACTGTGTTCAGGTCATAGCAGCAAGGAGGATGATTTGAGCTCAGAGAGATGCAAAGTAAGAAGCTGACAACGGGATCCCACGTTATTCTAGGCTTAAAGTTAAATATACACATAGGTGCTTTGCTCAAGTGACCTTCCGCAGGGTTAATCTTCTAAGTAGCCAGCAAAGAACATCAAATTCCCTTTCACTTTCTATACCCCCTATTCCAGAAGGATAGAGAAGCCAATACCTCTTTCTGAGAATGATTTTATTCTCTCTGTCCAACTCGAGGCCAACACAGCGCCACGGCATTCATGGGGAGAGGACTTTAGCACACGCAGAAGTCAGTCCTGACCAAAGAAGGGGCTGCTTTTGATCATGCCTCCCATCAGCAGCTCACAAGCACGAGAGTCAAGGATTGGGTAGGAAGATGAGATGATTTTTCACAGCAACTGAACATTTTCCCTTTTCCTTTAATACTTTTCAGACATTTTCCTTTGTGTTTCTATATCCTCAGATACTGCTTTGAGCACGTCCCATCCTGTTCCTTTCAAAGCAAAACGAGAAAAACACGGACGCAAGTGAGGCTGTAGGAAGTTAAATATAATTCCTCATCAATCAAACGGTATCTGATTCACAGCGGCTTCAAAGCTGGGAGATTGGGACGCGTGTCCTCGCTCTGCCCAGCCCCGCGGGGACACGCTGCTGTCCCCAGCACGTCCTGCAGGACGGGGAGGATTGCAGGTGCCACCACTGCTCCGGGCTGCAGGGTGGGCGAGAGGAGAACCTGTCCTGGGACCACCTCGCTCTGCTGCCCCAACCTGGGTGCCTCAGGGCCCAAGTGTCCCTGTGCTGGCGGGTCAGGACTCGTCCTCACTGCTCTCCTCATGAGCGGGTGACGTTCTCATGCACCAGTTACACTGGTTTTGGGAACTGGGAACAGTCCTATCGCTTATCCCCTTACCACTACCCCTGCAGTAACCTACTCCCTGCCTGACCCCCACTCTCGAGCGACTCAGTGATTCATTCTAATCCTCTTGCATCTCCACGGAGGGCAATGATAAATTAACCTGGCACTGTGTTTACAGTACTTGAGTTGATTTACAAAGATGCCTATAAAATAGAGGGCCTTGCAAACTGATATTTTTTGTACATATTTTCATATATCAAGGAAATGAATCCCGATGTTTTAGAAAACACAGAAGTGAAACTCCAATCAAAGTAAATAAAGAAGGATAAAATAAGAGGCCCATTTAGCAGACAGCTTAGATGTGCAGAAGATTTACATTTCTGGCTTACGAATAGAGGAGAAGCTTTGAGTACTCGGCTGCCTTTCTATCCTACAAGACCTTTTGATGTTAACACACACAGGGTGAAACAGCCACACGCATTATACACATTTGAGAAGAGACCTTCAAAAAAGCGTTCACAATCAGAGGCTAAACCAAAAAGGGAGACCTTATTTTTGTATTTAATGAAAGGTCTCACTCAAGTCGTGCAAGGTGATTCTCAGTGAGGCCCAGTTTTCTACAAAGATGAAGAAAAAGAAATGCCAAAATGGGTACCTTTTTAGAAACATGACTACCATAACAACATCACTGAGCTTCTCATGAATGACAGCACTCTAGGACTGACATTTCATGGGCTTCTGCAATGTATGGTGTATTTCTATTTAGAGCACTTCAAAAGTTAGCAGTGGAGGAAATGATCCAGAAACTCTTCCCACTCCCCCACCATTCTCTCCAGGTTTAACACGCCAGAGCACCCAATCAGGGCTGGGAATAAGCCGAGATGAATAGGATGCATGGGCAGATTGTCAAAATGTTTGCAGTGATTTACTGGCTACCGTTACATCCATGAATACCGTTACATACCCAGCAGCCAGATCCACGCTCAAACTTCCCCAAAGTTTGAGAATGAATTTGTGTCACCCCACATGACAGTTTGCGGTCACCAGCAAGAGGTGGCAACACAGCCCTGGCCGGGGAACAGCGTAACCCCTGAGCACCCTTCCCTCACCCTGCGGCAGCTCACCTTCCAGGTCCCTTTATTTTAGGGTATATATCCCCATATATACACCCATCGGAGATTTCCTCATACGTCAAGAGTAGAATCAGCTTTAAATACAGCCTTTTATTTATTTATTTATTTATTTTTAACCTCTATCCTCTATCTTCAAGGGCATTCACCTGTGCAAAGCCTGATGTAATGTTATACATCTTAAGAGGAAAATATCCTGATGCCTAGAAGCAAGGAGGAATTTCTTAGAAAAAAAAAGAAGTTTGACAATCCCACACAGATAGCAGTGTGGTTAGGACCCAGCATATTGGGATCCATATGCTCTGGTGTGCCAAATCCATGGTAACCGTGTCCTCCTCTGGGTGGGAGATGTGAGGGCTGAGCTGTTCTGGGAGCGGTTCTGGAAGCCTTAGGGACTGGGTCTCTGTTGGGAGCAAACGGGGAAGCAAGGGAAAACAAATCCAGGCTGAAAGGAGCCATTTGCTCATTTTTTCCTCTGCAGGAGCCTCCTCCAGCACCCAGGAATGCCAAGGCAGCAGTATCTGAAAGGAGGGGGCTCCTAACGATGCCTTCTCCTAACAGGAGAGGTGCTGCCTGCCCCGGTGCAAGGGGAGGTCTCCACAGGATGCTCCGGTGCCGGAGAGGCGGCCGGCACGAGGGTTTTGCTGGGGCTTCTCAGGCTGCGGATCCTGGGACCTTCCCTTTGGGATGCTGCTTCAGTCTGGCTCCCTTGCCAGATTTTCTATATAATCTCATTCCAAGACTGCTCTACAGAAAACTTGAGATAGGAGGTTTCTATTAAAAGCAACTCTTCTGGGCTCAGTTTAAAGGTCTATTATCATTTATTTTGCTAAGAACATGAGGAAATTGGCTGTGACTTGATTTAAGAAGATGCGTTTAAAAATGAAGTCCCTATGACAGATAGGATTAGCGCTCTAAAATATTCAAATATTTTTGTGTATAAGTAGCAAACATGAATTGCATTCTGCTCACACACTAGCTGAACCAGCAAACAAAACTATACAGAAACCAGATAGAGATTAAACCAGAAATGAGATCTTTCATTCGAACTTATGTCAAAGAGATGATCATCATGTCTCTGCTATTGGTGGAGCACAAGCTAATTATTCACTCTGATCAGTATGTGGTGGATAAAAACTCTGCTTCATGGTGCATCAGGGTGCCTAGCAAAAACCTAAGAGCAACACCTCTCAGGACAGAGCCCTCTCGGGATGATATTCTAATACCTAATTTGTGATATATGGTTAGTAGACACTGTTTACCAGACAGAACTGTCACAGCCCACAAATATTCCATAATTAGATATTCATTATATCAGGTCACATGCATTTAACCAAATAGGCGTTTTAAACGTGTGTAGCGCATTGCAGTCCAAGTTTTTAATTTGAAAAGAAATAGGAAGGTGTTGGAACAGCCTTTCTCCCACTCCTCAGCAAAAACATACTTGAATGAAGCCCCATTTGAGAGAGATAGGCGAAAACTCTTCAGCACAGTGAATATCTTAAAATATAATCACTGCCTGGTTCTTACTCAATAACCCAGAAATATCATTCATTCCCTCACCCGAAATCAGTAAATTGAAAGAGTTTTGATAATGGCCAGGACCTGGCAGTTTAATGTAATTGAAAGTTGGGTACCTTGGAAAAATAAAAAACCTTGGCTGACTGGCAAGCTTGCAAAATTTATGTTTAAAATAACTCTAAAAGCTTGTATGCTCAAGGCAGACATAATTAATGCAGCAAGTTTAGCTGAAGCATCAGTGCTGCCGCACGGACAAATTGGGGGTTCGGGAGCGGCGAGGGGAGGCCAGCGCTGGCTCTGCGGCTGCGGCTCTGCACACAGGCACAGGTCGCAGCACAACACGCAGCACGTGCAGGGCTCGTGTTACACGACAACGTGTACAGGCACTTGCCGTAAGATCAGTGTTACTGAAGACCAAAGCTGAAAGTGCTCTGAGTGATTAAACAGATTTCTTACATTTGTAATCGTTGTTTCTTGAAAACTGAGAATTCTGTGGTTCAAAAGCTCTCCCCAGCATGACTTCCCTGAAAAACCACACCTGGTCAACGAAATATCTGTTTTATCCATCATAAGAAGGGATCACATACACAAGCCTTACTTTTTGTACTCACAGGGCTTGAGTTTTGGCTCTTGCCCCATGGCTGTGGTTAGAGGCAGTGCTGGTCAGATGTTGACACTCAGTGCTGACCACGCTGGCCAGGGGCAGCTGCAGCTGCCTCTTCTCGCAGCCACATGGTGCCTTTGGAAACCAATGTTCCAGCTCAGATGAAGAAAAGGTCAGTTTAAACAGTAGAAAATTATGTATTTAAGATAAAAGCAATCCAGGACAAATATATCAAGATGATGATGCACATTCTGTAAATATGCAAAGCCTTTCTTTAGAGGTGTTCAACAGAGCTTTAAAATTCTGGTGGTCCCATCAACACTGCAAATAAGGTGCTAGGCAGTAAAAAGGAGATGTGTCTTATTCTAAGTAAGCTTGTAGCCTGGGATCCCCATCCCGCATGTTCTGCCTTGAAGCAGAATATCACCAAAGCATTAATGAGCCAAACTAAAACAAATCAACGATTCTTCCAGCCCCAATATCACTTTTCTAGCCACAGCCAATAAGGAATACTTCAGAGAAAGCATCTCTAGTCTATATAATAATAATGCATTAAGTGAGCAAAACAGATTTGGAGGTGTTCTGCTTACATGGATGTTGCTCTAAAGAGGAAGTAATTCCCCTTGCAACAGAGCCAGCAGTTCTGAGTGTAAATGGGAGAAATCAGCAGCCCACGACCTCCTTGCATCGATATTCAACTAACACAACCAGAAATTGTGGCATTTGCAAGAAAACTCTATTCTCACCAAAAACTCACTGTGCTCTGCATCTTGCTGGCAGTGACACGCACTGAAAGCAGAGTGTGATTCTCTGGCAAGTCTGGCTTGTCAGTAAAATCCCACACTCTAGACATGAGGAGATCTGGTTGCAAAAGGATCCAAGAGCCAGGAAAGCCTGTAGGCTTTGGCTGGCTTAGGTCGTTATCTGTCAGAGGCTTCCCGAGTCTTAATTTGATACGACAAAATCACAAGGATAAGAGAGAGCCCACTCCAGCACCCAGGCAAAACAGCCTCTCAGCGGCGCGTGGGCTGTTCTCAGGTGAAGGGCTGGTGTAAACACAGACACCAGCCCCCTGACACTGCGAAGAAGACAACCACGAATCAGACAGCATCCTCAGCAGCCAGCCAGGGAAGCGTTTGGGCTCTGTGTTCCTCCATGGAGGTGTCTTTCTGCAGGGTTTCCCCCAGAACCTAAGGGGGAGATGGTGCAGCCATGGTTTCCCTTCCCTGCTTTCTCAACTCTTGCTCATTTATAAGCCTTAATACGATTCTTTCCTCTCGTTCTATAATCTATTGCCCTGAATTTGTAGCCATGCACGTTGGTTTCCCTCATATCCATCAGCTCATCCAGGGCCTCCTTGCTCAAGGAGCCCTTGCAGAGGGGGACTGCAGCTCTTCGCCACTTCCCTCATCTCATTGCTGCTCCTCCTGCGCCTTGGCCCAGGTCCGCAGCCCTGGGGTGTCCTTCACTCCACTCCTCCATGCATCCTCCTCGGTACTGCCCCTCCTGGTCTGCCTTCCCCTGGACTAGACTATCTTCACCGCTCACCACGAGGTGAGGCCTGGAGAGCCCAGCTCACCTTCTCCCACTGCCACTCCTGGTTTCTGGAGCACCCCTTGGCTCTCATTCATCATCTAGCAGCTTTTAGACCACATAGAAACGAGGTGCTCTTGCACCTCCGCATTTCCTAGAAGATTGGAAGAAGCGTGAGCAGCTTCCATAGCTGCAGGATGTCACTGTACATTAGCAGCCACATCGACTCAAGCAATTCAGGTGCGTGACCACACAGACACTTTGCAGCCGGAATTGTGTCTTGCTCCATGCCTTGCAAAGCCCTGATTTCATCATTAATGTGTACCATTTAGTCACAATATTGTCCAGTGTCACGGCACTCCTCAGCACATATTTGATGAAATGCAGTTTTCCAAACACAGCAACTTCTCTCCTCTCTTGCAGCTTCCTGCTGACGAGCACTAGGATGACTGCAGCACTCCCTGCCCGCAGCGGCTCCTCCGCCTCGCGCCGTTATCAGGTCACACTGATGCAGGGCAGGCGGCGGGAGCGGTATTTTTACCTTCTCACAGCCAAGCTGAGGATGTTATTTTCAGAAGTGACGACAAGATCGTGCCCTGGCTGAGTCTCTGGGCAGGTGAATTCGGATGACACCCAGGCTGCTCCTCCCGGCGCAGAGCCACTCATCCCCGCAGTGCAGGGGCTCCCATATCTTATCATGGGACCGTGCTCGAGTTGGAATAGACAAGGGGGTTCTGCAGTAGGAAGCAAAGTAACATCAATAACAAGGGGCATTCTGTGGCATTCAGGTTTATTTTGGCTCATCTTCGAATGCCACTCAGGACAAGACAATTGTACATAAACCCCTCACATTAATTCTTATTTAGCACTTATTCTGATACTTCTGGGGAGGAAGTTATTGAGATACGGAAATAAGTACACTGTATACAACAACCAGCAAAAACACCAAGTTTCCCAATTATTCCTGCTGGTATTAGATGCATAATTATACAGTGCACTTGTGCTGCGGGAATGAGTGACATAAGCTTAGAAAGTTAAGAGGAGAGTCATTGTTTGTGGTTAATATGATCCAAACAAAAACTGATGGAAGAGTAGCTTAGTCCTATAATCCACAGTATTTTGTATAAATGCTCTCATGATAACAGTTTACTTCCAACCTACCAAAACAGAGAGTGGTTCTTCTGCTTTTTTTAGCTGTGCGAGATGGACAAACTGCAGCATTTAATAAGATGTTGTACAAGGCAGCTCGGCCTGATGAATCTAAAGAATCTGCTGCTACTACCTGAGCCTTCTCATGGAACACTCAATCGGTCATTTCTTCAGAAAGGTTTTTCTAAACAACAAACACAATATTTGGCTTTATAAAAACCATTTTCCCCACATATTTTTCCTTTTTACAGGAAGGTTATTTATTCCATATTCTTTATGCAGTCTGCCAGATAAGCATGATGTCTGACAGCAGAAATAGGTCCTTTCAGCAATGATAAATTTATAATGGCATACAAGACTTTTGACTGCTTGTGAAGTTCCCTAATTAATTCTTACATCGAGTTCCATTGGCAAGAAAATTTATGTTTTGAGCTAAAACGAAGCTCAGAGGAGCTACTGAACATTCTGTTCCTCTTTGTAGATCCTGTCTTTAATGCCACGCATTCTTAATCTCTTTGCTTACTAAAGGGGCTTCCATTTATCACCCAGGTGACACAAACTGCCTCCTACTATGGTAGGGAATAACCCTTGCTACAGCTCAGCTGCACTTGTGAGCATGTCCCGAGGCACCAGCCTAGGGGCTGTTGCTATCCCCACCTGCATCTGATTTCAGGAAAATCACCCGTCTCAGGCTTCCCTCAGTCTCCGTAGAAAAAGACTTGGAAAATGTTATGGCCCCGACTTCACCGCAACTGCCAGTCTATCCAGCACGCCGAATTGCATCCAACTGCTGAAGTTACTCCATATACTGAGACAATGAATGTTTGCCCTGTAATGTTTGCAGAACGTAAGGGACCCAATTGCATGCTGTAAATAAAAGACTTGCCTGACACTGTCCTTCCGCAGGGTTTGCTGTGAGGATTCTGCTAATGACTGTGCCATACTCGGGAAAAAGCAGATCTCTAAGACTCCAAGTTTAAATTACAAGCATCTCTCTAGTGGTTATTGTTAAACATTTCATCTAATCTGCAGAAATTGTGCCTTTGCTCACTTTTTTTTCCTATCAGCTGTGAAATTGCACAGAAAAGTGGTTTCCCAATCACTCTGCTTGAGGAAATTCTAGCCAAGATTGAAGTGCAAAAGAAAAAAAAAAGGAAAAAAAAAAGATATTAATACCAAGCAGATTTTAGTTGTAATTGTATCCTGCAAAGATCAAAGCTATTTTTGGTGCAAAGAGCTTGACAAGTTTGTAGTGTGCATTGGTAAGGCAGAAAGGAGTATACATGGCCCTTAATTCACAAGAGGATACCAAAGCAAAGGCTCTGCGATGGCAAACATATCAAAGGCAGCTGTTTTTGAAAAGGAGATGATCAGACTAGCATGTCCCTGCTGAAAGGCTGTGATTCTTCCCGAAGCTCTCAGCAGTTTTAGCAGTTTCAGCCCTAGCTCTTTCAAATTAAAACACAGAAAAAAAAAATTCTGAGCCAGTCAGCAACACCGCACTTCAGTAAGCATTTTTCCTTGGATTTGTCCGTCCTATTTTTGAAAAAAATGCATCTCCTTTGAGAAAAGCAAGCATTTGGTGGAAAATACATAAGCAAATGCAAAATCTGCAAATGCAAAATAACTGTCTTCCTTGCGCCGGATCCAGACAGTCCTGAAATCGGAGATTCCTCATGGACCGCACGGGAGGTGACACCAGGCTGTGCCTGCTCACCTACCCCTGCTGTTCTGGCTCTCTCAACCAGCCCTGGGATCTGGGAGCAAACCTGAGGAGAGAGGAGGTCATGGGAGAGCAGAACGGTTGGAGAAGACTGGAAATTTCTTATTTGGGGATTATTTGGGGGGGTTTCTCCTTATTTTGAATGTCTAGATTTCAACTGTGATCTAGAAGGGTCCCTTCCAAAATGGACATGGGTAAATCCCATGCTAGCCCATACCGGTGATCAGCACTGATTTGCCTGGGAGAAGCACAGGGACAGAGAGAAGAGTCGATGCTGCAACCCCTTGATACCCACCTAGAGTCTTGCACAGCAACAAGGCCTCCCCGGGCCTGACGGTCTCCTTAATGGAAGAAAAGTTAACAGGGAGCTGTTAAAATTCGATCAGTCCAAACCATTTTAGAGAGCACATAAAACTTCGGTGTCCCCAAAGTACATGGCAAAGAACGTAATCTCAAAGCTCCAAGAGCAGCAGTGTCAATAGCTGAAGACTCAAGAAGACTCAAAAATATTGTTAAATGACCTCTAATGCTAAATTTAAATGTCCACATCCTTATACAAAGTTTTTTTTTAATACAGCAATCAGATGACTGAAGCAATGACCAGATAAAGATGAAATCCAGCAGAATGTCAAGTTTCATATAAGACCAAGAAGCAAATACGAAGATAACGTCTTTTTATACTATTTTATCCTCATTGCCTATGCTGTTCTCTCTGCTTGACCCAGTCTACAAAACCTCCTCAAAATATCCATACGCATATACTTATAGAAAGTAAAAGAAGAACAAGTAATGGAAAATCCAAACTTGCAGGTGGTGCAGCCCTTCTCAAGCTGCAGCCACAGAGGCGGGAAGGAGAGGGGACGTCCAAAGACACTGAGGTCACTATCAAACATTTTTTCCCTTCTTTGAAAAAACAACTCACAGTAGAATTAAAGAGTGTTGATATCATGTAGGTTTTGCTCTGTATCACTTTATTTTGCCCTTTCTGCACCACCACAATTGCAGTTCCTGGCTGGTACCACACGCTCTAGTGCCTCCACATCCCCTGTAGCCTCGCAGGCTGCTCAGCCCCTAGCTGGGCCCGGGCACCCTCTCCAACCCTCCTGCCAAGGCTTTGCGACCTAGCCCAAACTCTGCATGAAAAACGTTTTGTAAGTGAGAACTATATAATGCCAGCTCATTCCTTTACATGCCATCATTCATTTACAAACTGAAGTGCCTTTGCTGTTAACTGGCTCTCTTTAAATTGAGACTGTCCCATTAGCTTTTCTCTCCGCTCAAGACTCATTGACAGCATTGATAAGATAAGCGCCATTTGAAGAATTTGTCTTGTTAAGTTGCTTTGAAAATGGAAGCAGAGGAGATGAGACTAATTGCATGGTTAAAATTGTGGGAGGGGGCTTGATTTTCAATGCAGGAGATGTTGTATTTTCCACTTCCTGCACATGCCTGTAACAATAGATAAAAATACTGCAACTCTTTCAAAGTCTGTTTTTGCAACAAAGCACTTACAAGACTATTTGTAAAATATAAGCTCACATTAGTCCTTCTTACAACTCCTAATACTTTTCCATGACAAGAATGTCAAAAATATAGCCCATGAGCCGGACTGATCCTCGCAAGTACTTTAATCTGGCCTGCAAAATCCACAGGGAGCAGTAATCCGGCTCCGGGCTGCCCATCAGCACCCAAGGACCGCGCTGGGCTGCCCTCTCGCACAGCTGCCTGAGCTCAGATCAGCTCAATGCACCCAAACACCCTCCAATCAGCAGCTGGGGGAGGACGGAGCATCTCAGTCCCCCAGGGGATTGGAAACCCGATGGCAACAGGGCTCAAAGTCATCGTTCCAGTGGAGGACGAGCTCCAGCACACATAAGGACCATAGAAACCTGCTGGGTCCATCAGTGCCACATATTACTTTACTTCCCCAAGTACTCAAGCAACATTACTCAACTTTTTTTTTTTTTTTTTTTTAACTTACATTTAGAAAATGTAAAGCTGGGATTGAAAAGTAAGGCAGGAGTGAAGTCATCTGCCTTTATCAGCCCTTGATTTCATAAAATATGTCAGAGAGAGAGTGGGTTATAACTAACAATAGGGCTTTTTTTCCAAGCGGTCTCAGGAGACGTCATTTGGAGGTGGTTAAAAGAAATAAAATAGGTTGTCTCTCCATGGGCAAAGTAGGGAAAGTAGGTTTGCATGTGGGGGTGCTGCAAAAAGAACAAAGGCAGAATATCTGCTGAATCACCACAGTCTCCACCACACTCAAACAGCACTAATGCTCCTGAATGTGCAGTACCCAGCAATCAAGCAATAGTGCTGCTGAGAGGCGTTTTAACCAACACTCTAATGATCAAACAAAAGCAGCTCCATTGCAGACTAGCTCTTTTGGATGACATCTACTGCTGTCATTCAGCCCCAAATACATTTGTTGGCATGCAATAATAAGGGAGGCACAAATTTGCTGAGAGCCAACACAGGGGTCTTTCTGCTGATGGAGTCAACTGATTAATTCCAGGATAATCACTGTGGGATCTCACTTGAGAAATATATCAATCAGGCAAAATTCCCTTGTCAGCATTTTCAGGAAGATAAAAAATGAACTCAAATAGTAAGTGAGGTCAAGAAAGCAACTACAATGGGGAAAAGAGGAAAACAGAGCAAGAAGGCAATTAAGTGAGCAGAGCCATGACTATTTAGTAGGCAGAGCTTGTGTGATGCTCCCTGCAAAGCAGCAAGAGTTCCCAGCTCACCATCCCACCACATAAAGTGAATTTTTCTTCCTCCTGGCTTTACAACTGGTGCCTAAACCAAGAGTGACAGAGCTTCCAGTTGGCTTTATTAATCCTTAAGAGTAGTAGGACTCTTGGTATTGCAGCATCTAAAGACATATTGCCTCCTCCTGGCTATAGGAGGAGATGGAAAAAGAAAATTTGTTGGGTTTCCTTTGTTTGCTGTAGGAGGATGGGACTGGTGATTAATGGTTGTTATTACCCTAGAGAAAAGAGAGGAGAAACTCTCCCACATGCAATGAACAGCCAAGTATATAACAAAGTTTATCATCTTTGGGAAGAATCACTGCTAATTCATTGCCCAGTCTCGCAAGGTGACAGCAGACAAACTGCCATGGACTTGAGGGCCCGCAGGCTTGGGCTCGGCACCAGACGAGTTCCCAAGCTGAATCACCAAGCAGACCAACACAGGGAACAAACTGCTCGCAGTGGTTTAGTGAGAGAATCTCCAGTGTTAACCCTTTGCCTCTAGGAGATGTCACACTCTTGTCCCCAGCCTGTGCCATTAGACATCAAACATATCTTTTCTCAACTTTCTATCAGTTGTTATGGGTGTTTATCCTGGTCTACATGGAAATGAGGTGACTAACGCATGCGTTTCCCATGCAGGACTGGGACCTGAGACCAGATGTGCAGGCACGAGGGCCAACTTTAACAAAACGTCCTGAATAAGAGCAGGGAAGTCACACAGCGAGTTCAGCCTCGTCCTTATAAGGATGCTCAGGACTTCAATATGGATTTGTCCTTCCTTTCACAACCTAACCAGAACACCTAATTTAGGAGAACAGTCATCCTGCACTCCCTCAGTAGTAAATGCAGATCGGCGACTCCTCCGAAAAATTATCAGATCGGAGGCTGAGTCACACTCTGGAGGTGTTTGTCTCTCCGGTGACACGAGGAAACGGGGAGCTTCACCCTGACAGACCCCACAGTCCCACCGCGGTCAGACCGCTGGGAGAGCAGGGTGCCCTTGGGCTGAGCATGCGGGAGCCGGATGAACCATGAACCAGGGACATGGCCAATCTGGTCCCCAAGCTGTAAAACTAGTCCTGGCTGGGATTTGTGTGTACCTGGGGTCCCAATCGGGAGCCCAATTTCAAAAGCACAACCAGCTATAGCTGCATCTTCATCATGGTCCCATGGTGGGATTTCAGATGCAACAGCCAAGCTGACTGCAAATCAGGGACTCACTCATGAGAAATTCTTGACTATTTTATTTCCTACCTTAAGCAATTCTCATATATATTTTCTTAGTGTCTTTGCTGTCTGTCGTATACTAATTATTGGCTGCGGGCTACCAAAGCCCTGCTTGATAAGGAAATATAACTTTATCTTCAGGTACCAATTCCAGACGGACAGAGGCTGGTGTTGACTACTCTGTTGTGTTCGGGAGATAAGGTGATGAATCATCTTTCTAGTCCTCCACAGCGAAGTTTCCACAGGTGCTGAACGCTATCCAAAAAACCCTCTGAACCATCAAGCTCCATCTCCAGCCAGATACGCTGCTGCCGAGGGATTATTGCTTCACATTTTCTGGGAATTTTTGGCAAAGATAATGTCATAGTAATGTCAAAATTTCCTGCCTGAATGCTATGTCTTATGAAACCATGCCAAAAAGTGAAGGTAAAAACAAGACCGAAAGGGCAAGCACACGCTTCCTACGACACTTACCTATCCCAGCTCTGCCAAAACTTGCTTTTTATTGTTTCATATATCCTATCCTGAAGGGTTGACAGCCCCTCTAGGAGAATGAAATTGGTTCTTTCCTTAACTATCCCCTTGCTCAATACCAAAGGCAATATTTTCTTTTCTTTTCTACAAGCTAAAAAGTCAGATAACACTGTGTTACTAATACCAAGTTTTTCTTTTACCTTTCCTACCTTCCTGCTCAAAACAGAGCACATCCAGCTGCCTGCTCTTGCCAGGTGAAGATGTGCCCACTCCAAGGTTCTCCTGAGGGTTTGAGTAAAAAGCTTTTTACACTACACACTTAACTGTCCACAAAGGAGGAAAAGCTGCTATTTACAGATGTTCCTGTTTCTTATTTAAACGAGCTACCAGTTAACAACCATCAAACTGATGCAAGTCAAGACCACATATAATTAATAATACATCACAAATAATTGGTGATGCAGTAAGAGAGTAGCAGAAGTCCAGGGGGATCTGAAGTTCTGCAAACAAAGCAATACACTTTGTGATTCAGCAAGGAAGAATTAATGACTTCAAGCCCAAAATAGAAACGTGGTCAGCTTGCCTTAAAAGAAGTTTGACTCTCTTTTTTCTATGATAGCAAATGCTCTACTAATGAACAAAAACTTCCATATAAAACTTTGCTGTATGATTCAGCAAAGAAACCAAAGACAAAACTTCTTAAAATACTGCTGAATTTTTCAAATTTTATTCTGAAAATATAACTAGTTGCTGCCAAATTTCCATTCACAGTACAGGAGGCAGCTTAGTCTATAAGCAGAACAAATAACTGTCTCCATTTCCCATTGACTTTATAGTTTTGGTCTCTTGCAAACATCCTAGGTTAAAGTATCCTGCATATCGGAACATGGCCCAGTATTGAGGCTTTCCATGCTGAGATGATGCAAATAGTGAAAATAATAAACCCAGATCAACATAAGTGAACTCTACTTTGCTGGACTTCATACTTTCAATGGACTAACTGAAGTATCTACCAAAACAAACTTAGCTTTTCCATTTTCAGCTTTAGAAAACTCATAACTATATTCCTGTATTAAGCCTGGTTTTACATTTAATATTTCTGGCAGATATATAATAGATTTGCAGCAACATTTAGTAAACAAATTCATTATGCTTCTCATTAAACTGTACTAAAGAGAAGAAGGAACCTTTCTCTATTATTGATTCTCAGGGGTAGCCTAGCATGAAATTTTTGATGTAGTTTTTTTGAAGATTAAAAAGTTGAGCATAAAAATGTATTATTGATTGTGAACTGCAAAGTACAGTATACTACTCATCCAAATCATATATTATTGATTAAAACACTCAACAGTTCTAACCTATCACTCAGCCTCTCCAAGGTACTACTTTTTCATGCGGATGTCAAAGTACTACACTTGGAAAATCAGGATCTTAACAATGAGACAAAACTTCTTTCTTTTACATATTGATTATCACCTCACTCAGAGAACTCCTGCTGAACTATACTAATCTAGTGGCATAACAAAAATCTAGCTGTATGTGCATAAGGTCAGAAGTAAGCAAAGTAGAAACCTGAACATTGTGGTATTGATGAAACTCCTTTCTCAAGTAAATTATTTCACAAATGTCTCCAAATACCTCCTTACTCACAGAAGAATGTAAAGCATGTCATGTATTTCATGAATAGCCTTAGTGAAAGTTCAAAGATTGATCTGTTATAAAAAAATCAAGTTATAAATTTTTAAAATGAAAGTTGTCTTTTGTCTAGATCAGGCATCATTAATTTTATATTGCTTCTCTGACACCAAAATGAAAAACTGGAAAAATCAAGTTCCCAAGTACCAGGACAGCACCATAAATTTCTCATCAACAGACTCAGCAATATGGCTCGACTCGCATGGATTATCTTCCCATTCCGGACAGGCTACTCAGATTCGGGCCCAAACGCTGGACTAGCATGCAGAGGCGTGAGGAATGAAAATTAGAAAACCCTTTGAAGTTAGTCTTGGCAGCGCTCCAGAGCTGCCTCATGACCGAACTCACGGCCGGCAGCAACTCTGCAGGACGCGCTCTGGGACCAGCCTGTCACCATAAACCACCTTCAAAGGGTCACCCACCCCACGGCTGGGGAATAAGCCCTTCAAATAGGTTTTGAATTAGAATAAAATCAAGGAACGTGGTGAGAACTGAAAGGCACAAGATGAGGATCATGTAGAAACGAACATCCCCTACCAGCAAGGTTAACCCTAGGGTCCAGAGAGGCTCCGTCCTTGGAGATGGTCAAGACCTGACTACACAAGGCCCTGAGCACCTGCCCTGGGTGACCTGCTTGGGTGGGCAGCTGGGCCTGATGACCCTCAGAGGTGCCCCCCACCTCCCAGCACGCTGCAGTGCTGCAGTTTCGTGGTTGCAGGGGCAGCACCGGAGCAGCAGCCGTTCTTTCCTTGTGCAAAAGGGCACAAGTCCTGGGTTAGGGCTTGATCCACCTTGCACAGCTGGAGAAATCAGCTTCTGGCCTCGCTGGAGGTGACCGAGTTCCAGGGCTCGGCATGTGTGTATATGTGTAAATCAAGCCCCAAACACGGGGACATGGCTCATAAGCCCCATCTGCCACAAGGCTGCCTAGTCACAACTGCAGGACTGACATCGCGGGGGCTGTTTGAACCAACAGCAAAGTTCTCGGTGAAACATGGATGGAAGCAATAAGCAAAAATTGCTTAGAGTATTATTTGCTGTGCTCAACCTAGGCTCTCCTCCCACCACCTTTTGCCTCGGCCTTAATAAAGTGATGTGGGATTTATAGGATCAGCTTCCCTGCTTGTGCGTCACGAAGCAGCACTGGATTTTGCAAGTGAATTTCCCAGACGAGACACGGAAAGCAATTTGTTTCTCTTTCTCGTGCCAGTACCAAAAATATGTTCTCTGGGATTAAGCAGGAGATTGGCAGGATGCGAGAGGGCCGCGGGGGGAAGGTGCCAGTGAGATCCAAGTCCCTGTATTTTCCTCACAGATTTTGGGCAGGACATGATACAGCAAAGCTGGGAGAGCCCCGACAGAAACATGAAACAGCAGCCGCCATCTGGAACACGCCGGCAGCCTTTGCACTGCTCTCAGCTTATTTTTCAGTAGTAAAATCTCCTGCTTGGGATTTATTACTGCTCTTTGAAGTCTGGAGAGACACTTTCACTGCAGCCGCCACGGGGGAAATCCTCGAGGAGAACAGAGAGAGGGGGATCCCAGGGAGACACCAGGCACGAGGTTCACACCCACTCCCAGCCTTTCTTCTACGTGTTTTTCCTCCCCCTCCAAACCTTTGTCCCCTCCAAAACAGTTTCTGCTTCCTGCTAATCCGTTGACAAGACGTTGGCAAGGCAGCTGCTTCTCCTCACTCCCTCTCTCTTTTGGGACATACACAAATAGCCAAGACGCATAAAGCCGTTTTACTGTTATTACACTGTTGCATCTAGCACTATGAGTCCAGGGAGCTATTTTATTGCAGCCTTGCATAAGCACATGATAAGAGGAACAGGTACTGAAGAAGATACGGAAACAATTTTGATCAGTATTAAAAAAAAACATCAACAACAACAACAAAAAACAAATCCTGAGCAGAGGTCTCAGAGAAAATTGGCAGCAGATGAGGAAGGCAACATAGTGGTTTTCAGATTTGTGCAATGTGTAATTATCCCAAGCGTAACTGATATTTATCCCCATGCTGTTTTCTACGATACATGTTGTAAATCCTCCCTGTTCCAGAGACCTGTACTGTGAGGACAGGAGACATCCTCCTAGGAAAAAGGGAGAAGCACACGGAAAATAACAAGACTGATAAAACATTTCTTTTAGCATCGCTAGCTTCAGCAGATGATGAGCATCATGTCCTCTCTAGCTGGCCAGGATGCCAGAGCAATGATGACTTTTATCCACTCACAAAACCAGATTTATATCTACAATCGAAACAGGAGTGTGTCACATTACAGCTCTCTCCTCTCCCTTCCCAAAAAGTTAACTTCACCAGGATATGAGGATGGAGGCAGACATACAGATCAGCTTGAACGTCCTGGTTTGTGTTTCTAACCTGCTTCCCAACGTTTCTAGGTGGCTTCATGGATTCACGTGGCGAGATCTGTCATCAGCTGAGGGCACCCAAAGGGATGAGCAACAAAATACTCCGAGAGTCTGTGAGCATTAAATATGATCTGCCGTTGCAATCACTGGCAAACTCATTATTTGACTCTTCCAGCCCAATTAAATAGCAGCTGCTCACTAATTTGCATGCACCATCACTCAGGCCATGATTACTGCTGACATGACACGAGCTCTATAAAGGGCTCTTGCAGGAATAGAGCTGAATAAAGACATTTGGCTTTTATTCTAAAGCAAATGCTGTGCATCGAGTCTATTAAATTTGGAATGGACAAGAATGACTCCAAATAAGGACCGAATCTTTAATGCCCCTTTTGAAAAAAAGTATCTTTTTCTACCAGGAAAACAAAGGAGAGGCCAAGGGAGAGGGTAATGGAGACTTGCTTTCTCATTTGTCAGGATTCAGAGGGCAAACCACTTCTTAGTTTACTAAAATGCTCTGTTCATTAAAACACTTTTCTAATCAAACTGTTTATTGTGTTTGCACCATATTCAGCAAAGGTGGCTGCAAGGTCAACCCAGCCTGGAAAAGTGTTGCCTTTAATTCTGTTAACTAATCCAGCATGTCAAACAACTCTGCATCTAACCTAACGTCCTTTGAAATACAGGGCTACAATCCTGAAACCACTGGAGTTGATAGAAAAACTCCTATTAACCCTGCTTGGGCAGCATTTTCATGTTTTTAAACACGATTTTAAGCAAGTGTTTTGGCTGGCTCCTTTCCGCAGGAGCTCACTTCAGCTCCTGATGTGCTGTAGATACAGCTCCCAGGTCCTGCTGAAGGAAGAGCAATCCACGCAAGTGACCCCATGCTACAGAATGGTTAGTCTTAAGTAGTCCAATTAAATAACACAGATGTAGGAGTATTTAGCAACATCTCTAGAGAGCAAAATCCCTTACGGGAGCTTTGAATTCGGAGGGATTCTTCATCCAGTTCATGTACAAGAGAAACATAAAAATCTTAATAACTTAAAGCAAGGTAGAGAAAGGGAGATTGAGAGAGAGGAAATTTAAATTTCTTCAGAATATTTTTATCTACACTAGACCACTCACACAACTTCTTCCCTTTGGATGGTCAGTGACACTAAACAGCTATGCAAAAGAAATATTGTATTATATATATGTATTATTTATATATTTTAAAAAGTTATATTAAAGGCTATTGTGGAATTGACAGTAATTTTTCCTCAGCTGCTCAGGTTAAAGTGGAGTTTACCTGAAAGGGGTGGGTGATGGATGCTTGCCCCTGCTTGGTGGGATGTCCTCCCAAGAGCAGGAGGTGACATTGTGGGCTGAGGCGGGGAGAGAAGCCGCTGTGGTCACCCAGCATCACGTCACTGCTGCCAGGAGCACAGTGGGAAGCAGAGGAAGAGGTATCCAGTTCAGAAGCAGTTGCCTATGATTCGTAGTGGGGAGACAACTTTTCCAGGAGTAGGGTCTCATTTTCAGCTGCATTTTGGTGTGTTTCAGTCAAACCTGTGAGAGCATGCACATCCAGGATAAGGGAAAGGAAAGAAGGATGGAGTCAATATTCCAGCAGGGAACCTTAATTTCATGCCAGGAGTGTAAACAGAAATAACCAACTCTAAATGTTTAAAAAACAGTGTATATTTAGGCTAAACAAACTAATCATTGTTGGGGATTAATTAGAATGAATTGCCTTCAGAAAATGCTTGCCTGCCTTCACTGACTGAAGCGGCATTCTGAAATAAATACCTGTATTTTAAACAAATTGCCTTCAGACTTAGACTGGCGCAGCACACCGGGGAGGCACATTGGAGAAGTGTCACCGGAGCGGCGGCCTCGTGTAAGCTGGGATGAGGAGCGTCATGGAGAGGACACGGTTGCCACAGCGGAGCTCCTCGGGGCTGCTCGCGGCAGGTCCCATTCAGCAGCTCTAGTCTGTTCTACCAGGGGTAAATGAGGTGTTGGCTGACTAAGCCAAGTCATAATGAAAGGCTGATACGACGTGGAAAAGACAAGTAGATCTTCTTACCATTTCACTGTCCTAATTATCTTTTTTTTTTTTTTAATGAAACAGTTTAAGAAACAAAAGCAGCCAAGCCAACAAGAAATGCAAGTTCTAAAAGTTAGCACCAAACTAGCAGTAGCATTTTAAAAAATCAGCACACAGGATGTCTTGTGTTCCCTTCTCCCCAGTCTTTTAATTATTCATACACAGCATCAGGGAATAGGGCGAGCTAAACATCCAGAAACTGAAAGGTCGACCGGGACGGGAGCCTGCAGGAAAATTAAGGGGATTTCTTGCTCTCTGTCAGCTGGAAATAGAGAAGCTGGGATCCCATCCAGCAGGAGGGACATCTGGACTAAGGAGAAGCGGCATATGGATTGATTGATGCCAGGACGGGCACTGACAACGATGCAAAAAGGCTAAAGAGAAGGTAGCAGAGCATGAACTGATTTGTTATGGCCCGGGAAGACACATCCCAGGACACTTCTCCTTCCTTGCTGCTGTCTCTCTTGCTCAACCCAGTAAGTACAGGAACAGAAGCAGTTCTTAAATTGAGGACAGCGAAGGTCGGACAGGCAGGATAGTTCGCTTTGACTTGACTGCCCTTCCAGAAGTCAAGTGAATTAAACTGGACATGAATTAAGACCATGTTCCTAATGATTCTACCTTTCCATACTTTTCCCATTGTCTTTTATTCCTTTTCTAAAAAGAAAAAATCAAAGAAAGAGAAGCCCTTTTCTCCCCATGAGTTTCGGGTGCCTGCTTGCCAATGCCTACCCCCTCCTGCATGGTTTGGAGAGTCCGTACCAACATGCACCCAAGTATCACCAGTGCTGCCCATCCCAGTACTCAGAAAAACTCAAGTCCGGCATTAAAAATTATCAGACATTTTAAATACCACATATTAATGGGTTTCTATTCACCTTGGGCTGTCAGGCTGCTTAGAAATCAGACCTGCAAGTTTATTCTCTTGAATAGGAGATGAGAGACTGACCCATCATTTGAAATTTGTGTTGCTCAGGCTAGGAGAGGACCTGTAAGACTTAATAAAAGTCATGGCAGTGGGCAACGCTGGTTTCTTTCAAGATGTAAGGGGTTTGCATTCACTCCCAGCAATTGGGCTATTTCTAGGCTTAACTTACAACCTTTGAGGTTTATAATGTGCCAAAGGACTTTCCTGCCTATTTCAACATTAAGAAATGAAAAAGTATATGTATCCCATCAATTATTTATGCATTCCCTATTAATATTTCAAGATTTGTATGCATAAATAAAACATTAATTAGAAACTTGCAATCAATTTTTTTTCAATATTTTCCTTTGATGTGAGTTCTACTTGAAGACCTTCACACATGGATCTTTAATTGTCTGCCATATAACATTTAATGTGATGTTTCAGCAAATATAACAGCCTTCCCCTTACGTCTGTTACTAGCCAACACACACTTTGAGAAATCAGACATAGAAGTTGGGCTTGACAGAGGTGTCAGTGCAGTATCTGAGCTTTGGCAGGGAAGTCCCTTCCACATAAGCACAGCAATACACAGTTACTCTTGCTTCTTCACAAACTTCCAGTTCTCCTTCTATCTCCATGTGGACAAATCCCAGCCACAGTGCCCAGTCTCAGGCACTAGGAAACATTTTTTTTTCTTCCCCCCCGCCCTTCAAATAAAGTTCCCTGAGAATTTAACATGAAACAAGTAGTTAAAGCCAATGAAGGATGTTACCTCGAATGTCTGGTGGCACAGATTAAGTCTATTAAGTCTATTAAGTCTAGATTAACATGGCAGGATAAGGCTATGATCAATATTTTTTGCATAGCAATTGGAAAAGAGAAAGGGTTTTCTGGAACCCCTGTGACTCTGGAATGCCGCTGCTGGCACTTCCCTGTTACCTGGTCACTAGCGCCAAACCAAGCCTGAGAGTCATTCCAGGTGCACTGGATACCACCCTGGGAAGCAGAACCAAAGGGATGGCTGATCACAGGACACTGTTACCAGATTATGTGTTTGTAGTTGACATTCAGCATCTTTCATACACGTACAGCTCACCTCTGTTGGTATCCAAAGACACAATTAAAGCACATCCTACCTGCAAAGAGCGATCCAAGTGAGTCACACAGCGCAGACTTCTGTGCTACTACAGCCTTTCTGCAGAGGCTGCACGTTGCCTGCTATTCGTTCTGTTCCCGAGTCTTCCCCTTCTCCCCCGCATTCCCCTTTTTCTTCTAATCTTCTCATTTTCTCATTTTTGTATCTCTAATTATCTGTGCTTGATGCCTTTATACAGTTTGGTGTTTAGCTATTTGTTTTAGCTAAGTATCTATTTCATAATTCTCACGAGCATCACCCCAATACTGGGGTTTTATTCTCCACAGAACCTACTGGGAATTAATTTTAACATCCTTCTCTAGGCTTTATACACATCACTCTGCTCTGTCTCCACATAAGCACAGCAATACACAGTTACTCTTGCTTCTTCACAAATTTCCAGTTCCCCTTCTATCTCCATGTCGACAAATCCCAGCCACAGTGCCCAGTCTCAGGCCCTAGGAAACACTTTCCTTGTGTTACCAGTTGCTGATTCTTTATATTTTATTTATCCTCATATATGAATATCTCCAGCTCATCCCATTTTCCTTTAGCACCTTCGCTTATCCTGTCTCTGAGGCTCGGATGCAGGCTCTTTCCCTTCTGATTTCCACATTCAAGGCATCTTGGAAGGGACTTTTTGCTGTCAGGTCACCTCTGCCAAGGAAAAGCAGAGGCTGAAGAGAGCCCAACAACAGCCCCTGACACAGCTGGGGCAGGTACATCCCTTGACTGCAGCTCCCAGAACAAGCAGGGGAGGCTCTTCAGGACAGTTAAGGCCCATTAGTGCCCCCAGGGACCTGGAAGTCTCCTCTTACAGAGCAACTAAAGTCGTTCTGAGGTTGCTTTTGACCACATCTGGTGAAGCACCCGACCAGCTGAAGGGTGGCGTTTGAATGGCAGTGACACCATGTGTAGATGTAGCTGTGAGCTATGCATCTTGGGAAGAATTCATTTCTAGATTACAGCCATTATTCCCCAGCTCTAAAGTTTTCTATGGAGAAGATTATCAATAAGAGGGGAAAAGCACAAAATTTGATTAAATTGGGTCAATAAAGGCAAACATCAAGAGTTTCATCAAACTCTCTGCAGAAGTGACATTTTTGAGAATATTATCTTTTCGGGAGGTTTGCCAAGCAATTATTCCTTTGACAACACATTTCAAAAGGTGTATTACAGAGATGACTGTGCTTTATTATACACTCTTTGAAGAGAACATGAGTAGTCCCCTCTGGTGAGCTTTCTGACTAAGAGTATGGAAACTGCAGCACACGCAGACTATCTTCAGTGCATATTCAGCCTTCCAAAACGCCTGACCACGCTTCTTTCTTTTTGCTTAGTCTTTGATTCAGGCAACTGATTGAGGTGAGCCGGAGGTGCAGCCTCTCTAACTAGAGCACGATAGGGAAAGAGTTTCTCAGGTCTCTAAAGGCTTGTTGGTGTCAGCGCGGAGTCTTTATAGCACTTGACACTTGCTAATAAATTAGATGAACTATTTAGTCTATCATCCTTGGAAATTCATTAAACAATGTCTCCACTTTTAGAATACAAGAGTTAACATTGCAACTAACTTTTCATTAAAAAAAAAGCTGATCTACTTCGATAGAAAAAATATATCTAAGCACTTCCCAAGCCTTACTTGATGCAATGCTTCTTACTTTCTGCTTACAGACTCATTCATTGATGACTACAGTTGCCCTTCTTCATCCCCATTTCCCTCTGAATCTCCTTGTTTCTTCTACCTCCTCTGTAAATCACATTAGTGCAGCCCTGCTCAATGACTTCACTGCCCTGCATCCCCGTGCCCTGTGCCTTTTCTCTCGTGTGAACTGATTTTCCTCCCCTTTCCCCTCTGCTTTCCCCCAGCTAACCTGTCTCCCCAAAGCTCCCTCCCTCCTTCTTTACACCCCTCTTGCTCTTACTCACGTGCATTTCAATTCTGCATCCCTGGAGATGCGTCCGCTCCTTCTGACAGCCTTCCCAAGGGGAGTTTATGAGGGCAATGTGTGGAATGGTTGTTATCCGTGTTATTCTGTATATAATAGACAAAAAAAGAAAGACAATAAACTTGTGAAGATGGAGCACTTCGAAGCTTTGCTGGATTACTGTTCTCCCAAGAGGTTTGGGCATTCTCTGCACAGCAATGCTGTGCGCTTCTTACTTCCAGGATATGTCGGTGTTTAATAGGACTGCCCAGCAATGCAGCTGGGATGAAGTTTTAACGGTTCTCTGCAGATTTTAGCCATTACCACTTACAATATTTGCATAAATGGAGATATGAAAGCGAAACATTAAGTTTATGACTTGGAAGCATACAGGCATTTTTAAATTTGTGAACATTCATTCTAAAGCCTTCTACATTCATTTACTCAATTTTCTTTACAGGTAATTTGCATCCACATAGTTTTATATTTTGCCACCACATTTTTGTTGATAATTTTGTCTGAGTGTTTGTAAGGTCAGTGTGATGCAAATGTATAGATCTACCCTTTGCCTAAGCTGAGAGACTGAAATGTAACTATCAAAAATCAATGCAGAAAAATATTGCATGCAGTTTCACTAGGTAATTTTTTTAATTATTATTCCCTCTTTACAGGCACTTCATGGTCAAATTCATAAGAAAGGTGGGGTATGAATGGGATACACCTCTTATGGCAGTGTGTGAAATCATCTAGGAAAAAGAGGTCTGTCAGTTAAATTAAAAATCTAGCTAACCAAGAGCCATTCTGCTTAAAAATCCTGGCGAGGGTTGGGTTGGCCCACTGCTAAAATCCTGAGAAAGTTAGAGACACCCCTTGTTAATTCTCACTGTTCATTAAATATGAATAAGAAAGAAAAAGCCTGAAGAATGTCTTGAGCATTATAAAAAATAATTCACTAGGATTTGCACTGCTGTAGCAGTAAAACACTGGAATTTGTTACTGGATGGGTTATCCCGGTGTAACTCCTGCTCCGATGCTACTTCAGCGCGGGCAGCCTAACCTGCCACACCACTCGTGTCCTCCCCAGCCCGCAGCTCCTCCTGCTGCTCCTTTCCTCGCGATTTACCCCCTGATTTACCAGTTCACCAGATTTACGACGAGGTTAGCAGAGCTGCTGCAATGCTGAGCACATTCCTGCCCCGGGGAGCAAGGCTGGATGCAGCGGGCAGCGTGACGCAGTTTGATTCAGAGGGAGGATCTCAAGGAGTTAGAGAACCCTCGTGTCTCCCTGGTGAGGAAGACACTTCTGCCCCTGCCTCTAGTCGCTTATTTCCAACCCACGCGATTCCTGTGGGATGAGCCAGATCAGGCCTATTTTTATCCTGGCGCAGCGCTGGGGCCGCAGGTGGCCCCGCAAACAGGTGTCCTGGCCCGGCTGCAAGAACAGGGGCCGAGGCCGCGCCAGGCTCTGCTCCGCGGTCGGCGCCACCGTCCATCCCATCGGCACATGGATGGGCTGGCTGCCACCAGGGAGGGGTGTTCCCTTGCGTGTCCCCTCTAGCCACCACCACCTGGGCACCCTCAGCACTCAGCATCAGGCCCTGGTGAGAACGCTCTTCCCATGGGAATAACATGGGAAGAGGCCAGGGGCACAGGGGCTCCTGGGAGAGTTGGGCCTGCCAACACCTTCTTTTTCAGTCTTATTCAAACCTCAGTATCAAAATGAGCATCACCCCCAAATAATTTTATCTCCAATAGTACTGGTGTGACTCCAAACCAAAAGCTATAGTAGAACTACCAGTGTTTAAAACTAAAACCCACCAGGTTGGTGCAGTTTGGTGCCTCACTCGCTGCTCTTTTACAAGACACGGAGCAGGGCAAGTGCAGAGGGGCCCGTCAGCCCCTGGAGCATATGGTACCTGCTCGTGGCCAAAACCCAGGCACTGCCGTTGGAAGCAGAAATAAGGAACAAAGAACCCGAGCAGATTTCAGAGGAAAGCCTGGCAGGCAGGCCACAAACAGCTCCACTATTCCATGCTCGTGTGCTTCTCGTTATCACTTATATTTAAAACAGACAATTCAGTGACATGACCGAAGCAATCGGAATTCGATTAAACACGCGAGGTGCGACCCGTGCCTCGAGCACTCAGTACAAGTGCTCTGCACTAAGCGCCAGCGATTTACAGTCCCAGCTGCCCAAGATTTGTTTGACTGCCTAGACTTGTTTGCTGCATCTTCTAGAATGCCGCAATTAAAAAGAGCCCTCGTGACTGCTGTAGTATTTCCAAACTGTATTTCCAAACTATTCCAAACTATAACCAGCACCACGGTACATACACGAGCCAGGATGGTTCATGGAATTCAGATCCGTTGGCTCTCCGGATGGAGGGGTCAAGGTGCCAGCTCTGCACGTCTCTAGAGGAGACACATCCTGTATTCCCACACGTCACCTGTCCCGAGACCCGTCACTCGGCATCACCTGCTGGTGGAAAGCAGCTGTCGGCAAAGAGGGAACATCATTGACTTCTGACAGAAACAGCTAATTCCTAGGTTTCAGAAAGTTTATATCTCAAGGAATAAGAAAGAGTTAATGCAAATGAAACACAGGCACAGCGCGTGCACGTTTCACAAGACTGACCATAACCCTATTTTTAACAAGCATTTTTAAGCATAAAACCAGCCTACACTTTGAGGACAATATTGTGACTGCTCCTCCTTCCACCGTTCCTTATTATAACTGAAACAAATCCTGAAAACAAGAAAAAAATGCAAATACTGTGCTGGAAAAAAATCAGGAAATATGAATGTTTAGTTTTTGTTTAACCATCTCCATGAGCAATTAAGTAGAGGGGGAAAACTTGTTCAGCTACAGTCTGTCCTGTTTGCATTCTTCATCTGAATATTTGAAAGTGTAATTTTATTGACAGCAACTTTTTTGGAATGGAAATGGAGCAGCTGAATCAATGGCAATTCATGTAGACTGGATTTCATATTGCCACATTTTTTTCACTAAAAATGCTATAGTATCCAATAAAACCAAAAAAGATCAACAGCTGTGTTTTTAAACAACAACAATTATTCAGTTTTAAACATGAACATCACTTAAGGCACTTCAATGTCACCTTTGAAATCAACGGCATTCAGATAACAGAGTTTGAATTTTAGCTCTTCCCTGGAGCTGAATTTACTTTGGAAAAGTTTTGATTAAAAAAAAAATCATTTTGTTGAAATTCTGACATGTTCATGGCTATTCAGTCAATAGAAAAAGAAAGGATAAAAATACATCAGATAAGAAGTGGAATGGATTTCTCAAACCTAAAAGTTTAAGGTCTTTTTTTTTTAGTATTCCCTTGAATAGAAACTGTTTAATGCAAACAACTTCCCATGGAGATCCCAGACAGATTCATCACTTAAACATACAGTTTCTTTCCTAAATTTTCCTTTTGCTAGCAAAATATGCACAAGCCTTACAAAATCCACATGGACGGGCGCTGTGCATTTGTACATCTTTGAACCTTTATACGTTTTCCAAATGAGAAGACGTGTATTTAATTCGTGTTCTTACTTTTAAGTGGTAATTTTCAAGGGCCTAAAATAGCAAAGGCCTTGATAGATTTCTGTCTGCCAAATCTGTGCATTAGTCTTACTTCCATTTACAAAATGAAAAAAAAAAAGAAAAAAGCAAGAGATCAAGATCACAGGAAATTCCACCTAGTCACCAGAACGCTCCTATAGCCGGGGTGTAGGAGAAGAGCTTAGCACTAGTAACGTGTTGCATTCACTACGATCATCAATTCCTTTGCTCCAAAATCTGCTGAAAAAGAAAGAGGAAAAGGAAGTAGTGAAGCAAAAAGAAAAAGTGAAAAATAATCTACTGAAAATATCTAGTCAGTCTTCAGCTCGCAGGAGCACAGCCAGGCAAGCGCTGTGTCGCCGGCTCCAGGGTGTCTTTAGCCCTTGTCCCAGAGCCGCAGAGGAGATGGGCTGCACCACACCGAGCTCTCCAGGTCGGCTCCTGAGCAGCTTTGGCAGCCGCTTCTGAGCATTATATTTATAAAATCATCTTCTCCACATCAAGAGGTTCCAGGCAATTACTTTTTTTAATACAAATTTTAATGTGGCCAGAGAGGTCCGAGCCTTGGGCTCACATTGCTGCACGGCCGGGCACGGAGCCCGTCCCAGCACGGGGCCGAGCTTGGGGGAGCCGAGCGGAAAGACCAGATCCAGCAGCACCGACCCCAGGAAAATCTGCCCATCAAAGACAGAACTCTGATTATCTCCTCGCCTTGAGTCTTTTCACTAATAATACATTTAAACTAATTCTATTCTGAATCCAAAGTCAATCAATGGTAAAGGGATTTTTTTTTCTATTGACTCTGGCACATTTGCATTTGGCCACGAGCGTGTAAATTTGCCAAGGATAAACAGTGTTTTACAGATCAGTCGCAAAGAGAAATTGTTCCAACTGTGGGGCTCAGGTTGGAGTTATTGTGCCCAAGCGCAGAGCTGCTGCTCCAGGAAGGTCGGGAGGCTGCTTATAAACCACACGTTGCTCCCAAGCAGCAGCTCCAGTGTGCAAAACGAACAGGGATAAAATAATGAACCTTCAAGCAGGAACGTCTTTCAAGCGTTGAAGGTGCATTCCTGTTACTTACAATGACTATTTTTTAAATAATTTAACGCTACTTACTTTTTTCAAGGTTTCATCATTTGCAATCATTTTCTTTCTCTGATTTTTCCTGAGTTTTCTCTTTCAGAGCCTCCTGCCAACAAAATGTTATGGGGGAGCGGTGGTAGTTTTTATTCAGAGCAACGCTGTGCTGTTGCTGCCTATAGTTCCAGCATTTTGGAGGAGATGTCAGGCTATGAAGCTCACCATACCATGAAAGAGAAGATCAGTAAGTTCCATTTAAATTTACACAGCCCTAATTTTGACTTCTTACTGAAATATTTAACACCATATTTAAAGTCTACATTTTCATCAACATTAAGCTTACCCTTATGAGGCAATATACATTATAAACACCAAATGCAATAGTATGTTTTGCCTGTGTTTTTGTTTGTTTTCAGAAAAGAAGTGTTTATTTCTATATTTGTCTCCTAGCTCTATTGACTGCTGTCGCTTTACCGAGTTACATCTCAGTTTGTGGATAGGGACAGTGCAGTATCTCACGGATGTTATTCAAAGCAAAACTTAGATGTAGCCTTCCCAGGGGCAGCTATTAGAGACACAGTCCCTGCTTCCTGGATCCTGGTAGTTTCACATCCCACCGTGAGCTTTGCTGCTAAAACTGGTCATTCACTGTCGTCTGCCATTAGCTCAGTGACCTTCAAGACCCTTCTGCAGGACAGCTGCCCAGCTAGTCTTCTCCAGCCAACTACACGGATGAGTATTCACACGAAATCTAGCTCTTTTTGTTTGTCTTTACAGAATTGCCCACTATGTTGCTCATTTATCAAGCTATTTTGAACTCTAAACTCTCTTGCTAAAAGCCTTCGTATTTAATATAACCTGCAGATTTAATAGAGATCCTGTATTTCTTGTTCCAAGCCTCTGGGTAGCACCAGACCCTGGGCAGACCAATGGAGAACCTGCTTGTTAGAGCCTCTCCATTTTGACAGTGAATCATTGATAACTGTTCCCCAAGACTCATTTTCCAATAACTTTTGAACCCATCTAATCATATTTTAATCAACCAGATTTGCCTTTCTTGCTTACAAGTGAGACTACCAAAGTTTTAAGTCAAGGTGCATGACATTTACTGCCTCCTTGCTATTATCACGTGAAGTTAAATGAGTTTGAAGACCCTTTGTTGACTTTTAATCAGGTTCCTACTGTGTTTTGTGTGCTTTGCAAATCATTAATCTGCTCCCCTGTTCAAGGCTTCTTTTTAAGCATTGGGAGCGTTACAGAGCTCTGTCTCATATCATCTCCATTTTAAACGTGTACTGGAAAACACAGTTGATGTGCACTCCAGAATCATGAAATATCTGAGCTTGAAAAGCCAAAACTTGCCAGGGACAGTTTGACAGACATTCCCCCCATGAAGTACAGAGATAACTCAAATTTCCTGAACCTCCAATACCACATTGACAATAACCATCATTGCTGCTAATTTTCCCCATTTGCACCTCTCACATTTTCACATACTCATCAACCAAAAAGTCTTCTCCAATGATAGATACTGCCTGTCTGTGGTCACTGGCCACCACGGAGAGGAGCCTGGCCCCATCCTCCCTGCACTCTCCCCTCAGGTGCTTGTCCATGTTGCTCAGGTCCCTCTCAGCCTTCTCTTCTCCAGGCTGAACAGGCCCCGCTCG
>JAWLRI010000217.1:2133997-2162999 GCA_034781795.1 Crypturellus tataupa | reverse complement strand
GGGCAGGATCCCCTCCCTGGCCCTGCTGGCACCGCTCCTCCTGCTGCAGCCAGGAGCCCATTGGCCTCCTTGGCCACAAGGGCCCATTGCTGCCTTGTGGGGAGCTTGGTGTCACCAGGACTCCCAGATCCCTCTCCACGGAGCTGCTTTCCAGCAGGACAACCCCTAATCTGTGCTGGTGCCTGGGGTTATTCCTGCCCAGGGGCAGGGCCCTGCACTGGTCCTTGTTGAACCTCCTGAGGTTCCTCTATGCCCAACTCTCCATCGTGTCCAGGTGCCTCTGGATGGCAGCGCAGCCCTCGGCAGTGTCGGCCACTCCTCCCAGGTTGGTGTCAGAAGAGAATAACAATTGTGTTAACCTCACTGAGCTTACACCAGATACAAGAGATGCTCTATACGCTGAAACACTGTCTTGACGTCAGTCGGGCAAAACTAAGCAGCTAAATACCTGGAGTCCTATTTTGCACAGAGCTACACTTTGATTTATGTAATACCGAATTTAATGAATTTGACTCTTATACCATTTGCTAATATTTTTACACTACAGCTACTCTGCTCATTACATTTTACATCTTTTATAAAATGCTCATTACACACAAACAGCAATTTTACCTCTTCATTACATAGGACACATAGGATCTTACCTTACAGCAGAAATAAAATATTTGCTTCAGAATTGCTGTTCAGATCCTTTTTCAAGTTAAATCTTTCAAAGTCATTTGTTTTCTCAGTCTAAAATAAATACATAAATAATGGAGACGAGACAAATCAGTTACATGTAGAATTACAGGATGAAGTTGCTGTCTGTAAACACACACACACTGCACATCTGCACCTTTGCAAAGACATCACAATTTCTGCTTATCTAGTTAGTGCAACAAAGTTATTAAGAGCGTCAATCCTATAATACTTTTAAATAATACAGCCCCCCAACAAACATAATTTATCATCTTGTGACTGGAAGGCAGCATATATATAGTTCTTCCTTGAATATACATTTCTTTGCACCACAAATCATAACTGTGGAATAAAGGCCATGCTCCAAACATCTCTCAGATGCTGTAGGGAGGAGATGAATGAAAAACCTGTAGAAATAGAATTTTTGTGTGGAACAACTAAATAAATTGCATGAAATGTTCCTTTGGGACACATCCAGGCATCTGATTTATTAATAAGAGTAATATGAATCAAATATAGCTATCAGTGACATCCAGTCTACCTCCGTAGATGCAATTCAGTGAAATATGCAAAGAAAAAAAAAGAACAAAATTAAAGAAACGAAGAAATGAAAGAAACAATTAAGCAGTATTCAGTATCTTCCAGCAATATTCTCCATGCAGAAAGATAGCAATGCACTTATCAGACAGATCTGTAAAATAAATTGCAATGTAAGCCTAAAACTTACTTTTCTAACAGCTTGCAATTATTCTTTCTCAGCAAGTAATCAATGAAGTGTAATTAAAGTCTACCATACATGGCTTGAGATTTAGATATAATTTAAATGCAATTCAAGTGCTGATCTGCCTTTGTTTTAGTATATTTAAATGCTTAAAGCGTCTGAGCCAAACTGTGTTACCACTCAGTGTATAGAGATGTGCCTACAGAATAAACCAGCTCATTTCTAAAATTCCCAGGCACTTGGGAGAAGGAAAAGAAATATCATTATTTATTACATTAATTAGAGTGAGAAAGTGTGTCTGTCCTCTCCCCATCATCACACAACAGGCAATGTGAGGAGCCATGAGAGGTGCCACCAAAGGGGCAAGCACCTGAAGCAGAGGATGGAGCTGCAAACATCAACACATGAAAACACTTTTATGAGCGATTTGAGGGAAGAAAAAAATATATATACTATTGCAGTTTTCTTGCGAATTTTTGAAGAAAATTTGATCCTGGAGTTTTGTTCAGATCACACTCTCAATATTACAGCAGGAAAGATAGGTGCTATCCGAGCCACAGAGCTCCTGCCTGATAAAAGTGCTGATAAGGCTGTCTGCAAGTAGGTTCTGAGTCACTTTTAAGCAATACTGCCTACTAAATTAGCAGAATCATCTTCCAAACTCAGTGTCAGTTCAACTTCATCACTGCTTGGTGCAGGAGTCTTTGGAGACAGTGCTGTACACGGCAGTGGTGTGTCCAAGATTAAGAGGAATCAAGGAGGTATCATAGTCTACGTTAAAACTTGCTGAATGTTAGCAACGCAGTACATGAAATCAGCACTACTGCACTCATTTCTTTCTTCAAAAATTAAATTGGTGCTAACCTTTCTTTTGAAAAACCCATTTAGCATCCCGGGTGTTTGTTCAGACTTGTGGACCATAAAAATAAACAGTACTGGGAAGTATTTCACTGATGCAGTCTCTTGGAATATTTAATACTAATGCATACAAATGTATCCAGCCCTAACTGTGATCCGCTAATTAAAAGGCTTTTTCCCTACCAGTTTTTATATAATAGAAACCATCAGGGTTTTTCATATTGTCTATTTGCCCAGGATGCGGATACGAGGTAAACAACAGCTTTTCTCACATGTCACTCTCACTGTCCTTGCAGTGAAGGCTTTAATCAACTTTTATTTATCAAGCAAGAGACCAAATTTTCAGCCTACTAATGCTGCTTCTAAGTCTAGGATCAAAAAATTCTGATGACTTAAAAGATCAGAGAAAAAGCTATTAAAGATAATAACTACAACTACTGCATACAAATAGGATTTACAAGTTCCTTTAGAACCACCACTGAGACCAGCCTCACGTGGCAGAAACTCCCTTTGCTCTTGCTGGATCTTCTGCATATGTTTTATTTTTGTCCAGGACTGATTTCTAAATCTTAGCGTGCCTGGGCAGACAGAACTTATCTAATCAGAGACAAACCAGGAAGACTTGGGAATTCCAGGCCACATCAGGGCAGTCTGAAAATGTGCCTTGTGCCGGACAAATCTGAATAAATCTTTTTTATTCAGATATAAAAATAATAATAATAATAAAACCTTTTTGTGAGACAGCCCCTTTCTAGACACTAGCAGCATGCACAGCTGGGGTTCTTACAGATTCCCTTATGGATATTTAATTGCCTAGGCTTGCACAGAATTTTGCTGATACTAATTTTGGAACTTACTATTTTGAACACGATCCATAATTGCTTTTAATTTTAATTGCAAGCTACCAGCAGTTTTACAAGTAACTGTATTCATTGATGCATTTAAGTAAATCCAACTGGTTTCTAAATAACTGGTCTGTCAGTACTAATATCTTTCTAAACACTTCTTTCATATATCTTAAATTAATGTTTCTCATTGCCAAAATGTTTGACCAGGGTCTCTTCCTGTGCATTTACAAGACTGGTAAGAGACTCAATGAAACCACTGAACTCAAATTAACAACTGAAATATTCAAAAACTCAAAATTTCTGCAATTTCATGCATTGATCACTATTCTCTACCTGAAATGCATTACTTAACACTATTAAATATTTATTTGGATTGTTTATGGACTAAATCCTTTATACTATGCATGTGTATGAAGTATACCAAGTGCTAAGTATGTATATGAAGCATAAAAAGCCTGTACTCTTAGCTAGCTCCATTAAACAATAACTAAATTGCCTGGGCCAACCCTTCATTCTTTGGTACTCCGCTTAGACCATCTGTGTGCTCCTAGGATAACACCCAATGGCTCTGCACCGTTGGGTCTCCTGGAATTTAACATTACACTTTACTCTTGCCATAGACAATGCGATGTCCTCCCTGCCTAGCCAGAAGTGGTTCTCTGCAGCTTTATAATCTCTCTTTAGATCCACTCTCCCTAACGTTTGACTGTTCTTTACCACGGTTGTCTCATGAAGATATTCTCTCAGGAACACAGTCTGAACTGGATATTATTTCATACCCTTTCATTAAAGTGATGGCAGATGTAGTGGAACATAGTAACTATCCATGACATGTGCACCACTACAGTAATTTATGTTCCAAGAGTACCCGGTTATATTAAAATCTTCAATAGAAAAACTCTGTGGCTAGAAGATGTATCTGTTAAACCAGCTGATTAGACTCTTTCCTTCGCAGAGAAAAAAATGCTCCCTCAGTCTGCAGAGTCCATTTGGGAATGAAATTCAAGGCTAACCGACCCTGTCCTGATTTGGGCACATGTGGAAAAGGTAAATATTCACGGTTCCCTCTGCCCTATCTCCCTCCTGAACCTTAGTCCTACAGTCAGTGAGATGATACATCCTGAGCTGCTGACACTAATGTTAAAATTTGCGTTTTCACAGCACCTGAATCTGCAATTCATGCAGAGACTCTGCAGGAATTGAGGTAATCCTGCTAGAAACTTGTTCTTTCAAAGTACTCCTGCATCTCTGGCTCTTGTAATCCAATTCTCAGGAGATCTTCCTACCACCTCAACATGATTCCATGCCTGTTCTACTTTAATCTCCTCTTGTTTAGGCTACCCTGTAGCTCACTAACTTACCTTCATCTTCAAAGGCATTTTTATGGAGAAAAGCTTGCAACAGGAAAATAAAAAGCTCCCGGCCTGCCTTGTCTTGCGCAAAGCAAACTCCCCTTCCCCATGAGCAGCCCAGCCTTCTGCTCTCAAAACGTGTCCGTCTCGAACAGAGACTTGCTCTGGTGCTTAACTCTGAATTAGGCCCGAAAAAGTTGCTGTAAAGACAAAACATTTCAATTCAAAACAATATTTTACATTTCTTTATGCTTCATGAAAACTGCTAGAAAAAGGATATCTAAAATAACATAAGCAATCACAGAAATAGCCTGCCAAAACTCCCTTAATTTGATATTGTATTAGCACTTCTTAACAAACTTATATAAATTTAGCCAATCAACGCTATTCCCTCCCAGTATACCCAGAGCAATTAGAATTCAGTGCTCTGCAGCCCCTGCTAATGGTTTGGGAAGGTCTCCTTTGCACCCAGGGGCCAGCACCAATCTCAGAACATTATGCAGGAGCCTTTCGTTCCTCCTGCAAACAAAACGACTAATCGAGACCCATCCATTAAATCCCAGACGTTAATCAAAAAGCAGCACTTCCAGGGACTTTGAAGTCGCTCCATGGAGGAGAAGGAACATGGAAGGGATCAGGGATGGTCAGAGCATCAGTGGAAGGTCTGAACTGCCCCTCCAGCAGCTGCTCTGTATGTACAGCAATGACTTTTCAATATTAAAGTGCTTTAATAAGTTTTAGGGGAGCTTTGGAGGAGACAGTTATTGAAATGGATGTGACGCCACCAGACCATCATTAAATATGAACTTTTAAATAGTTTCAGGAAAATAATTTTTAACAAACCTGTTATCAGGACATAATACTTGTGTATGATCATTTGATGCAGCTGGATGGCTGGGGTTACTTTTCATGGTTTTCCCCACATTCATTTACTATCTATAAAGCAGGTATTGAAAAACAAGTGTAGCCCTTATGTGCAGAACATCATGTTTCTCTCATCAGCTCCCAGGAAGCCTGCGATGTTTTCAGGTGCCTGCGACACAGGAGTGACTCTCTAGCAGCCCAGAAAGACACTTGTTCGCTTTGTTCACTAATAGAGTAATAAGGAAAAAAGGAAAGGGCTTGGAATCCAAAGCCAGGCCTTAATCTGCTCACGGCAAAGGAAGGAGCCACAAGCTCCAAGCGGAGCTGGATGTGGAGTCAGTTCCAGCTCCTCATCTCCTGCACCAGGGAGGACCGTGAGGGTCCGAAGAACATGACCGGGGGAACCTCAGAAACCACGGAGTGGCTGAGGCTGGCAGGGACCTCTAGAGCTCACCCAGTCCATCCCCTGCTCTAGCAGGGACACCCAGAGCAGGGGCACAGGGCGGCATCCAGGCGGGTTTGGAGATCTCCAGAGCAGGAGCCTCCACAGCCTCTCTGGGCAGCCTGGGCCAGGGTTCGGGCACCCTCACACCAAAGAGGTTCTGACTCTGAGATGAAGAGTCAAGGTAGGAATTGCCAAACAGCTGCACAGTAATATATAAGGTTGTTTATTTATTGATTTGTTGTTGTTTTTTTTCCCCCCCCACTTAAGCAGCAAATTGGTATCTGGAGGCATACCATAGCTCCAAAGGCCTATGTTATTAAAGACTCTGTAGAGGATGCTTACATTGTGCCCAGGATCTGGCAGCTTCTGAATGTGCTGTAGAAAAGAGTCACAGCATTTCCATGCTATGAATTATGCTAAGAAAAGTCAGCGCTCAGTCAAACCCCAAGAGAGAGACTCGAACGATGACTTGTTGATTCCTCATCTCAGAAAGAAAGCTAAAGTAATACTTAAGAAAGCTAAAGAAAAATTAAAGAACTTTTTTGTTCCCTCAAATAAACTGTAAAATAATCTGGGGAATCATGCCAACCATTTGGCACTTTGTCAGGCTTATTCAAGAGGTTTTTGGTAAAGGTAGCATTTTCCTAAAGGGACTGTTGTCTGATTTAAATGGAGATGTACTGCAGGTCTGTCACTTGAAGAGGAGAGGAGGTAAACAAATCCTGCAGTATTATACACTGAGTCCACAGCAGAACCTGAATCATGGCAGAAAGGCTGTCCCTGACACGGAGAGCTCATGGAGAGCTCTGTCATCCCGACTGTCCCCACTGGGGACAGCACCCAGCCCGTGTTCACTGAAGCCCCGCACACACAGTGGGAGCACTGCAGTTCTGTAAGGTTTAAACAGCTGCTACGAGTTTCAGGAACGAGCTCCCTCCCCGGGAAACCTTTCCTCGGGACGTGGCGGATCAAACGCAGGAACGTGTTTTAAATCACAAAGATCCAAGGCTGCCGAGCACACTGCCAGCATCCCGCACAGGCGCAGCGGCAGGAAAAACCTCCTGGTTCAGCACAAACAGAGGCATCAAAAACAAACCACGGTCCCAGAGAAGACTTATCCATTATGCTTAAAGCTTGCATTTAGCTTAAAAGAGACATAAATTAGAAAACTTTTTGGAAGCTACTTAAAGGATAGCTCCTCTTTCTGCGCATTTCAGGTAAAAATGTGACCAAACTCTGCTATGAATATTTATATTTTCCCTAACAGCTCTATCCTTTATTCAACTTTAAAAAATGCTCTTTTAATTATAGAAAAATGCCTTTTAATATCTTTAAAGTTTAAAGTCTCCCTTCCCACCATTTGCCATCTCCTCATTTAAAATATAAACTTTTTAGGACAAGGATGTTTTCCTTCTCCCTCTGTCTAGCATATCAGAGCCAAGATCTCCACTGGGATAACAAAAATACTAAAGAAGATCACGAGGGGGTGGTACACAAGCCACCAAACAGCAATAATTCATAGGACCTTCCCTTCTGCTGATACCCTTAGCTCTCACCCTCCTCTCCCTCCTTCTCCATAGGGACCTGCAGAAGAAGTTACTCGTCTCCTACAAGCAAAAAGCTCGAGCTTCACTCAAATCCATCAGGGGATCCAGGAAAGTTTGTCACAGATTATGGGTTGATGCCGGTGCTGTTACTTAGAGGGTACATTATTGATAAAAGTTAAATATTTAATCTTTCCCCACTGTCTCCAAACAAAACTGGCATTTACCTACCAGGAGGCTGCAAGTTCAGCTTTTTCAATATTGCAACGCGGAGCCACGGTGGTAATTTCCCTCTGAAGGAAATAACTAACGTGTGCTCTGCAGCCGAGGAAAAGTCCCAGCATCTACTGCCTGGCTGGGCAGGAGCTGGAGACGTGGACGGGTCCTGGGCCAGGAAGGAGCCAGGGACTGAGCCAGCCAAGCGGGACCTGCCTCCCGCTCGATGAGCTGAGCGCTGGGCAGTCAACACGCACCAGCTCCTGGTTTGTGGGTTATTTGGCATCGGCACTGGCACTCGCCCCATGCATATGGGGGATGCGCAGAGCACCCCGTTCCCCTGCTCATCTCACCTGCTTCAACCAGCACCTCTGCCCCAGCAGGAAACCCCTCCTGGGTGTCCCCTTGTCACCTAAACGAACATCAAATGTTCCCAAAGGTGCTTTTTGGTCTATTTTCCTTCATCCAAACTCTTCTAATTTCACTCCTGAGCTATAGGTACTGTATAGTAAAATAATTCCCACTACAAAATGCAATTTTTTTCCATGCTCAGGAACACCGTCTCCCAGAATTTATAGCAAAGGCCTTTTATGAAATAAGCATTTCTGAATGAACCGAACTCACCAGCTGGCACAGCTCAAAACAGTGCATTAACTGGATAACAGCTAAACAATAACAACTAGGTAACAACTAGATGACGGGTAGATAATAATTTGTCTCCCCTAGACACTTCCTAACCCTGATAGGGCTCATTTAAAATGCAGCCGTTCTTTTCAGTAGGATCGGTGAGATTTGTTCAGTAAGGCTGGATACCTGGTGGTGCCTAGGGAAAGGCTCTGAAGTTGGGCCCTTCGGATAAACTTTAAGCAGAATAAGACAACTTCTGGATGGAAGACCGAGGATCTACCAGGTAAGCTATCTTCCAAAAAGTCCTTCCATCTGAACTGCATATTTTCTCCCCAAAATTTCCAGTAGCTGCTAGAAGTACAGTGTGCCAGCAGCCAGCTTATATTTATGCTGAGAAAAAGGAAACTTTTAAAGGCCACGTTGATTTTCCTATTAATCCTACCATGCGGGGCATTTTTTTTTTAAATACAACTCTTTTCCTCAGTTCTTCATTAGGCATTAAATCTTCATTTATATAACCATTTATATAAGAGTGGTACCTGCAGCACAATTGTGCCATTTTGATTCGCCAGATAGCTGTTCCCCAGCCTGGTTTTATTCCAGTTTGCACGTTGGGAGGTGCGGGCTGTACCCTTGTTGCCATGCAAATGTTTCCATAGTGCAAATACCGGCTCCAGAGGCTGCTGCAGTGAACGAAGCACGTCGGGAGCAGACGTTTCTCCTCCAGGATCTACCTGTACCCAAGCACTTGCCTTTCCAGCTAAGATGAACTGGCTCTCAACCCTTCTGCCTCCCGCTAGGACGTGGCAAGAAGCAAATATCCTACATTTAGATTTACAGAGCACTTTTTCTCTCTGAAGTGCTTTGCAGACATTAACCACACAATCATTAAATATTGATATTTGCATGACTAATGCTTTGTTGTTACATTATATAAGAAGAGAGATACAAATGTTAGCAGAAGTAATCTGCCTTGGAAACAAGCCATGGGTTTGTGGATAGTAACTCGGAAACTTGTGTTTCAGACATGCACCTATTAAAAACCTGACGCCTTTAGAAATAGAACCTGTGGATCCCGCCATCCTGGTACAATGTCTTTTTAACCTTGCCCTGTACCAACAGTTTGCATAAAATTAAACATTTCGGCCACCGAGGTCAACTTCTGGATCCAGCTTTCTGCGAGGGCTTGTGGAGCACGGACTTCAACAGAGCTCAGAGCAGCAGCCTGGCCTGGGGCTTCAGTGCTCCCCATTTGCATCACATCTACCTTTCCTTTTGTGCAGAAAAAGGAGGGGAAAATAATTGTTTGCTCTGTGTTTCACCTCTGTGAGTTTACTCCTTTCTTGTATTTTGTGACTTTAGACTTTTTTGTTTTAGACAGTTGCTTATGGGGGGAAAAATACATATAAAAATATTCTCCACTCCTCTGGCAAGTTCCTTAGTGCAGACAACACTTGGGTGCATCAGTCAGGCAAAGAGCAGAGAACACATGCTCAGGTGACATAAATCAGTACAAATCTAACAGTTATACCAGTTTAGAGAGCTGAAAGCAGGGTCCCAGAGGGCCCTTACTATTTATCTCCAAATTACCCCTGTCTCCTAGGTTGGGAATTTCCTGCAGTTCCTGCAGCACTGAACAGAGGCAGCAGGAGAAACCCAGCAGGAATCTGGATGACTTGTTTTATCCAGCTCCCTCCCTCTGCTTCCACACTCTTGCTAAGGCTCAGCAGAGGAGGAACCTGGTCTAACTAATTACCTCTTGAAGAGAAGCGAGTCGGAAGAATTTTTTAAAGTGTTTTTTCAGAACTCTTTGGAAAGATTAATTGTGAAATATATGCAACTGTGCTGGTATTTTTAATAGTTGGCTAGAAGGAAAATCATTCTCTCTCTTTTCAATGACTTTATAATAGATTCTTAAGCTAGTTAGAGCTGAAGAAAGGAGGAGAGTGAAGGAAAACATGTTTTAGGCTTATTTAGATATCAGTTCAGTGAATATTTCTCTCAGAAATTATGTGTATTTGTTGTTGCACTGGGTATTAAAGTAGTTTTGGTGCAACTGTGCCTCCTTCCTTCACTGTGTTTTGCTTCACCTGGTTTGTTCACTGTGAGTGGCAGGGTGCTCTCAGAGGGGTGTTTGCTGTGAACAAGAGGGTTTGAAGGGGTGTTAGAAGGGACAATACTGCCAAGTGCAGCGATGAGGCACGTGGAGAGCCCGCAGAGACCACGCGTGGGAAGCAACTGGGCAGCAGGGCCGGGCGCACTCGCCTGCCTTGGACCAACCTTCACTGTGCAGAAACTGCAACAGGCCTTTCTGACCACATCAGAACATTTTCGCAATATTATATAGATGTGCAAATATGCAAGTATGCATGTATACCTACATGGATATGCACACATACCTATAAGCATATATATATATATAAAACAAAAGCAAATTAATTCCAAGTACTGTAGAGTAGAAACTAATGCTCAAGAAGATTTATTTCAAGCCAAAACAGAAACCCTGCATTTCCATGCTGAACAGTTGCACAGAATGAACCCTGAACGACACTCGGCAGAGCAGCCCACACGTACAATACCCCTTTAGATGCAAGTTAGCAGCCAGAAGCTGCTGACTTAAGTCAAACGCAGCCTGTTGAACGTATTAGCTCTGCTTCTGACTTTCCCAAGCAGCAGAAGACTTGCAGTGACTTTTTTTAGGAATATATTACTACTACTTATTAACTAACATGAGTGTTTTTCAGTCTCCCCCATGGTTCATGCAAACCCTGGTCTGATCCAAGGCTATTATCCACACCGGCCCTGCCACTGTGATTTGGGTTTGTGATGATGTCCATTGGGAACTGGCCTAGATTGTATTTACAAACACTGAAACCAGTTTTGCATTTGATAAGCAGGTTCCTAAATGCAAACCAACATCCCAACAGTGACAAGCCTGTTGTGTACCCGGGGAGTTCTGAAGGACACAGAAGAACACCAGGACCATCCGGAAAATATTATTATCATCCCAATTTCGAGGCACAACATCAATTTCCAAACATAACATATGTCCTTACAGCTTGCTAAAATCTTGGCTACACTGGATTTTGCTGATGTTATTTTCGGCTTGAAACTAGGGCCAAGGACAGCTGTGGCCGGATCTTGATGCTGCTAATACTGGTGGCAGGACACCAAGCTGCCCGAAGGGGAAATAAGAGCAGTTTAGTCACCCACATGCAAAGCACAGGAAAAGGAAGAGAACAGTAAAGCCCATCCTGTTGAGGGGACACACACACTTCGGGGGCACGGGGGCAAGGATTAGGACCCTCAGGGCTGCATAGGATGGTGTAACGGGACGTGGTATTCCTGGTATTTCCTACCTGGCACATGTCATGGTGCTGAGCGTGTTTCCTACCCTCTGTCTCGCAGGTCTGTGCAGCAGCACCCATGGGCACAAATCGTCCCCGGAGCCCAGGTGCCCTCCAGGACCAACGTGTTCAATGAGGAGGGTGGCAGATGGCAACCTGCAGGGCTCAGCAGCACCAGCAACACCAACTAAAACCAACCTCGCTATTAATGCCAACAACTCTGCTTAAACACAGTTCCAAACACTCAGAAGCTGATTTTGATCTACGGTAATTAGCATTCCTTCATTAAAATTCACTGTTTACAGATATGCATGTTATGAGAGCAAGGAAGTTCTGTGCAAAAAGGGAGAGAGACATTATTAAGGAAACCTATTCATATTAGGAATCTGCAGTGGACTTCAAATTATAGTTTATATTGCTAGCCTGTCTAAGCATAGCGCTTATACCATTTTTGCAGCACAATACGTAAGCGGGCATCGCTGCGGGGCACTCGCGTACACGGATACGGATTCACTCCATGGCTCCCCAGAAGAGCCAGGAATAAAATGCCAGGATGGAGCTACCCAGCCCCACTCTGACAACGAGGACACTTCTGAGACGGGAGCCAATGCACATAAAGATATGATATTGCCTTTTTTTTCCCCCTCCAAGTAGTTTTGAGGTCTAAAATTCTTTTTACCTTTCATCTTGGTCACCACTTTTAGGCTTTCTTATGAAGAAATTAAAACTGGGTTGATATCTTTTGATATCTCAAAAACCTCACCCACAATTTTCCCTGGAAAATAAGAAACAGTTGGTAAAATATATTTTAATTCCCTTAAAAAATTCCAAATAGCTCACACTTTACCATTTCCAGTGTTTATGTAAATTCTTATATTAAACTTTACCTGGTCTTATTTTGTCTGTTATCTGAACAGCATTTTCAATCACATTTGAAGATATATTTTGCCTTTACAATTTATATATGTTTTAAAATTCCTTTTTTAATGCTTCTTCACAGCTTCTTTAAATTGGTCTTCATAATATAGTATGCTTGTTGAAAATAATGTAACATAAAAAGAGTGAGATAAAACCCTAGTTCTTGACATTTCTATTAAACCAATGCGAGATGAACACCTTCGAATGTAGGCAGAGCAAAACAGTACATCATTAGGACCTCATTTTTAAAAAGCTTGGTGTCTAATCTTCAAAGCTCTGCAAAATAAATTATGTTTATATATGCACTGAGGCAATTATCCCATCAAGCAAAGGTGCTACCACACAATTCGAGCATGAACAACAGTGGTAGAGGTTTTTTATATTTTTAATACAATTGGAGGAAACGTTTAGTTCAGTAGGTGTTCAGTGAAAAAAAAATGTATATATTTATGCCATTTCCAATCCTGAAAGTATTTTTAATACTACCTAACGAATTCAAAAGCAGAGGCATAATTCTCTGTTGATTAGATTTTATATGTTGTTATAAATGTTTTATAGAGCAAAATTGCTTGCTATTAAGTACTCCAGGGTTTTAAAGTTATTTCTATAGAGCTATTTTTAATTTATACACACACATAGGCGCACACAGAAATAGCTATATTAAAGGACAAAGCAAAGTCATCAGCTTGGAAGTTTGCACATGGCAGGATGAGGAGGGCCTGAGCAATCTCCCTTCTGTCTGTCTCTGTGTGCAGCATCTGCAGGGAGGGAAGCACCGTGATCACAGGGTATCGCTGAGAGTCACAGATGGAGCAAAAATAGATGGGGAAGAATTAAGGTTCAGTGGGGAACCATAAACCTGGGAGCTGCTAACTTCTGAGGGCATGATGACCAATTTACTTACTTCTGATTTATAATACTGTGATTTTTCAAATTGGGAAATTAGTCACAGAGCTGATAATACAATGGCCGAGGTATTTCCTCCCCTCTTTCCTTGGGCTCCACCGTCCTTGTGGCACGTGTTGCACTGCCAGGAGACGCACCCAGGGCAGGAGGCATTGGGATGGGATGGGATGATCCCTGTACCGGGAATCGCTGCCCTGGCTCTGCCCGCTATTCCCTGTACAGCACTCAGTGCTACTGCTGCTGCTTGGACAGAATCGAGTTTTAGCTCCTCAGAGTATTCCGTATTCAGATATTAATTAGGCTGGATACCATAATTTTCTTGGGGAATACAAGAAGCAGAAGAGAACCAGCAACTTCTAAGGGCTGATAACCCAGTTAACTGGAACTCAGGAGGAAACCTATGACTTCTGCAAGCCCAAGGTGCCAGCTCAACATCAAATGCCTTCGATAAACATCAATGACATTAGACATCATCTTTTAGTATCTTAAAGAACCTCCTCAATAGGAAAGGACAAGGAAAGTACTATCAGCAGGACTTTCCTTTGCCTTCCCCTTCCTTTGCCTCCCGCTTTTCTTTTTTTTCTTGTTTTATCTTTGCGGTTTTAATTTATGTTGTTCCGCAGAAGACAAAAGCCCAGAAGAACTCAGTACACTGGCACCAAGCCTAGAAAGGTGACATATTGCACATATATTTTTCATATGTTTTCAAAAATATCCTTGCAACGGGGGGTTTTTTTGCACGAATTGCTGTATGTGCTTGGCAGAGATACAACTCCTGTTATCCTGAGCAACCACAGTCTGCCCTAAGTTCTTGTTGAAACTTCCACAAAAAGAAAATATCTCCTTCAGAGGAGGATTTCTTGCTCAGAGCAGCACGGAGCTGTTTGGGAACCACGGCAAGAGAAGAGCAGGGGGTCTGTGCTGGACCCAGCCACAGCGAGACCAAAACCCAGCTCAGAGCAGAGGTGTTTCCCAAGTCCTAACTTTTGGATGGCTTCGTAGTTCTGTTCTTTGGCAACCTGAAGACATTTTCTCGTGGAACACGTTGGCCACACTCCTGCGGTTCACACTTCAAATATTAGAGACTATGACTCTCTCTATATATATATATATTTATAAATGCATAATATAAAAATATACACTTATATACACATATATGTATTTCACTTAAATACCAAGACAGAAATCAAGACTATTGTGCTCTTAATCTGCTGATGAAACTCAAAGCAGTTACCGAGGGACAGAAAAAGAAAAATGAGTTAGCGCTGTACAGAGATTTGCAAAAACGCTCTGGGGCATACATGTAATTGCCTGTAATGCCAATGGCTTTTTTTCCCTGGAATCTGTGTTTTTTTCTCTGTAAATACAGTAAGATTAGAAAATTCTTGCATTAAACTGCTACTTAGAACCACTGCTCTTTTTTTAAGGTTTAGTTTTATGAATCATTAAGATGTAGTTCAGCAGCTGTGTGATATCTGCAAGCAGGACTCAACAGAGTGCTTGTGTCCCCTCAGATATTTAATAGCTAAAACATGTTTTCTTCTCTCCATTGGAATTATTCTGCAAAGTCAGCCTAAAGGCCTCTGCTTCCAGCTTGTTATGAGTGTGCAAATTCCTCTTCACCAGCAGCAATATTCCCACTGCAGGGACCAGTGCCGACACCGGAGCCACGCGCACCGCGGTGGCACGTCGGGTGCTGTTCTCGTGCTCACACAACCCGGGGCATCTCCAAGCCAGCTCCTCTCCAGCCGGCTCAGCACAGTGAGGTGGAGCAACACCCACCTCACCCGTATAGGGTGGACCCTTACATTGAGCATCCTGAAAGCTCAGGTGGAACCAGGAGAACCAGGGAGGTGTCTATGCTGTGAAACCCCAGGTTCTCAGGCTAAATTCTCACTAAAACTAAACCATATGGGCCTGGACCTTTTTATATTCCTTCTATTCCTTTTTATAAAGGAAGAGAAGAGCATTGCCCTTTCTTCTGCACTACCTCCATGGTCCTTCTCATTTGGTAAACCGGTATCGGTTCTCTCTTCTGTCATCTCTTTCTTTAGACCAAAGCACCTTGGTGTGCTCAATGATCTCTTTCAGAGATGCAATTTCATAGTTTTGATCCTTTCTGCCCTCCTTTTCTCCATTTTTTCCATTTAATTTTCTTTTTTTTTTAATGCAGAATCCAGAACAGTACAGAGAACTTAACATAAAGATATATTACGGTTTTATAGTGACATTATAGGCTTTTCATTTTAGTCTCTATTGCCTTTCTAAATAAATTCTAACATTTTATTTGCTGTTTTTCACTACTGAGGAGCACTGAGATGTGTTTTCCATTATAACCATATTTCTGAGCACTAATAATCAGCTCAGAGGCCAACACAGAGTAAATAAAGTTTAAACATCTCCTTCCCATGTGCAATACTTCACATTTGCTTGCATTGAATTTCAACTGCTATTTCAACGTCCACTCAGTTTGATTTGCTGTGCCCTCATGAGCCATATCCCTACAGATATCACACTGGATAACCGAAACTGCGAAGAAAAAGAAAAATTGCCTCTTTTCTGAGAGAAGTTTTCCTGTGTGCATATGAGAAAGACGGATAACGCACAGGATAACCTACATCTGCTATGCCCAGTATCAAGTGCTGAGGAATTAACCCACACCTGGAGATACTGCTCTGAGTTTTATTTCCTGGAACATCTTAGATGCTGTTTTGGTTGCAGCTTCCTATATTTACTGACACTATGTGCTCTTTATATTGCTTTGTTTAATCTTCTGCATATTGATAGGCCTTTCCATAGGCACTATGTGTCAGTAGTATTTTTAAAAGCAATATTGAATAAAATCAGCCGAGTAAAGTAAGAAAAAAAGATGTTATCTGTCATCTTCAGAGACCTGGGTCTCAAAATATTGAAAATAAACATGTTTTTTTTTTCCACTAACCTAGCATCTTCAGGTACACTAGAGATAGCAAGAGAAATGCTTACTTGTGTTGGGCTCTCTTGTTTTCTGTTGCAGCATTGACACAGCCATGGAAGAGTTTAATAATGAGAAATTCACAATATAACTCTTGCCTTTCCTCTAGCACCCACTTCTTTCAAAACGATCCCTACAGTAGCCCCCTCATCTCTGCAATGTTATACAGTTCTCTGAACACCTGAACACCTACCAGGAACCAGGCACCCTCCCGAGCTGGCCTGACGCGCTTGCTAACCAACCCAGGCACGACAAGCAAAAGAGGGAAAACGAAGTTAAGTTGAGTTAAAAATCAAAGTGGATCATAACCCATGTACATAGGAGTTAATTTGTGACTGAAGGCAATCAAAAGACAGGTTTCATGGCTGTATGTGTATATATGGCTTGTTGGACATTTATCGCCTTAAATCAGTGTCTTTAAATAATTTCTGGCACAGACTGGCAGAAGCCAAGTCAATTACTACTGCGACAAGAGTCTATCTTTGGAGAAGCCTGAGAAACAAATATGGAACAACTGTTCGAGCGGTGGGCAGGGAGCCAACCTGTCCTTCAAACTGCTTAATTTTGTTGTGCGGGATTTTTTTTTATTTCAGCAACTTGAGATGAATGAAAATAATCTCTGCTCATAGATGCACTGTGAACACCATCTGGCCACTCAGAGTTTTATATATAATTATCACTTAGCACCTTAGATCTGTAACATACATGTCCAGGTGGTATGCTGGGTTTCTGAAGGATCACAGCTAGAATTACTGAGGAGAACGGGTGTTCAGCCCTTTGTATTCAGTATTCCTTTCTATTTCCCAGCACAGATTCTGCTTTGACCAAGGGAAATGTGCTAGTTATAGCTGGAAAAATGGCTTCAGAGGTGAAGCCACAGGCTTGGAAAACAGATAGGAAAGAAAACAGATTCCAAAATGCTTCATCCTTTTATCTGCATGGAAACTCTTTAGTTCCATTATACAATATGAATAAAATTTATCTCCTCTCACATCAACTAATCAATAACTGGCCAACATTTAACTAATACCAATTTTTCAGCATGTTACTGTGCAGCATTCTGCTTCTCCCATGCCCCAAGAGCTTAGCTGTACCTTCACCTTAGATTTTCCCTCTGCATCTGTGGCATCTGGCTTTGAGATTGGAATTAAGGGGAAAAAAGGAAGTGAACAACGATTTAGGAGTAGGCAGAGGGATTTCCAAAAGTGGATAGTGCCTTCGAGGCACTTCCAAGGCTGGCGGTGAGTTTTTTGGAAGCCAGGTAGCACTGATGCATCAGAACACCCAAAAGTCTACGTGCCGCATCCAACACAGCCACACACTGCAAAAACCCTGATACATCCCTTGTCCGGACTAAAAGGGCCTTTGATAGATGTCAGGGGGAGAAAGATCAAGCCCATTACAAACGCATTGAGTAAAAACCTGCATTTCTGCACACAAGTAAAACTCCCTGAACTGTCAGTGCAGCCTTTTCCACAGTATTTAATTTACCAACAGTTACCTCTCCTGGTGCAAATAGATGCCAAAGAGAGGCAAACCTGGAGAGCGCTGAGTGAGAAAGAGTGAAACGAAACCTCTGTCAACAACAGCTGAGAATCTGCAAACGCTTTCAATGACTTGTTAGCACTTGGATTCATTTTATAAAGATTTTGTAATATCTATCTTTCCATTTCACGACAGGTAATATTTGTGGTATATTAACAACCACCTTCATGCTCGGCTTATTACAAATGTTTCTAACTATTATCTGGCTTTCAGTATATATATTTTATATAAATAAATATAAGGAGCAGGCACATTTGGTAGTAGCTGGATTCAAAAGCCTAAAGTTTTGTTTTGGTTCTTTGCTATAGGAAGAACATACGGCACTAAGAAAATAAACACACCATTAAAAGCATCTTATGCATAAAAAAGTAGTGATTTTAACTCATTCTGACAACTTAAAATCCTATTAAAGCATATATAGCCAAAACGGCCACTTCAAATACTCAATCTCTCCAAGAGTAAATAAAGCAGATCTAATTCTCCTCTAGCAGCCATTTACACAGACACAATTCTCTTCACTTAAATTAAGTCACTTCTGATTAATATTGACACAAGGGGTGAGGATTTGGATCCTTTATTCCGTTATAACGCGGATTTGGTGACTGGGTGACACTCTCCTGTTCCTGTTCACACCAACTCAAATCTAGCAGGAACCTTGTTGACTTCAGCACAATTCACTCATGTTTCAAGATTAAGATTCAAGTCCAAAACTTCAAACTTTCAAATTCCAAGAACAGCAGCTGAGTCCTGGAACAGCAAATGCTGTAATAGATGCAAGATGTGTATATGTTTTGTAAATACATATACCTATATATGTATGTAAAAAAGTTAATGACATGCTAAAAGAACATCAGAGAGCTTCCCAAAATTTTCTCCTGTGCTCTTTGCAACACTCAGAAACCAGGGTTAGCTCTGGGAAAGAGCTTCTGCATTTCCAAGTTACTGGAGACTTCTCCTGAACAGAGCCACCAAACTGACTTCCCATCACGGGTCCTGCCACCACAGGGGATTATCACAGGAAAACAGAAGAACACTTTTGTTTGTTTGTTTTTTCTTGGTTTGAAGACTTATGCAGGAAAAATTAGCAGAACAAAAAGCTGGTGATGCTTCTGTCATCTGCGATGAAGCAAGCAGGTTTCTGCATAAGGGACACCAGCTGCTTTAGATGAACTTCTAGAGAAGCAAAGAGGGGACAGGAGAGGCAAGGACCGGGAAGGGTGATGCAGGGCTCGGTCACAGCCCTGCTCCTGAGAGGCACAGACATTTCTGTCCATGATGCCAAGGATGAAAAAGGTGAAAAAACATGCAAAGTCCAAAACCTCCTGTTTAAGCCATTTAAACAAATATTTGTAGTAATTCTAGATTTATCTTTTGCAATTTCAATTGCTTTTAGTTTAAAAGTCTCCAAAAATTCACCTCATGAGTCAAGAAGTCTCCAGCAGTAGGAGTTGCTGCTTTAGCTCCATCTGCAGAGATCTCTGTTTGGCAAGTCCAGAGCTCTGGAGACAGCCAAGAAGAACCAGAAGCTCTGTGTGAGCAATGGGGAACAGGGAGGAGCACAAGCTCCAGGGAACAGCTGGTTGGAGCTTTGCTCCATTACTCTCCCTCTTCTGGAACATTTCCTTTAAGAAAATCTCATATTGTTTTGGTAGGCAGAAATTTGGACACGATTACACACAGATGAAAACTATACTCAAATGTATCAAACCCAATTTGCTGATGCTGTCAAGGAGTTAATACATGTGGTGTTGCCAAAAAACAAAGCAGGTACCACTGTTTCAAAATACCTGTACTTTTGTGGGATACTCATATGAATTTTTTTTAATTGTCACTGTAGCTATATCTACCTGTATTATTATGAAATTAGTAATTATTAAAATTCTTGTCATTCAGTCAGCATCCTCCAAAGTTGGCAAGAGCAGAATTGTGCTCCAAGGACAGGTTGTGATACCCTAAAAGGTCTGACTTGGAGGCTTCTGTATTTCAAGGAAGGACAGAAGGATGGATGGATGGAAGGAAGGAAGGACAGAAACCTCCCATGAGGCTGGTAGACTCACACGACCAGAGGACACACATGAATAACCTTAAGGTTTGCTAATATCCGCCCCTCTCTCCCTCTCTCTCTTTTTTTAATCATTATTCTTATGTAGATGAATGTGAGCTGCATTATACATTTCTTGCCTTGTCTCCTGTCAACAAATTCCTCAGTCTGGTCCCCACCAAAACTCTGGCAACAACAAAATTGTGTGTGTGCCTTTCCCTGGAATTGGTGCACGAGCCTCCCTGTGCTGCTGAACCAACTGTGCTTTGGCTGTGACCCCCAGGCTGGCATTTGTTCCTGTCGCAGGAACAGCACGTGTCTGTCAAGACTGGCACCGGTCTGCACTGTGATAGATACCAGGCAGCTGAGCAGGCTCGGTCAAAAACATTGATCTCTGGCAGCTGGTTTCTCCTGTCTCTAATTTGCAGAAACATCCGTTAGAGTTTAGAAATCAATTTCAAACGTTGATAACATGTTTTGGAAGCAGAAATACCGGATTTTGGATAATCATCAAAGCAGCATACAAGCAGCTCTCTGGATTGGGAAGCAGGCACAGAGCTGCTGCGCTGGAACAGCCACACAGCACCGTGGCAGCCAACCTGAGAGAACCTCGTCAGGGAAACCGGCCCTGTGCGTTGGGTTTAATGCAATTATCTTAAGGTATTTTCTTACTTTAATGTGTTTATCTTAATAGTTCAGTAAGTGGATCTTAGAATAAATAAAAATGGGTTAAATTTACTGGCAAATTTCCAGAAAGGAAAATGAGCCCAGAGAAAGCAGAGGTTATTCTTACGACTGGTTCTTAATGTCCTCTCCACATGCCCAGCAAACGTGGAAGCTTCTGGCTCCAACTTGGTGAGTGAAGGAAGAGAGATGCAGTGTAACTTGGAGATAAAGCTCTTTTCCCCACTAAAGCACTCTAGTGATAAGAAAATAAAGAATAGTGATTCTTCCTGCAATTTGTTACCTTGTTTGTACAATAATGATAACCTCTTATCCTTATTATATTGCAACCCCAAGGTTTGCCATGACCCATCAATTATGAAGGCGATGAATCAAAACAAATAAAGCAAGAAAACCTTGGTTTACATTTGCATTTTTTCTTCATTCAGTCTCCACCACAGTCTGCATTGTGCTCTGGAGTAAGGCCAATATCCTTTATTTCCCCATGTCTTGATGGTAGAAAGAATTATACAGAGGTACTGGGGGAAAAACCTTTGAAAATTTTAAGAGAAAAATAATGAAAACCAAAGAGTTTGATTAAAGTGGATATCCTTTCATTATTTATGATGACCAGGGACTGAATATACTCTTTCTGGATGGGATTTTAAGTGATTTAGGAGGAGAAGGCAATGTCATTTGGAAGCTAATTTTCCAAAGTGGCACAAACAGTGCTCCTCTTTTGTAACATATTTCTTAGCCTAGGAAATCCTGTAGGTTTTTTTTTCACCAAAATAAAATGAAAGGAAATTTTGACGTAATATTAAATTTCCTACAAGTACCTGTCAGAAAGTACAAATGGAGGCTAAACACTTCAGGGATCCGGGAACGTGGATCTGCATATTTAGGAAGCTCGATACCAGCGCACATTTTGCAGAATTACTGGGAAAAAAAAAACATGTAGAGGGTTTAGTTATGCAGCAAGCAACAGTATTAAACTAACTTGCAGTAAGCAACTCTCCACAGTACTTCTGCAGTACTAGTTAATCTAACAAGCTCATTTTACCCACAGAAAGAGAAGCCAGCCTGGGCCTTTTGGACTTGTTCTGTCCATTAGCAGCTCAAGAGCAACTCCTGTGCCCGGAGGGCACCACATCGTGATGGGCAGCAAGGACAGAGTGGCAAAGGTACAGCATAACATTTCATTTGAGAAGAAAATAACACAGAGGGACTTACGCTACCAGGTCTGTTAAGAATCAGCACATGCCCCCTTAGCAAAGCAGCAGTGCAGGCACCAAAATGCAGCCCGTGCTGACTCACGTCACCCAGCACCGTCAGAGCAGAGCCACGGCCCAGCTCTATACCCCGCCAAGCTGGCACAGGGTTAAGGCAGATAAAACTCTTTGATTCAGATCTCTAATCCAAGGCAGCAAGTGCAGATGTTGTCTAATACGTCAGTGAATCAGAATTTGCAGTTCTTCCCGGGAGACTGACACGCAGCACCCCAGGGAAGGGGCTAAAAGAAGTAACTGCAAACTTTAATACGCTGCCACATTAAACAGCATCTGTGCTTCCTGGTTGGGCTTGCTTATTTATTTATTGTACTATTCCAAAGGTTGTAGCGTTTTGTGTTAAAAGGAAATTATCTTCTTTTAATCTAACTGAGCTAAAATACTGCAACTGAAGTTGAAAGGGGGTAAAATTTGGGTAATTTCAGCAGTAGAATCCCCATTTGTCTGTTTTTCTATGGCCTGGCCTCCTACCACACATTTATCTTGGGAAATTCAGCACTCATTCTTCCCAGGACAATTTTATTTGAATTGTCTGCCTTTGAGTGTTTTGTGTCATAGATGTAGTACTGTTTAAAAGAGGATTTCAAGAGCTCTCAGCTCTTTGGAGTCAGGGATAATGGACGACACTTTAATTTAGACCAGAGTTGGAATCACACCTACAACTTATAGGGAAAAAAAAAATAAATCTGTCGGTTTTTAGCTCTAAATGATGCATTGTTAAGGCAGAATATGCTTGTAGGCCTTTAAAGGTAGCTCTCAAAGGAGGAGTTATTCAGCCAAGTCACCTTGGGTGCACAGCTGTGCAGAGTATCTGTCCTGCCCCGTAGATCACCCACTCTCTAACGGGGTTATGAGGCCAGGGATCTACATGAAGATCATAGCTGTGCTGCAAAGATTTCCTTTGTTTTTTTCCTGTCGGGCAACATTTCAGAGCCTTTGCTGTACAGTCTGTAAGTTGCACAGTATTAGATTATTTGTCATTTACAGCAAAAGCCTTTGTGCCAGCAGTGATTCCAGGGGTGCTGCACAACCCACACGCAGGCGCCCGAGCCCGAGCTGCTGTGTTTGCCTTGCCAGCTGCTGCGAAGACCTGGTGCAGGACAGACACGAAGCGACCTCCTTACTCCCCGAACTGCTACTTCATGGGACAACTGCTCTAGATGATATTACAGCACCAGTTACATCTATAGCAGCAGTATTACCTTTGAAATCTCTCCAGTACTCTGTGGATGACACCTAAGCACACTGCCATGTGTCCTTTCAATTTGCTGCTCCTTTATAATCTGCCTCCTTTAGCATCTGGACACTCCAGCTTTGAATCAGGTTGGTAAATTCTATAGAAACAGAAAGGAAAAAGCACTTCCTAAAGGGCTATGAGAGTGCCCCGAAGTATGGAGCAACCAAAGCCACTCACCTGCCCTGGAGCGGAGCGCCAGTCCCTTAATTGTGCTCTCAGCTGAGCTTTACAGAAGGGAACTAATGCTGCAAATCAAATGTAATTATTTAAACATTTGTTTTCTTTATAAACCAAAAACAAAAGACCATAATTTCTTATTGAATATTTTAATTTTTTTTCCAATTATCCAAATATTCTAAAAATATGCGGTAAAATAAGAATGTTTCATTCTGACTTTTGCTCACTACATTTGTTAGCTCTGAAAAAAATACATATTTTATAAATAAAAAGTTACAATGTACCAAAAATATCATGATGAAACACTTCAACATTATGTGATCCTTAGAGGTATTCTTCATCTATACTCTCTAATAGGATGTTATTGCTAATCCTCCTGGTTCACAAAAGATTGCAAGAGGTTTTCAACCAGCTGTCATCAAACTTATTGCTTTATTCATTTAATGTGGTAAGCACTAGCTCATCTTTAGTGGTTCAGGGCCTCTTGCACAAGTTGAAATCTTACACATTAAAAATCACTCAAAAAACTAATGCGTGAAAAAAGCCCCCAAAGATGTACAATAGTTTCTGTATATTATCACTTCTTAATTATTTATTGCCAAAAGATTAAAACAAGAGGAATGACTCATAGTGATGTCGTGAATTTTTGGATCAAGACTAGTAAAACTGTAAAACAAATAAGATGATGAAAAATATTCTTATTGCTCAAAGTGTGCTTTTCAAAGACAAACGTCAGACAAATTCAATAAGAATTTAATTAATGAAGAAGCCATCCACACACCAGCGCTCCAGCAGACCTGGGAGTCAGCAGAAAGCCGTGATTTGTTGCTCTATCTGTCTTTTAGTTTGGTACAGCCTAGGCTGTGGTCTTGTTAGCAGCATGCAGCTTCCTGCATCTATCTTAGTTTAAGACACCGTCAGATTTCTTCTCGCCTTATGCTTATTTCTGCTCCCTTAATGATGCTTGCTCAGCTTCTTATGTGAATAGGATGTGGACATTGACCCAATCGAAAAGAAAAATAGTAAATAAGAGTGTGGGATTTTGTTTTGTTTTAAGAAAAGGAGGAGGTTATTTCTTGGTTACCTCTTAGTCAGACTACAGGCTAATAATAAGGACAAAAATGAGCTCCGATTGCAGTGAAGAGGAGGCAAGGAAAGAGCATTTCCACTGTCACCAAGACGACTCGTATCAGGGTCTCAACCAGTTAACCAAAATGTAGTTATACACCAAATTTCTTTACCAAATAAGGTATCTTCTTGAATCAGAGCAATATTTCAAGTGTATCAGAGATACATAAAAAAGGGATTGATATCAATAGTATCAGAAGACAAACAAAAAGACTGGATTAACATGCGGTTCAGCTTTTCAGAAATACGAAACAGCAGTTGACGATTAGTGCCTGAAAAAAAGCATTACAGATAAATCACATAGCAATTGTGCAAATGAGGAACTGACGTACTTGGGAGATTGAATAATTAATCTAAGGTCACATAAAGGAAACTTTACAGAGGAAAGTGGCCTCTGATGTAACTTCAATGCCATAAGGACATTTGTACACACTGAGCCCAGGAAGCGCTGTCCTAAGCAGGTAACATTAGGAATGGAGGAAGAGAAAATCCTGAGCACACCAAACAGTTGGCATTAGCTCCGGAAATCACTTTGCATGGAAATTAACTCTATAGCTGAGCATATTTTTAAGCTTACATTGATGCAACCAGCAATATCATTCATAATTTGAGCAGTGCAAAACACTGACAAAGTAAAAACTTTGAGAAAATTGACCTTCGGTTAATGCTAGCTTGCATTTTTCATAATAGAGACCAAAACCTTTTTTCTAATGGAAAAAGGCACTTCAAGTTAAGCAACACTGCTTAGATTTTTTTAATATTAAACAGCAGAGAGTTTTAAAGAATAAACTCTAAGTGGTTGTCAGACTAATATGCAACACAAATGAATAGCTAGTACCATGGGCTTAGATTCCTGGTGTTTTCTCACTTTAATTAGATGCGGATGCTGTAAATTATTCAACGCTTCTTCAGAAATGTGTTATTCAAAGGAAAAACGGCCTTGAAATTAAGTTTGAATACTAGCCATTTCAAGCAATTAATATAGGCTCTATATGACCATGTAACAAAACCGTCTGCTGTTTTCTTGTGCTCAGCACGGCGAGCGGCTCTTTGATATGGTAATGCAGACAGCAACAAAAGCAAGAGCCAAAAACAATCTGCTTCTTGAAACTTCTCCAGGAAATTTGAAGTAAAAGGTCCTTTCCAACTATACAATATAAAGCAATTTTTCTAGCATACTTTTATTACCATGGAAATGAGCAGATCCTATAACCCCAGTTCAGCACTTTCCAGCAGGACAAGTCGCTAATCAAATCACTAGCGCCTGCTGTAATCTTTCTCCAGATTTAAAATAACGTGTGGGACAGAGTGCTCCGGTGGCTCTGGTTGTCACTGCCCACTCAAACGTACCTGCCGTGAACACAAACAGAGACACTGCCCTGTGACCAGCCAAGCAAGGACCAGAGAAATTCACTGCAGTCCTGAGGGCGCTGAGCTCAGCTCTTGGGCAACGCTCACCTCCCGGGGAGGGTCTTCTCCTCCTCACATGGGAATGCCACGGAAGCGAAGTGAAATCTTTAGGCCAGATTTTCTGTGGGTTTTGAGAAAGAGAACAAGTATAAAAGGTAAAAAGCAGATAACTAAATCAATAATTACCACACAAACAGACTTTTTGTTGAGTCTTGTATCACATAAAGAGGGAAATAGGAAATCTGGTGGGAGAAGACACACGTGTTCTGATACGTTCCTAGAAGAAAAGTAAAATTGTCATCACTCCTGCCCAGTGAAATCACAATTCCTGCACTGCAGAAAGTAAGGCAAGTGGTAAACGTTCCGGGGTGGAGTTATACTGTTTAATTTAAGGCACATACCAGTAAGTGCTAAAGCTAAGGAATAAGCTTCCCTAGTCTTTTCCCAAGGGAAAGAGGAAGGTTTCTCCGGGGAGCGATTCAAAATGGTACTCCAGTCTAGATGGTGCAACTTGAGAGCTCCTTTCCCCTTGATTGCAAAAATTTTACCTGCTAGGTGATTCCACGATTTCATTCACCTGACAAATTCACAAATAATTGTATTTAATCCAAAACACTACAAATAGTAATTTTTCTCATGATCAATAAAGGTTTATCCAACTCATTTTGGAATAAAACCCTCTCTTCTTGCTATCAGACCACAGAACAAGCCCAATATTGTAATAATGTAGCTGAACAAATTGAAGAAATTTTCTTGGGAAATCCAATTTTCAGTTAATATCTCTCTCCTTCATCCAGTGTACTCAAAAAGCAGTTGAGACCAAAGAATATAACGACGGTGTTTAGGTTCTTTTGCCTTGTCCTTAAGGTTCATTTCACTTGCTTCCTTGATGGTTTATCTGCTTCTCCTTTCGTGAAGATATCACCTTTCTGAAAGGACACAGAAATGCCATTTGTCCTCCCAGAGGGGCCTCTATCTAGCACTGCTCTCTCACTGCTATTAGATCCCAGATTAAATGCAAGTTATCAGCTGCCATGGATGATTTCTTTCTTCTCGGTCAGAAAAAGGACTGTGTCTTCCCGGAGCACTGCGGAAGGACAGGGCCCCTGCTGCAGCCCATCGCTCTGCGAAGCTCTAAAAGGAATTGACAGGAGGGTGCTCAGAGCCCTCCATGGCTGGAGGCTTCTTCAGCTCTGTAAGTGTTTTTGCCCCCAGGTTTCTCCATCAGCTTCTGCGTGTCCTTCCTGTCAGCGCTGCTCAGCTTGTTCCTGGCTGGGGATGGGGGAGAGCAAGAGCTTTCTGCTACGTTTCAAAGCTTTCCTCCTGGGTGTAAGCACATTCCCTTGTCTTCCTTTGACATTTCAATAGCTTGAGTTGAGTTTGAAAGCTTCTGAAAAAATAAAAAAATAAAAAAAAAACAGTTCATTTTAGCTAACTGCCACAAAGAATGGAAAATTTATTGCTTAGTTTCTCCTCAGTCCTTGAGATATGTTCTCACTAAACAACCCTCTTCCTCCTTCCACCTCTTCTACTTTCTTTCATCTCTGCTCTGTGTTTCATACTCAGGTTTCACACTCATTTCCAGAAGGACATGGATACGGTGATGTGTATGTCCAACCCAACTTCCCATATTCCGCCTTTGAGTGGAACGATCCTGCAAAGCCTCCGTGCGGGCACATTCCCAGCCTTCAGTCACCCCGGCCAAAACAGTTACCAGTCATGGTAACATGATCACAGAAACTAAACTAACATCCAGATGAAGCTGGGCTAGCTCAGCAGAAACCAGTCTTGGAATGAACCTTCAAAGTAGATAGGGAAAGAGTGTCTTTCCCTTTTCCATCTGGAAACCTCCTGGTAGGACTGGTGCCAGCAGGCACCTGAATTGATGTGCCTGGCCAGGAGAGTAGCAGGGCTAGCCAGGTCCCAGCCCACGAGGGAGGAAATCGCATGTTTAGCTGCATTTAACTCCATCAGGATCAAGGTATTTTGTACTGTACATGTGACAAAGATACAAGACTGCCCAGAAGAATCTTGTCTACTGATGGACCAGAGAGTGATGGGTTCAAGATGTGGCATGTGGGAACTTTCCTGTTCAGCAAGGTCCCCTCTCATTCATATCCTGTCCGACGCTCACAGCACCACAGAAGGACCTTGCTCACCATCCCTGGAGGCTCAGTAAAGCTGATGTGACACGGCAGAGCTTCCCTCTAAGCCCACGGAAAGGCAAAACTCCTGAATGACTGTTGATAATTCTCCATGGAAAGAATCAGAGACAAGACGGTATTACTGTGCCCTTTAATCCATCATGAAGAACGATTATCTTCTTACATTCCAAACAGTTGGAGGCCTAATTAAATTAGCATTTCCCTTACCTGACATTCAGCATAGAGCCCTAAAAGGGCTGGTAAAGAAAATATCTCCTGTCACCCTCCAAAGGTCAGGCAGCTCAGCAGGGTTGTTCTATGTTTTTAATCAGGAGCAGTGTCTGTTATGACCCTTTTTATAGGAGAGTCAATGCATTAGACTACCTGTGATTTGTGTTTTAAATGGTCTGGCCATCTCAGGATGCCAGAGGTTGCCACATTCAGAGTCTGTGTTCAGGCAAGAACAGGAGGAGGAACAGGGTAGAGCAGATATTAAGGGGCTAACAGCCACCAGGGTTCTGACTCCCTCAGTCTAGTCATCTCAGAAGGGTTCTGCACAAAGCAGGACAGGATTAGGTCTATGGAATTAACCATGCTAAATATCATCACACCGCTTTTTAAAAAGAAATATGATTAGGAATTATACAGATTAAATTAAAAGGTTTTCCATTCTATTTCATGGGCATGTGGTTTAGCAGAACTTGTATTTTGTAAGAGGGAGTTTCTTTTCTCCCTCCTGATCATTACTCATTTACATTAGGGACAAGACCCTCACTGCACGAACAGGGCTACTGATTATGAGTATTGTCACCAATATTCACAAGAAGCTGGCCTGGAAAACACGAGCTCTACAAAAATAAGTAAATAAATAAATAAAAGCCAAGATTTAAAAACCTTGAGAATTTTCAACTTGAAAGGAAGAAACGTAGAGAGACAGAGTAGGATCTGCAGACAACACTCAGCAGGGATTTCAATGTAGCTCCCCCATATCTCAGTCCTGGGCTCTAAGGTAGCGACTGTTCCAAGAGCAGCTTCCCATCAACCAACACATTTCCAAGAAAAGTTTTCAT
>JAWLRI010000217.1:2123563-2133897 GCA_034781795.1 Crypturellus tataupa | reverse complement strand
AGTCCTGGGCTCTAAGGTAGCGACTGTTCCAAGAGCAGCTTCCCATCAACCAACACATTTCCAAGAAAAGTTTTCATTTCAGGGAATGCAGCGAGGAAACCGTTCTGCAGAACACATCCCGGCCAGGTTTGTCCTCAGCTCCATGGTGGCACATGTCACTAGTTTTCATGCTGTCATTTTTTGTGTGCCCATCACAAGTACCTAGCTCTACAGAAGTGATTCCATCCAATCCAGAAGTTGTGACACCCCTGAGCTACCAGATGTGCTTCAGTGGACAGAGGTTTTCTCCAGCTGAAGTCACAGTGCGAAGGGCTGGTGAAAAGCTGCAAGACTGGGGCAGATTGCTTTAGGACAGGTGCTGTGATGGGCATTTTCCTACGGAAAGTACTAGCATTTTCCTGCTGAGACACACTGTCAAAAAAATTTGACATATCTAAAAATTGTCAAATACCAACAAGTAGACTGAGTAAAATGAATTATGAATCATGGCATGGGAAATAATAATAGCCCAAACTGTCCAGTTTTCCATCTGCTACAAGGACCCAGACAGGAGGTTATATTGTACAAGCTGCTTGCCACTCTGCAGCGAAGCTGAAGACATCATCCAAGCCAGTTACGTAAGCCCAAACAGGAAAGAGCTGTCAGAAATTAGGAAGGACAACACCACTCCCTGAGCAGATACCACCTTGAAACAAGAGAAAGGATGTGGTCCAAGAGTGACAAATATCAAAAGACAAAACACTACCAGTAAAAGAGAAGGCAATTAAGTCCACCTCAGCTTCAGCCGACTCAACAGCTTCACTGAGATAAGGACAACCCTGGTTTTTGCCTCTCTCTACTGTGATCAACACCTTGAGGATGTTTGCTCTTTTCTCTGACCAGGGACATAACTAAACTCCAGTTCATCTGCCTACTGCACAACCATGAAACCTCCACAGCCAAAGAGTTGAGCTTGGCTGCCACGAGGAGCCCTCTCCTCTCCACAGCTTCAGCTGGGACTCAGGACTGGGCAAACACTAATTAGGAGCTCCAGGATCCCGGCCAAGCTTAAAAGCTTTAAATGCAACGAGGAAGTGCTAGAAAGTGTCCAGAAAACCTCTGAAGCAGGACAGAGCCAAGGGCAGTGTCCTGTCACTTCAGCTTTCCACGTTGATTCAGAGGTTCCCAGAGCTCCTTTCAGGTAAATTGCACATTGTATCCAAAACTGTAATTGCAAGCTTTACTAACGGATATTAATCAACATGTCAGTAGCTAAATACTGAAATGCTGACTGCAAATCAGGCAAAGCAGTGTGCTCAGCGCTTCCAAAGCATGTTTCCAAGAGTATTAGATAGAGATAAAATAGATGGGCTAGTTTTAGCAGTAATTATATTTTCACTACATGCCTGGAGGAGCAATGACTGTGCTCAGAAACTAAACTGAAAATTATGGTGATAGAGTAGGAAATTAAAATAATAAAAGCCAAGAAAAAATAAAAAACAGGGACAAAGGTACCCATCTGCAATCCTGTCAAAATAAACAGCAAAGCTCTGAAATTCCATTAGGAAATATCCTTGCAACTAGCATAAGAAAATAATGTGCATGCGAAAATCGACTTAATAGACTGAGAGAGCAAGAGCTGTATCTCTCTGAGCTATATACCACAGTGGGCAAAGATTAGAAATATCTAGTGAGTAGCTGGATTTTTTTTTGCTTTTAGCAATCCTCTCTTTCCCTCCAACCATTCCTTTTCTAAACAAAAAGCTCCAGATAACTTTGACTAGCAGATCACAGCAAGTCTATGGAAGGATTGCTTTCCTGCATTATCTTTCCTTCTACAAAGTGTAGTGCTAGGATGCTAAATTGGGTTATAAAATAAATACATCATTCTTTAATGTGTGACTAACACATAAAGAAGTTTAATACCAGACACCAGCAAAATATACAGCGAGGGTTTAGTCACGCATCTTGATACACATGAATCAAGGAGGCTTCTTCTAGAGGCAATTATAACAAGCTCTGCTCTTTAAGTTGTCAAGCATTAGAACACAGAATCAAGCCCCCAAAACTAAACAGACACAGAGAGGACAGAAGTGGGGAGTAATGAGAAGATGCAAGATATTTGTAGGAGGATCAACCAGAAGGAGAAGCTGTACTGTGCTAGAAGGTGTCCCTGCGTCAAGACAAATATGAGACAATACTGAAAGAAACATGAAAATAAATGCCTGACTGTTTTCCAAATTCATTTTATTGCAAAAGACACATGATTCAGAGAAAAGCATAATTGGCGAAGCTTTCTAATTTTCCAGTATTCAAACACAAGTATGGTGACAAATCTCAAGACATGTATTATGGACTAGAGAAGTACCACTCTGCCGTGGAAGACAGCTGACTATCTTGAACTCTTGTGATGAAAACTGTCGAAATACTAATTCTTTTGATTTTTTTACTCTTTAAATATCCGAATATGGATGTGCCTGCTGTTCAGTACCCACTCAGGATGCTCACTTGCCTTTTAATGTCCTTTTACTATATCTGTGCTCCTCCAGCAAACACCACGGAGGTTACACTAGATGTAGGGCTGCTTTGGGTGAGCCCATATCCTTGCCAAGCCGATGAGCAATAGAAACCCACACCCTGGAACTGTATTGGTTTTAACCCTCAGAAATGTATCTGGGGGATATAGGCTGGTAGGTTAAATAAAGGAGCATTCCCTTGCTGTAGATAACATTGTGATGATGACTACATGCAGCATTTCTTATTTAAATTACATACAACTTGCATCTGTAAGGAATTTTGAAAGTAGGCCAGTAACAAACATTCAAGCGTTAGGCTCTCTCATTACACCTGATAACCAAACTGTCAGTAAACAGCACAGATGGTTAAAAGCATAGAAATTACAGAGATATTAGGGAGATATTGAGATTACTGACTCTTTAATTTTATTAAAACTGTGAGAACACCAGCTTTTCCAAATGAACAATTTTGTTCATTTCTTTTAGCATATGTCTGGTCCAAATAAGGGGACAAATATCATAATCACAGCAAATACAACATGGGCTTTGTGGGAACATCTGAATAGTATTTTTCCAAAGCCCTTGTATTTCACTCGGCATTAGAGTTAAGAATTACAACAGCTGCAAACAAAGTACCCTGCAAAATTACTTTTCATGAGTGTAGATGTATAAATGCCTGAATTATAAACCTCTGAAATCCATGATCTGTCTGATATAGTCATGATAGGTCAGCTAGCAATTACTGACCACAACAACATACAAATATGTGCCACCACCAAGCGGGACCCACTGAGAGCCCAGTTATTTCACATATGTTGCAACCTTCCCTCCTCCTTATTCCCCTGTGAGCAGTCCTTAAGGCAGGTTTTTCACAAAACAGACATGGCAGAAATGAACAGTGCCAAGAAATCAGTGTTCCTGTCACTCCCAATGTAAGTCCAGAAAGTACCTGGTCTTTTAAAAGACAGAGAAACAGATGGCAATCCCCATCCCCAGCATGAAAAGAAAGATGCAGGTGTCAGAATATACCTGATCAGTGGGACAGCAAATGCGCTTCGGCTCATAAGCACCTACATTCCTGCCATGGCCACCTGCAAGACAGGCAGATAAGCAAATAAAAATAAACCATTAATTAAATTAAGGCACAGAGTTCAGTTGATCAATATGGGAAATGCAAACACAGTCACATTTTGGCAAATTAGAAGTTTGCTGCACTAAAAGCTTTTTAAAGCTGCAGAACTTTTATCATCATTAATAGTGACATGATTTTCATTTCTATGTGGCTGTCTGGTGAAGGGCCCAAAGCAAAACACTCAGGGCTGCAGAAGGATATTTTGATGTTTGAGAGGGTTATTAATTTAGCATTCCCAATACTCCAATTTGCCCTGATAAATTTATCTGTGAGAAGATGTGCACTCAATGGAAAATTGCACAGGGAGCCTCCTTTGTCGCACTAAGGTAATAAAACTAGGACTCTGGTTCCATGGCCATGTTTATTCCATTCAAAATCCTCCAACTAGTGGAGTAGTGACAAAATGATGTGACATCTTTCTTAAGGAAAAAAAAAAGTAATGAGAAATTAAATGACGTGCTCAAAACCCCATAAAGCACCAAATATGAGAAGCCAATAAAGAACACATAATGCCTGCTTCAGAGTCCCACGCACTGCCTATCCCCCTTATCCTGCACTTCTCACTTCAAAGAAGCTTAAAATACCTCCCTGACTGAAAATAATTTCCAGACTTTGCACAGAGATTATTTCACCCATCAGTAAAAGACAGTCATTTCTGAAGTAGCATTTAACAGCACAGCAGCCTGGAACAAAAGGTGAAGAAAAACTTATTTAAATGAACTGTGGGAGGAAATCTAGAAAGGCAGAACTTTCCTTGCAAAATTAGCTCAGGATATTGGGTTAAAAATTTTCTGTGTGTTGTGAAAATTTCAAGAAGCCTTTGAAAAAATAATATCCGCGATGTTTCAGGATTTGGTCTGTCCCCTTAACACACCCCTTGATGCAGTTAAGTGCACATTGGCTGGACCATGACCAGCAGCTCGTCGGTGAGCCGGGGGGACCTGGATTCATCTAAATGCTCTGGAAAATGAGGCAGCAAGCAGTGCAGAGAGTGACAACAGCAACCACATACTCTTTGTGGGAGATTTTTCTACCAGGGTAGATCTACCAGCTTTCTCCATGCAATCGTAATGATGCTGACTTGAAGCAAAAATCTCCATCTTCTCCTTCAGGGAACAAGCAAGGTACTTGTCACACATTGATGTGCGCTCTGGATTCATCCTGAGATGTCCCTCTCAGCCTAAGTGTGGGAAAACAATATGAAAACAATAGTTTCAACTGTCTGAATTGGGAATCTTCCCTTGATAATATCAGTCAATTGACTTTTAATATCAGTCAAAAGTCAATCCCACGAACCCAGGCACCACAGTGCACCTGCCTCTTAGGAGGATCTGTGCAGGTCTGTTCCCACACAAAAAGCAAACGAAAGTTGTAGAACAATCCCAAAATATTAAAATAATATATTTTTCCCTTAGAAATGCTCTGCATTCCCAGTTTGGGGATGGTAAAGCCAAAGAAGGCAAAGCTGTCCCCCGCCATGGTAGTTACTATGGCACCCAGGCACTTGTCCACGCTGTTATTTTGGGAAGTCTCTGTTGCTTTTCCGCTACATTAAGATTTTGCGGCGCGTTCGCAGGTCCTGGCGAGCTAGAGGATTCTGCCTCGGGCAGAAGCTGCTCGACACGGCGGGATTCGCCCTCCGAGCGCGACCAGCTGCCAGAGGTTGACCTGCTATCACTTGCTCCCGGCTATCCGCTCGCACGTTCCCTCGGCAAGGGAGCGGGACGAGGACGTTTGGGTTTCAGAGGCCACTGGTCTCAAAACGTGCTTTAAGAGTAACCTCTTAGAACAGATTAAAGCAGAAAATAAGGCCTCGTCTAACAGCAGCGCGGTCGGGACCAGCGCGCTGGCCTGTGCCGCCTCAGCCGGAGCCGCTCGGGGCAGCGTGAGGGCACGGCGAGAGGCACCCGGGGTTATCAGCCGCATCAGCAGGAGCAGGTGTCACCTCAGAGTACTTCACAGGTATCTACGGCTGAAAAATACGTTTATGGGGGAGTGAAAAAAGAAACAAGACCAGCAGTGGTGTCCTCACCCAGAAATTCTTCGCTTATTCTGGGTATTCTCAGAGATAATTATCCTTGGAAAAACTCTTCTTTTGAGCTTATCCTCTCCCAACTAATTCATCCTGCCTGTTCTCATAATGAAATTAAAATTCTTTCTCTATTTAGACTTTAAAATTATCTATCTCTTGGAAGTAACCACCAGAAATCCACATCATAGTTGTTCTTGATGAATAAAGAGGAGAAGATGGAGAAATAAATCCCTTCTTTGGGACGTGATTATCTTTCATAGCTAAGAGAAACCAATGGTCTCAGATATGACATATTATAAATGATTAAATACTGTAACAATAATACCAGCACATAACAAAAACCCACTTCAGAGAATTCTCCTGAATACCAGCCTGATCACTTCTCACACCATCCACACTCCAGATTTACACATTCCTCTCCACTAGGCATTGATTATCCTAAGTAAAATGGATACTGCTTCTGCCTCCGAACGAGGGCTCATAGGTCACCACTGACAGCCTGAAGAAGGAATTTTATGTCTTGGTTATGATGTTCTCCCTTAATTTCATGACTTTCATGGCTGGAAAATATGAAAATCCCTGTAAGTGTTTTTTTTGTTTGTTTTTTGTTTTGTTTTTGAATATAATTATCAATATGGTTTGCTTTCCTCAAAACTTGGTCTTCTTTCCTTGTATTTAAACAACACAAGGAGGAGTGTTATCTAAAAGATTTACCATCAGAAAAATAAATCAAGTCTAGTTGTCAAAATATCATATCGCCAACACAGCCAAAATAATTCTAATATATTTATAACTGAATTAAGGTGAAAAAAGAAAATGAAGAAAAATGGAGGTTTTATGAAAATAAATTGTCAATCTTCATTTATATTAGAAACCTGCTTTTCTATCTGATCTTCCCTGATATTGTCTTTGCCAACAGACAAAGCCTCTAACAGCACTTCTTTTTGCTTAATTTAGCTTGCCACCAGAAACCTCAAAACAGAGACACAAAACAGTGATTTATGTGATTTACCATTAGGCATATATTCAATTAGGTATTCATCAACTGCTTCATATAAAATAACTTCAATAATTACAATATCAATGTGTATAATGTGTGTCAATAATTACAATAACAATTAGAATCACAGAAAAAAATATTTGGAGGAATCTTGAGAGATCTCTAGCCTTTCAATATTTTATCATAAAATAATGAAACAACAGTACAGTTTATATATAGGCTTCATAATACCTTGCAGTCCAGCTCTGCTGTGCATATTGGATAGTGTGTGTATATCTAGTGCAGTGCACAAACTCACTACTGATTATACTGCGAAGAAATTCGAAGGGCCCCAAGTCGTTTTCCCTTCTCATTCTTTACAAGAAGCAAAATACTGCAACAGGCTCTTCTCCAAAAGAGCTTCTTAAAATAAAGTTTGTAAAATGGTCATCGGTGGATTGTTGAGGTTAAGAGATACCCAAATTTGGTGGCAAACCAAAACCTAAATGAAGGCTATAAAATTTTTTTCTATGTCCTTAAATGCAGATCTGCCTGAAGATTTGCATCACTGTGTGGTTTGTATATAACACCAAAAAACAAGCAGCCATGAGCCTGTGCCTCTGTCTGGACCAGCTGCACGGAACCTTGAGCACTTCCACTTGATTTTCTTTCTGCTTCACATCTGGCCCTGAGCCCACTCCATATCCAAGCCCATACCCAATCCCCCCGTGGCCCCGTTGCCTCCTTCATCGTCTTGGGGCTTTGCTCCAAGGCAGCCAGGGTTTCACAGCTGCATGGACAAGAGGAGCCTCTTGCTAAGTTCATGCTAGTGTCACCCATGACTCAACTCACAGGCCAGCGATTATGTTGCCTCCTGCTCCAGACCGGAGAGCAGCAGCATCTTATATAACATTTGGGCTGCCTCCCCAGAGGGGTTCCCGCAGGCAAACCAGGCATCCGGCACGCACAGGGATACAGACTGCCTCTCAGGGCAAAGCACAGCAAGTTTATACTGGCAAACGAGTTGGCACCGCACTTCAATCAGGCCACTTTTGCTTAAAATATGCAAGTAAACTTAAATGAACTCTCTGTAATGCCCACAGCCGTCAGCATCTTCCAGCCAACATGCTCTTCTTGCAACATTCCTTACTACTATGGCTTCTTAGCATTGAGGAATATTATATTGAGATTCAAAATAATTTTGAAAAACATTTTGAAAAGGCAGCATCGCTTGAAGGACACATTTCTTTCTCTTTGTAAAACTGCTACTAAATATAAGCAACATTCGCTTTGAAAATGTGCAGAGAGTTAGGAAATGAGACATGATTCCTTAAATATACTGCCTATTTCTGAAGCATACCTTTACCTAATACGTCCATAATGGCTGGAAAAGAATAGGACTGTGTAGGCACTTGAGCAGTGCTAGAAAGAGGGGAGGAGGAGGTGTTGCTTGCCTAGATTATTTCTAATAGTGAAAAGATTCTCATGCAGCCTTTAACCTACTAAAATTGTATAATATGCATTAACTCTTCTTTTTTTCAGATCTTCATTATCCATCCAATGAAAGTTATTATTCAGCTTTCATTGGAGAGTTAATGATGAATTTTATTAAAAATCATATAGTGGATTTCTTTAAAAGATTATCCCTCATAAAGATGATCATTACTTCTTGACACTAAGAAGGAAGACTGCATTTTCAGAGTCCACATCAAGCACTATTTGTGCTAGTTCCTTTTTAACTTGCAGGTTCTCCCAGAAGCAGTTTGGTCCTGCTGGCTGTGCCCCACTATGCGTTGCTCTCCCAGAAATGCACGTCATGGGGCTTAAGACATCAGTTCAAACCTGGATGATTCTGAGAGAAAAAGCAGTTTTAAACAAAGGAATTTTTCATAAAAAGTCTTTTCTGGATTTAGATTCCTAAATACAATATTGCACTGTAGGTCGATTAAATTGCACTGTGTTATCATGCTCCACTGCTCAGTCCTTCATCTCTGAGATTCAATGTTCACAGAATTACACTTACCACGGGCTCCTCAGCCTGAGCAACGTACATGACATGGCACAACCGCCAGCTGCTGAGAGTCCATCAGAAGAGGGACTTTGAAGCTGGCCAACTTCTGTAGAAAGGGCAGTGCCATCTCCAGCACAGAGCTCACATGACACACTTTAACACCACAGTTAATGCTCAACTGACTTCGAAAAGAATATTTCACCATTTTTACATTAGATTTCCTGGTGTTACCATTTTATGAGATGAAAATAATAGATATTCTGCTTTTTAAGCTCTGGTTTAGAATGAAAGCACAGATTGAACTCTTCAAATATGAGAGAGTGAAATTTTGATTTTCTTACCTCAGCTGTCAGTACAAGCAGATGTCAGTGGAATCCCCTTGTATTTCAGTCAAGAACTAATTGACAGGCTCTCTCCTCCCTATCTCAGGGATAACTTGTCTTGAAAGGTGACCTCACCCGCTCCTCTCAGGGAAGACACCTTTTCCTGGGAAAACTCTGAAGAGCTTGTTAAGAGAACAGATCCTGGATACCTGCTAGTGTGACTTGGGAGGTTGGTTTTAAACATATATGTATGTACACACAAAAAAATCATGTTTCACTCAGTTCTTAATGCTGAATCAGAATAATTTTTGCTTATTTCATTTTCCTGTCAACTGGTTGAGGATCTTGGGAAACTGGAAGCTGTAAATGGTGACTAGTAGCTGAATAAAACTTCTTATTAAAAATTAGAAGCAGGAATGTTTTCCAGAGGAATACCTCTGTCTCAAGAAGGTTGCTTTTTGAACAGATAGGAAAGAGGATCAAAGCCCAGGAATACTAGAGAACGCTTTCCACCTTCTTCACAATGTTACATATTTACTCCCTGAGGATGGGACTCATTGATTTCCAAAAGCATCAGAAACTGGTGATGGCCAAAGACTACTGATTCTGATGGGCACATTGTCAAATCCTATGTCTCAAGCCAGGCTTCAATTGCTTGTTAATAGCTGTTACCTTCAAGAACATCGAATTTATCACCAATATCTACAGTAGTCAACAGCAGACAGGCTTCAGCAGGGAGCTCCTCTAGACTGCAGAGTTCGCTGGCAAGCAGAGCACAACCTGTAGCCTTTGCTTTGACCAACCTGTGTCAGCACATCTGCAACAGGGACGGTGAAGGGGCAAGCTGATGCTGTGGGCAACTGCCCTGAGAGCACAAAGCTTCGCTTAAAGTAGTTGCCAGGTCCAGAAAGTCAGGCAAGATTTCATTGTTCACATCCAAATGACTTCATCAATAGTATTTGAAATTCTAATTTGTATCCTGTCATGACCCATTTTAAACATGCTGAAGTGTATATTGCAAATCAGTGTGTATTTAGTATCCTAATACAAATCAATAAATAAAAATAAAATAAAAAATGAGAAACTACATAGTGCTTATAAGAGAATATATATTGGCTGCACTGAAATAACTGGGGTATAAAAATAGCAATCATGATGTAATTGAAGAGCTTATAATTAACAGTCTAATCAAAGTTTATTATAAAGAGATGAAGAGGCAGTAGCCCTGTTAAGTTTCTTCTTTTATAGAGGTGAGTTTAAGTGCAGGAGAGCAAAATGGCAAACATATATTAATATCAGTATACAGAGTCACTGGCTGCTCTCTAGCAATGCTATATTTATTATTTTAATATTTTCAAGTGA
>JAWLRI010000217.1:2074276-2121499 GCA_034781795.1 Crypturellus tataupa | reverse complement strand
AGCCCCGGGTCTCACACAGCATCGTCTTCCTCTCATGGCACCAAAGCCTTTCTAAGGGTCTCCGTTCTGACTCTGTCGTGACATGCACCAAGCACACGCTATAAAGCTCTCTCCCACTTAATAGAAATATTTTGAACTATTCAGTAGACTACCTGGGACAAAAGTCTACTCAGCCTGCCTGGTAAATTGTCTAGCAGGAAAAAAAACTTTTTACTACCTATCACAACTTTATTTTTGTGTTTTCTGCCTTTCTTTATATGTTTTCTTTTATTTGTAGGTTCTTCTTGGTAAAATATGACTTGAAAATATATTTTTCCATTTTAGGCCATAAATATTTTAGTAATATGAGTGTATATATCAGCAACATTGGTATATAATACAAGTTGTCTTTGATTTATTTATTAACACTAACCAATGCTTTACGAATCCATATTCAGAATGTGATGAAAGGTGAATCATTTCCCTCATAATCTACAATGAGATTGACTCTATATCCAACTTAAATCTTATTTGCACTTGCATCACAGTATGATTTATTTATGATATGTCCATTTACAAACACAGGAGAGAACTGCATGCTCAATTTAAGCAAAATGTCCAGAAAACAAAACAAAAAAAAAAAAAACAAGAACAAAAAAAATCATTGTTGTACTGAAAGTGACAATGTAAAACTGTGTGGAAAATCATGAAACAAAAAAACATAAAGAAAGAAGGAAAAACATAGGTCTTGGCAGCTCTGTGGTTCTATTCCTCATATGTTTAAGCAAAATATAACTTCACTAATCATAAAGTCATTGTCTTAAACCTGTGATTAGTTGTGACAATTATTAGATATAGATTAGCTTCTGAATATGCAGAATATTCTGATCAGCCCTTTCCCTTCACTTAACTTTAAGGTTTATAAGCCAAACTCTCTCAATTACCCTAAGGTGCATATGGAGCAAATCCAGAAATACTCTAGTATCTGAAATGTTCTTGCACCAACCAACCATTTCCAGAAAGACCTTAGAGGGCTTAGCACTATTAAGGGGAAAAAAAAAAAAAAGGTCAAAAATTCCCCCCACTAAACATTATAACATAAAAAGTCCAGAAGTTCCAAATCTGAAACCAAACTAAGTTTAACAGAGTCTTTCAGAAACATTAGCTCTAAAATTACAACTCTAACATTAGATGTAGTAATCCATATAAGCTACATCAGGTTTTCTTCCACAGAGTCCATAATAAGTAAAAATTCTGATGAGAATGAGCCAATCCCTGCTCTCAAGGCAAATCCTATGAGCAACCTGGGCTCTAAAATACAACTGTGAGAAATGCCTCACGCGTCACCCTCAGTCCTGAGCTCAAATCCCGCTGCCCACGTTTCCGACATTCCCCAGGTTGCTGCGGCAGGTTTCTCTAACCACTAAGAAAGCACTGGCCACTTTGGTTAGTGTTCCTTTTCTTTCTTTTTTAACTTGTGAGAATGCTTCAAATAAACACACGCACTCAGTTAAACTGCATCACAAGAAACTGCCTGCAAGTGATAACTGATGGCATAGGAATAGGACAGATCAACACTATTTCCACAAATAAGAAATTATTCCTCTCACATTTAGTGAAATGAAGTCCAGCATTATTATGAAACATAAAGTAGCATTTTTTCATGTTCATTATAGGAATTTTTACATTAAAATGTTATTTGAGGGAACATATTTGATAATTACTGATAGCAGATTACAAGGGAAGGCTCAGAACCTCTCAAGAGATATGCATTGTGGTTCAAACCCATAAAAGTTGATGCAAATCTCTGCTGAGTCCAACAGGGAGGGAACTGTCAGCCTGGAACTACATGAACATGATTTATCCCTTTTCCACTCAGTCACAAACACTTCTTTCAAGAGGATCCATCTGTTGCCTTAGTCTTACAAAATAACGAAGCAGGATAAATGGGGAAACAATACTCCTCTAAAACTGCATTTACATCCCCACAGTGCTAGATATCCTACAAACACACATTTATTGGGTGTGAAAACACCGTGTCCTTTTTAATCTCAATCTCAGTCCATAACATGGCTCAGGTAGTAGCAGACATAGTAAATGCCTCTTTAGGTTGTACTAGAGAGGGCAGCTACAGGTTTTGCATTCTGTGTCACCAACTAAGTGTGTGCTCTTGTAAACAGCACGTCATGACAGCACTTACATACATTCGTATCTTCTGGTTTTCCCTTGGTTATTAGAAAGTCCAGTTGTGGTATAGGCCAAATAGTTCTCTGTCAAACCAATAAAAACTCATTAGGCAGAACAAGTAAATCCATCAAATGTTCTCTGTGGTACTTTTTTGAGGTTTCACACAAGAAAGAGAAAGAAAGGGAAAAAAAAAAAAAGAGAGAGAAAATACTCTGCCAGTAGCTATAGCCAAAGCAAAAAAAAAGGCAGTAGAGCAGTAGCACTGTTTGGTATCATATGCTGATAATCATAGCACCTTCTTGCTTATCAACACTCTGGCTCATTTCCACTTAAGCGCTTTCTTGTTCCACTTGATCACCTGAATTATTTGATCTTGGATATTTCAGGGAATCAACAAGCTATGAATTCTGGGAACCCCGAGATGCAATAATTGCTCTGCCTTTGCTGCAGTGTCCTCTGTCATCACTTACTTTGGTACATTAATACCCACCACTTGCATGCTGTGACATGCAGCAAGATCAGGGTGCCATCTCTCACATACTACGGGTTGGCAGCTCAACAAAACTGAGCATTTCTTTTTATCCAGCTCTTTCATCAGCAGAAGTTTCTAATTGCTAATAAATCACCAGCTCTGCCTACCACAGCTCAGCCCACTCTTGCAGTCGTTTTCTCACAGCAGCCTTTACATCCTCAAACGCAGATTTTAGCTGCTCTTCTGGCAGCCATTGGGAGCCCTCCAGTATTTAGCCATTGCTTGTCCTCACTATGGATTTTTCCCTTTAAAAGCAGGATATGTCTGTCTTAGCCCTGAATATACGCTGCCACAGGCGTTACCAGTCCTCTGACCCATGACGCTCTTCCCGCTGAAACTTTCCATGTCTGTTGTGCATTCAAATCTATCTGTCCATTCATCTTCACGGCACTTGTCCAGCGCTCAAGGGAAAAGCGGGTTTTATTTTTCACTTGATTGATGTTGCAGTGTGCGAGATAAGAGAACATGTTTCAAACCAATTATACACTGGGCAAGGATCCTTTTCTGCTCCTTATTTCCTGAATACAAATGAAGAGCAACACTATTTGCCTTAAAAGCGAGTGGCACCATCCCCCACTGAAATCCACTCAGGATGATATAGGACTTGCAGCACCTCAAACATGTCTATAATGGCATCATCTGCACTGTCACTTTTCAAAGTGTTTGACGTTCCTTGCATGAGAAATCGGTCAGAATCTGAAGACAGATGAGGAAAAAATCCTCATCACCATCAATCTTAAACGTGAATAATTTAATTTGAGAAGCTACATTTTTTTCAAATTTGAAACACAGTTTTTATCTTGAAAAACTACTGATATCAGTAATGTACAGATTCCTCATTGCACTCCATGAATTAAAGGTCACCTGGTCTGGAGCTGTTCTCTCCTCTCCTGCCTTCACAACCCAGGTAGGACTGTTACTACTTCTGTTACTACTGTGTTGCGCTCACTCTGTACATACTATATTTTTCTTTACAGAAAAGGGATCACCTGGCTGTGAAGGAGTGCTTTACTGGTTGCAGTGGAGCACTGTGCTGGTTTGAGCACATCATCTAAGCCATGCATCCTTTCCAGAACACACACTCGAAATGCCAGAGCAAGATAGCAAGTTGTTTTCCAGTAGTTCATATCTGCATAAAGAATTGCTTTGCAAAGCTGAGACCAGTGCTGAAACATTGAAGCAAATAAACCAACTGGAATTAAGCAGTGTTCTCCAGTTAGCACCTCCAAACAGTCTTCAGCAATCCCAAATATATCTATCTTGATCAAAGTGAGTTATATGCACTCAAAGTGAGAGGGGGAAGACAGAAATGAGTATTTAGCTTTACTGCTTTTTCTTTCATGATGTTGTTGATCTCACAGCAGTTTGCAGGAGCCAATGAAGACTTATTTGCTTCAAATTTTCACCACTTGCAGAATCCAAGAGCACCTAACTGGTAGTGCTCGTGGCCCCATAAGGGTCAGCGAAGGAGCCAAGGCATCACAGCTATATTGCTTACCCCAGGCCATTCCCAGAACCAGAGTTGTCACTTGAATTCTATAGGGCAACTGTTAATGAACTATAGATATGCAATATATGTTAAGAATAAGTTAAGAACATCTTGGAGAGAAAAAAAAATCAAAGAACTTCTAAAATGCTTTCCAAAAATAACTTCCCATAATGTGGTATTTTTAGGCTTAACTCCCAAGACGCAGCAGATCAGAAATGGAAGTCTCACTCTTTGGTCCCCTCTCTTTCTTGCGTGGTGGCTGCTGGCACACGAGCATGCTCTGCCCACCCCATTCTGGACTGCACATGCTCCCTGTGAGAGGGCAGGGATCATCCAGCGGAGAAATAACCACACATCTAACCCAGGAAGAGATCAACACATGCAGAGACCTGACGGACTCTCTAACGGCCCTTTGAATGGCTCCTCCGTTACAGAAAGTCTCACCCTGATGAAGCGGGGAGCAGACGAATGGAGAGGCCGGGAAGAGCAGCCCAATTGCACGATTCCCCATGGGTTCACAGCCCCTGGAACATAGCCAGGAAGAGGGATCATGAGGAGAGCACCCGACACAGAGATTGAGGCTCTGGCAGCACTGCTAAGTGATCTTTGATGTTCCAGGGGCACTTCAGGTCTCTCCAGAGCGCGGCGAGGAGGCAGCCGCAGACGTACAGCACATCTGCTGGACACCTACAGACCGCTCTGCTCGGGAGGACGGTCCTGCAGGGGAGGATGACTCAGGAATTTTATCGCCCAAGGAATTTTATCGCTCAAATACTCTTTCATCTTCCTAGCAGGCTGGTACTGCACACAGCAATATCAGCCAGCGGCTGCGATTATATTACTTAATGCACGTGTCCATAACCAAGCAGATCTCAGCACTTACTATTCATGTGTTTTAATGTAGGGCTAATTCACAGAAAGATACCGGCTTTTTACATGGGATAATGTCCCCAGGCTGTGAACTGAACTCAAATTAGCTGCATTCTCAGATTCACCCCCCTTTTTTTTTTTTTTTTTTTCCTACAGTGAAAAAATCATTGCAACATCAGAAATATTGGGCCCCAAGGCTAGCACCACAAAAGTGCAGCCATTTAGTTTCTGCTTCCAGTAACAGTCCCTGCCTCTGTACTGCACATTTCCAGTAGACCAGCCACCAGGAAGAATTTATGACTCCTCTTGGTTCTCTCTATGAGGGTCATGACTTGCCTGGAAAGGCTTTTCGGTTCGCCCTTTGTTACATAAACATGCTCAGAATAGTGAAGAGACTATTTCTCCAGAAATTTGACTCTTTGCTTCAAATAAGTCAGCTTAAAAAAAAAATAGGCCTGCCCAAGGAGATAAGTTAGTTATTAGCCTCTCTGTCTTCTAAAATTTCTCTGAATTCCCACATATTCCTATAACCTAAAATGGGAGGAATCAGTAAGCTTGCAGAAGGTTCAAGTTGCACCTTTTTAAGTGAAACCTCAACTTTTTCATCATCCATATTCTGCTGTAATTGTGAATTTATTATCACTATCGTATCACTTCTTGAAATACTGTATACAACATGGTTGCCAGACAGCTCACTGCATCCACCCCAAAGCAAAGACTCCTCATAGCACCAAAACCAGATTGATAAAGTACAACAAACCCAGAATCTGATAGCACAGGAGACCAAAGACGGGTCTCGCATTTCCTAGCCTGTCCTTATATTTGTCTAGGGGTTAGAATAAGCCCCAAACCTGATACCGTATCCTCAACTCCCTGACCGCAGAGGAACATTTCCCATGGCTCAGAGGAGCAAAGAGAAGGTGCTTTCTGTTTAGTGTGCTGTAAGGTATTTAATTTTGTAGCTTTATGCCAAGTAAACAGATGACAAAACCTATTCAGAATTTTAATACAGACAAATGTAACATACCATCTAAAGCCAGAGAGATGGGAACTGAAAAGCATCAAAGATGGAAATAAAGCAGATCTGAGCTTAGCTGGTCTTTCTCTAGTGCTTTTCATGTCCAAGCAGTTGTTAAAATAGTAAATAGTTCATGGCCCTGTCAGCTGGGATGCATAACCTCTTTCTCACTTTCCTAGGTCAGGAAATTACCTTTTTTTCTACCTCACGGGCACCTCTCCCGCTTCAAATCCTCTCCAAGGGTGTGATCTGGATCCAGAGATGCACCACATCCTGGCTCTAGGTCATCAGGGATGCAGCGGATGAGGCAGGGAACCAAGAAAGCAAAGCAGCAACCAAGCAAATGAACTGATTAAAGCGGAGATTCTTTTCTTACACCATTATGTCTACAGGAATGGAGTGAGACATAGGTCTAAAATGTAAAATTTCAAGTGCTATTTTCCTTTTTGAAGATCGCTACTTAGAGCAACAAGAGCAAGAAGGGACTTTGTGCTCAGGAAAAGGCTTGGCCTTAGAATCTGGTTCAGTTCCCAGTTCTGCCATAAACCTCCTGTGCGTGACACAAACAAGTTACCTGATGGCACCTGCCTCATTTACCCACTTACAAACGGGGTTGATATTTCAGTCACATCCCTGCAAACTCTTTGAGAAACACCTTGTTATTCGTGCAGGCTTCTATAGATCAAGTACAATTGAACTCAAATATATTTCAAATTTCATTTAATTTCAGAAGGACACAGTGTTACATCAGCCATAACAGGAAACTGGGGCCTCTATTGCTCTGCAAAGGCAATTGCTTTTCAGAAAAAATTATCCAGCTCTTTATTAATAAGTGATATACTGATACACAGAGCAGCCCACCCTAGTTTATAACACAAATGCTGCCCTTCTGCCTGTTTTGGGTAGAGAGCTAATTTATAAAACAAGTAAAGTTAGTAACTGAGGGTGAATCGAGAGAGTCAGCCAGCACTAGATGCTTTCACAGGCTCTTAGCAAGAACCCACATTTGAAGCCAAATTTTCAAAAATTTTTCACTCCTTTACATACGTAAAGCAAGCAATTCTAATCCCAGAAAAGACCAGTATCATCATCTAGTCTGACCTCTTACACAGAACAGGCTATAAAACATAAACCAACAATCTTTGCAAAAAAAGCTATAATTTTTCTTTTAGTCACCTTATAGTCCGAATTTACAAGTAGCGTGGGATAAAAAACTCACTTCCAGCCTTAAATGTGTCACCTCCATGGTGATTTCCCTTCCCTGTTAAATAAGAAAAGATTTTCTAGAGTTTTTGGCTATTAGTAGCAATCACTGAGCTCTTACCCTGCATTTGACCACATATGAAAAACAATCTTGATTAGGCAAGTGAAATTAAAAATAACCTCGCTGACCTAAGTACACAGCTCTGTAATTCCCATTTGAATTCCAAAGCCTTACTTAATTCCAGTCCCAAATTTACCATCATGTAGAAACACTTTGTTTTATATTGACAGAAATAATATTTCTATAGTAATTAAATACATAGCATAATTACATTTTGAAACTCCTAGCCTGATGCAGAAAAGTGTAATTGAGATAAAAAGGGACTAAACACGGCCACAGAGCAGTTCCCTGTTGAACAGTTGTAGTCAGCACAGTGCAGACCTGCTCAGGAATTCCCAAACCTCTTTGGGCTGGAAGCTGGGAATGAGACGTGGTTTTCACAAGCTCCTGCTCCTGCTTGGAGCCTGCCTGCTGTGCCAGAGGGACACTTGGGCTGAAGCCACGTGGACACTTCAGACGAGGATCCAGAGGGGAGGCCCCGAGGTTTCACCTAATGCTCAACTTCAGTATGGACTTTGGCTGAGATTGTTGCATTGAAAGCTAATAATTCAGACTATCGATATTAATAAAAGACCTTATTACCCATAACATATCTCAATACTGTTATGTGTGGGGTCCCAGCTCAAAAGCTGCCTAAAAGGCAACTTTGTAGTACTCATGATCATTAGACAAATGAAGCTATTAAAAGCAATACCATCTGCAGCAATCCACTCCAGTGGGTTCCTCTGCTTATTAAAATACTTCTGAAAGTCTTTCTGCAGAGATAAGGAAAAACAAAGGTCGGATAGCATGAACAATTCCCCTCTCTTTTGCGAAACGTTTGTTCATTATAAGTAAAGCTCATCATGCAGCTTAATGCCAGGTTCAACAGGTGCCAAGACCGTTCTGAGCAGCGCTACCTCGTCTCCTGCTTCCCTCCTCTTCCTGCTGCAGTTCCTCGGAGCTGACAGTCCCCCGGAGCACATCCAGCCTGTTGATCCGGTGTTTGCAGAGACCTCGCACACCAGGAGAGCCCATCCCTGCCTGGGAGGACAGCCCAGGAGCGCAAGGAGACTTGGCTGAAGTAATAACAATCAACAAGCCCACACTAGGTTATTCCAGCATCACAGATGAATGCCAGACTTCCTTCTATTTAGCAGATACACTCAGCTTAAACATGCTGAAAAACCCTAAGATGTTTACAACCTACCAACTGCAGGGAGCACAGCTGAGAGAACGTTTCCATGTTGTTTTCAGAGATGCAGAAACCACACTGTTTTCTCACATGTTGACCTAAGCTATCCGCATCCCCCCTGTTGATTCAGTCTATCATAATGATTGGTTGCCTTCTGTTTTGCAGAATACCTGGATAGCTTCTGCGTGAGGATTGATAGCACCCTGGCCATGAGGAATGCTCCAGACCTGAACTTACATCCCTCAAGAACTCATTCCAAGTCGCTCACGTGGCTGCTGCAGCAGGGATGTGGTGGTCAGAGGTAGCTAATGCAGAAGATGAGTGCAGGATCAGCAGATAACAGCTTGGCACTCACAGATAACACATATTTTATACTAAACTCTGTGGGACGTGGGAGTGTGCATTCATTCCTGTGAAATGCTGCATACTTCTCCCTAATTTACCTCCGACAAAGAGAACACAGGTCTTTCATATGTCAGTAGACTGTTTGCAGCAGGAGACCAATTTCTTTCCCAGGGAATTGAACTAAGAGCAGAGGTTGGCACTTAAACTCACTGCAGACGTTATTAATTTTATTCAAAGATGTTTCTAACTATGTCATCAAAAATAAGCACTATTCTGTGCTACTGAGAAGAAACATCTCCAATAACCTCATTTCTTTAAAAATCTCACCTCTATTATTTGTTGGCTGTCTGTTGCAATTCTATCTCCATCTCCAAAACATGATCATCAGGATGATGATACTCATTCCCACTGAGCATTTTTGCAGTAATTTCTTTTGATCACCTGGAAAAAAAACCACACTATCTTGATGATACTAGTTCAATATCCCAGCCTTGGTAGATAACTGAAAATGTACTCACACTGAGTGAAGTTTTTCTTTTAATACTATGTTCCTTTCTGCCAAATAAAAAAGTCTGAGTCCATTTCAGATGACAGGGAAAGCCCCATCAAAATCAATGCAAGAATTTGTGTACACATGTGCCATGTTCTACAATTGCTTTATCTCAGCAAGGCAGGTCAATAGAAGCTCCATACTTCAGGATTTGGGTATGACGAACAGCTTTATTCCTTTTTCAGATCTGCTACTCCAGTGGAGTCTCTGCAACTGGAGTAGAGAAATGTGCTGACACATGAAGGCCATTCCTCACTACCAAACCCATGAATATCTTTTGTGAGGAACTTCTCTAAGGTTTTACACATACCCGCTATATTGGCCTATGTGATGAAAAAAGCTAAATAACACATATTTCAGCTAAGATTTATGAACTGCTATCTTAGTTAAAAAGGAAATGATCAAAACAAATATAGGTATTTTAGAAGCACTCTTAGCATTCTTCTTTTTCTGTCCAGATTCGCCCTAAACAAGAAGCTCTGAACTTGCAGACAAACTTTTTGTTCGTTTCCATGAAAGTTAGAATAATCTTTCACTTGTCCCATCAATCAGCTTGCACAATTCTTTATTATTACTTTTCCTTTTTTTAGATAAGAGCATTCTGATACTACGCTGAGAACATACTGCTGCCATAAGAAAGCTTGCAGAATCAAAAACAAGAGCTGTGAATTGATTCAAAAGGATTTAACCATTGCAAGGTTTAAAAAAATAAAAGAAAAAGAAAAAAATAAAGAAAAGGGAAAAAGAAATTATTTCCTGTAACAGTGAAATATTGATACACATTTGTGTTGTCTGATTTAGCTTCAGGTTGGTGCGAGTGAAGCACACACAAATAGAAGAACCTAGCCGTAAAAGTCATTTTTTGCCTCTGTAATTGAGTCCTTCTTAGGGTCTTCTGCTGACAGGATGAGACAATATCACAGCTTTAAACACCACTTGCAGCCAGAAAGCTGCTGCAGATGTATGGCCTTATTCAAACCTTTGCTTTATTTAAACACTAACTGAAGAGGCAGTGATTATTTCCAGTTGATCCTGGCACCCATTCACACAATCTGATCAGAAAACATTGACACTAGGGTGGTTTAGCAAATAATACTTGCCTAATCTATCAAATGAAATTGGTTTGCCATCAAATCAGTATGACTAATAAAATATTCCAAAGTTTATCAGACAGATCAGGTCTCAAAAGGGTTTGTGTGGCAAATGCAATACCCTAAAAAGAAACTGTGTTTCATCCTGGTAGTGGTAGAAATTAAAGAGCTGCTTAGATTTGTCACAAGAATTAGCTGCTGTAGCTGTCCTAAAACACAGGGGGCAAATTTCCCTTGTAGTCAAAGTTCTAGAAATAAATTGGAGTTTTGTCCAACAAACAGTAGCCAATTACCATCTGGTGCTTCTGCTTTTCCCTGGCCATCAGAGGTTGTATAGCTCCAATAGCTCCATGAAATGTTCCCTGCTTGTTAGTATTATGAATTAGACTTTTTTTTTAATATAGGGGGTGGGAAGTAAAAAGCAGTGCTGGCCGAGAAGCAAACATTAACAGAAAAGGAAGGATGGGCTACAGTGACACACGAAGTTTTCTACAAGTCCATTCCTGGAGCAGGAGATTTAAGGCCACGCTGATGCCATACAAGGTAAAGACTAAGTTTTGTAGAATTAAGCTTGAGTGCTTGTTGCCATTGCTAAGGAGCTGATCCAGGCTACACGGCAAAGCAGATGTGCCCAATAAACATGAGTTATAACCTGCTCTTTCAGCATCCCAACAGCCAGCAGCTAGGGCCAATGGAAGCAGTACATGCAACACCAGCAAGGCTTGAACACAGGGATATTTTGAGTATATAGTAAGCAGCTGCATTACACAAACCACAAAATAATAAGCCTGGTTCTGGTGAACTTCTGAGTTCTGGGTGAAAAGGGAGTTACCAGATAAGTTCTTTAGAATAAACAGTACGTTACGTTTCTTGTACACCAAGTAGAAGATACCCAACTATACATCTGATGAACTTAACCTGAATTCCCTACCCAAGCCCTGGATCTCCTGTGACCACCGAACAGCCAGTCTAGGTGCTCCTCAGTCTGCTATTCCACACACTCTGGATGAAGGGTGCTCATCTAAAAATCATTTATATATGATGCACTGACACACTAATCCATTCCTGGTAATACAGTTTCAGTGACACAGACAAATAACCCCCACACAGGCATTCTGCAACAGTGCAGGAAATTTTCACAAGCTCAATTTATCAAAAGAGACCACAGAAAATGCACAGAAGGGTCACTGGGCACGATGAACACCTCACTCCCATGTGTTAACGGCCACGTGTGATCTTATTACCTCTTTCCAGAAAGAGTTTTGTTCTTTCTACAGAAAAGCATTATTTTTCTCAGCAGAAGTAAAAATAAAGGTTTTACTAAGAACAAGTATGCAGCAGTGGTTTGCTGAGAAAATCCTGTTCTGCACGACTGACCACCCATTATTAATTATATCTTGCATGCATATTAAATTCTGGTGACCTTAAAAAATGAGACCAGGGTTTGACTGCTGCCCCAGTGATTGCGTCCCTTCCTCATTAGCGATGTCTTTGCACACACTCACAGGACGTCACAACAGCCGACAGAATGAAACTGAGATAAATGTCCCGAGACGTCTCCAAACAGCCCTGCAGAGACCTGCACCACTGCAGGCCGATTCCTGAGGTCCAACCCGCTGTCTTCATCGCTGATTCCCCTTCCTGAAGACACCCTGCAACAGCTCATGCTGCGAGGATTCCTAAAGTGCAGGATAATGAACTGTTTTATTCAGCTACACAACAACAGCAACTGTCTTTGATGCCGGTATTTCCATATATTTCCTAGCAAAAACAGCTAGATAAAAAGTTAGAACACTATCCATCTATTAAAAATCATTCCGTCCATGATGTGGCATGTTCAGAAAAGCTATATAAATCTGTCCTTGTAAGCTTTCTCCCTTGCTCTGATTCTTTGAAAAAAAAAAATACACATGCTGGACATCAAGTTGGATAATTAATATTGGCTGACCAGAAAAATAGATGCCTTCCCCTCCTTGATATTTCAGCCCTCACATTGAGTTATGTTGCTTAAATCTGATCATAGCATGCTACCTTGTACCACGCTGCTATATCTGCACCGTGCTGTTACATCTGGTGCAATAAATCACTAAATCTTGTTACAATCCGTTTCTGCCCTGCTGCAGTACTGCTGCTGGACCCCAGGGTGTGTGCTGGGTTCGAGAGCTCCAGCAGCAAACGCAGGCTGCAGCAGATTGCTCCATGTCAAGAGTGCACAAAAGGGATTTAAATCAGGGTCGTGGTTTCAGGTGACCGAAACCTCACTTTTTATTTATTTATTTTTATTTTTAGGAGGTCCAAAGGTCCTTGATCACTATAGGAAAATGAAGTATGCAGTACTATGGTACTGGGTGACCTCGAGACCATCTCATTCTCTCTTGTTCATGAAATATATACTCTAGATTTGACCTAAAGCTGTACTTAGCTGAAGATTGTCTTCACCCACAATCAGGCAAATAAGCACCCACACCCTATACGTATCATACTCTGCTGCTCCTTAAACAGGCTCGTTACTACTGGCAGCCAAATGCACGAGAAAAGTTTCCCATATGCCACATCATTAACCTGGTTCTGGCTCCTACACCCAGATAAATACAAGTTTGCTGTACTGGCATGAAACACTTGCACTTGTGTAACATTTCACTGACCATTTCCCAGTTTGTCTTTCCTGGATGTTTTTCCTCAAAAGGAAGGGGCCATCTCTGTGACTGCATGTGCAAATGTCACTTCAAGCCTAGAAATCTGCAAGTACTAAAGTGTTTTAGAAAAGACTTGCTCCATAGCAAGCCCAGCCAATAACCATCTATAGCTTCGGACTGAAGCATTAAGAAATAACTCTGCTAGCCTATGGTCAAACCTCCTATAAACAAACCTCCACAAACAGATAAGGTAATAAAATCATCATAGCAGGCACTGGGGTTTAGTAATAAGAAAAATGTCTCGACTGCTAATCCGTTACAGTACTTTATTAATTGGATCTTCAACTTGTAAAGCACAATTTGCAGGAAATGTTGTGCAGTTATATACAGTAATTTACCCAAAGACAGCCTGTCATAACCCATTTGTTTGGTTCACAATTTCCTCTCTGCTCTGTCCTCTTCACCCATTAACTGCTGCAATAACCACCATGAATCTCCTGTAGCTTCCACAGTTATTTACACCCCTGGAGGTACCCAGGACACTGCCAACATCGGATCAATGCAAACCCAGTTTATCAGCTGTCAAAGCAAGGGAATAAAACCAGTCATGTTGCAGTCTCCTATTGAGAATCTGTATTTATTTTAAAAAGAATAAAAGCAATAACAGCCACCCCACGCTCCCTGCCAACCACACCTGTGGACTCTGGTTATTTAGCTCAAGGTGTAAAGAAATAAGGCTTCCTGCTCTGAAAACTGCCAGTGTGACCAGCACAATACCTCTGCTGCTGTGGACGTTCTGGGGTACATGCAACACTTTTCAGCAGAATTCAGAACTAATTTTAGACACTTTCAGAAACTTTTGCTGAATTTAAAAAGCAGGTTTTCAGAAGACTTTGTTGTTGTTACAAGGTAGTCAAAACATTCTTTTGGCACATTTACACAACACACACAGCAGCTTACACACAGTCACATGTAAAGTGGGGATTCTGCATCCCATGCAACTGCTCCTCTCTACTCAGGGGTTTCCCCAGTCATAGCCGGGTTTTAGTACTGCATAAATGATCCATTGCTTCTGTAGCTGCGGGAACTTTCAAATGCGACCACTCCCTTCTGTCTCTTCAGTCTAAACAAACCCAGAGCAAACTTACAAATAAAATAACACACAGTAAAATTTTCTGGCTTATTATTATTATTACTGTGAATATTTTCCATTGGTTATAACCACGGGCTAAAATCAAACATGCCTTTGCTTCTCTCAGCACCGCAGCATACTCATATAAGTCTGAACAAGCCTTATGCGTACTTGGAACAAACTGCTGGGTATAGGAGGAGGTGCAATTCAACGGATTTGCTGTGCCAGATTAGGCCATCCAGTATAGGATTTAATTTGCCCCACTGGCCAGCACCAAATGTTTCAGAGAAACGATAAAAGCCCCAAGCTGTGGAGTGAAGGTGATAAACCATACATAGGCGACCAGTGTATACTGTGAAGCATGACATTCGGTCAGCTTTACCATGCTGGGTTTACAGTAGTTGAGTTTTCGTTAGCAAAAGCAACTCATCTGCCTGGTGCTGACCCTCTGCCAAAGGCTGGGTCCCATTTCTCTTGGTCGTGACTGGCAACGCAGCTAGTTTGGAGCCTGGAAAGCTCCAGTGGCACCGCCTGGCTGCTCAGCGGGCTGTGATTCCTCACGTGCAAGCAGTCAATGAAACGGCTTCCCGGAACAGTGCATCAGTGACCGGAGAGAAGAGAGGGCGGGGATGGGGAATGGGGCGGCATCCAGTAGCAGCTGCCCCTGGAAGCACCGATGGAAGCTTTAGAAACAGAAAACTTTAGAATTACTTTCAAAAAACAGTGAAAATAAAAGTAATTTCTACCCCTTATTAAACAAGCTCAGCTAGACATTGTATCTACTTTTCCAGCTATTAATTGGAATGAAGCAAGGTGCAGAAGTTTAGCACACCAAGACAATCACTGCAAGGATTATTTTCCTTCTTTGCCTACACATGTCATTTTTCCAGCTCATAGCATTATCATCAGTGTAATGTCATTGACATCTAAAATTCTCATTTTAATTGCACAGACCCCCAAAACTCTATTGTGCATGTCACTGAAGACAGTGCAGTGTACTCCCAATTAAACCTGCAGTTTGACAAAGACATATATTCTGCTCATTACAAAAACACATTAGTCATCTAAATCTGTTGTGGGATGATTCATGAACAATTCCTTTGAAAGCCATGCAGAGACTGGCCCTGTGCAGAGCTCTTCCCTAAATATAGTTCTCTTTAAAGAATTAAATCAGTGGTGGGATATGAAACATTACTCTTTTAGATAAAAATAAGACATTGTCTAGAGATTCTAATTAGTTCAGTAATCTATGAATGACTATAGCCAACCTTAAATACTAGGAATCAGTTTGGAGGCTGTGTTCCACTAATTAAGAAATACCTTTAGAAGCAGATTAACTGGAGTCCTGTTAAGTGTAACTAATAAGGTCAAACTAGTTTTGGTGGCAATTGAGACTAGATAAACACATTAGAATTATTTTTCTGCCTTGGAAATGATAAAGATTTGGCTTCACAATCTTGCCTCAAGCGATGCTTTACATAACTCTTTTATAAAAATGTCATCAGCTCTTTCAGTGTCTGAGGACCTACTGTGAGGGAAAGACATGGCTCTGTGTCACACACATTCTGACTACTTACCAAAATAACAGGAACATCATTAATTTGATTGACTGCATATGCATCAAGAAAGGTTAAAATGTTCTTTTCACAACTTGATCTCAACAAAAAAAGTTTAGAGAATAACTTCAAAATTAGATTCACATTCCCCAAAGGAAATTCAGCCAGCTTTGTTTGCAATAAAAGAAAATCTTAAGTAACACTTCACTCCAGGCACTTGTAACTCTCCAGATTGGTAAAGTCTCTAAGGACGAACCTGGCACCACTGGGTTTTGTAGGACAGATGGTCAGAAACCATGGGCTGATGATTAGAAATTCCCTTATGACTCTTGATCCCATCGAGCTGGAGACTGCACACGTTCAGTGCAAGATTATTTCTAGTCCAACCTCCCATTTTTTCCCCATCACTCATAAGGAATACCCAGGCCAAAACAGAGCTCTCTGTTTGCCCTTCTAACCATTAAGGTTGCTCTGAGCGCCTGAGCTCTGTGCAGGATAAGGAACATTTCAAAACATCTCAATGCCTCCAAAACAGATGTTAACCTGATGGAAAAGGCATTGCTTTGCACATTAGGAAACCAACTTTAATAAAACTTTCTACAAATTTAAACCCAAGTGTAAATTAAAGCAGAGTTTTAACTAGAAATAGGTATTTGGGGGAAATACACCTTATGATTAATTAACAAATGCACTCTGACAATGCAGTGAAGAAAGCCACGTAGGCACGCAGAGATATTAGGATTGCCAGAGGAACGCAAAGGAGGAAAAGAAAACAGAAATTATATGTGGAAAAAGGAGGACAGAAAGATATATTTAAGTATCTCTGCAGAGAACATACACAATTTGGGGAATTTACCTTAGCACTCTTATCATTCGCTCACAGGCTATCTAAGCCACAAAGCAAACTGAAAAAAAATGTATGTATATGATTCTTACAACCTGCGGATAAAAACAACATCTTGTTTCACTAAGATCTATGTACTGCCAAAGGACAGCGACATTAAAACAGGAAGATGCCAACAGCAGCCCCTATAGCAAAGTTATAGTGAAAGCGTGAGGGTTTATGCGCAGCGGAGAAATTCAGTCCTCTGGTTTTGTATTAGATGTTTACAGTAAAAATCCCAATGAATGAAAATGCAAATCATATCAGCCCCATGTTTTTCTCTCTTGGGGAAAAACCTGTACTAGTTCTGATATCTCAAACAATAGAGAATAAAATTAAGAACTATGTTAGGGAATGAGAAAATACCTTCCTCTGATCCTGAATAATCCTCTCCAAATGCAGCTTTGATAGCGCTGTGAATAAAGCACATCTGCAGTCTTCTACCCAAACTGCTTTCCAAGGCAAGGGGCCTCATCAGCTCAACAGAAAATGTATGCAAAAGGCTGTTTATTCTCACTTACATTTCTTATTGCTTTTTTTTCCATAAGGTAGTCAGAAATAGGCACACTGGTAGGCCGCGGAACTCAGAATGCTGCTTTTTTAAAACACTTCATTTCTGAAGCTAGATAGTTCACAAAAATAAAACTCCTCAGCTCACTTCTGCATTCTTCTGTCTGTGACTGTACTTCCTTTCTTCCATTTAAACTATCTTAAGCTGTAGCTGCACAGTGTCACCACCACCTAGGACTCAGAATTAACACCCATCTTTATCAGCAGAGGACACTTGGCCAAAGCATCAGTGCTGGGGAGTGTTTGGCGGTGCAGAGTGAAGCAGTCTTCACAACAGCCCAAAGGCCTTAAGCCCCTCTTGCTGGTCCCGCTTGGTTTCACAGCTCTAAAAAGAAATGCACTCAACAGTATGAAAATAATAAATAGAGGGACAAGGAATAAGCAGTCCAAGACTATGGCCTACTTATTTTGCCAGAGTGCTGGGTCTTTCAGCTGCAGGAAATAATATAAAAAAAAGAAATAAACTGAGAACTAAATGAACTAAAATTAGTCCCATGCCAGAGGAGAATATGTCTATTGCCACAGGCAAAGAAAGAGTTGATGAATGATGCAATTACAGCAGCCAAGAGATAAATCTCTATTCCCCACTCAGAATCCTGCTCAACAAATAAATTAGTCATGTCATCAAAAAGAGAGGTACCTGCACTTCCATATTGGCTGATTTTCACAGGATGAGAATGGATGATGTTACATTTGTCTGAGCAGGACTCGGGTTGTTCATTTTCTACGGAGACATGAGGAAGCTGCAGCGTTACCGCTATTCCTGCTCCCACTGCTCCTGCTGAGCTAACTCAGGGTTCACTGTTGCCTATTGACTCCCCTTGCAATTAGTCTTGGGCTATTTTTACCCCTCTTATGCTCACAGTTCCCCCTTTTCTTTTAATTCTCTGTTTTGTTGGCTTAATGGGAGGAAAGTAAAACCTCTCGGTCCTGAGGCCTCTCTTCTGAGCCCTATGAAAGAAAAACGGACCAAAAACCAGTAAACCACTGCAGGGGGAAACAACAAGCTGCTGCTTTCACTTCCATCCCTCATGGGAGCAATCAGCTCCTCAAGGCAAGTTAATCAGCTTTTAAGGAGCAGCCCTTTTCATGTAAAAGAGGCAGACATAAGTTTACGCTACAGCACTGGAGCTCAGGTTTTGTTGCCTGTGGATCTGCAACCTAGTTTGGTATAAGTGAAAGCTTGAAGGCTTAATCCTGAATTAATAGAAAGTTGATGGCAAAAAATCCATTAATTTAAACGGTAGAGGCCTCTAGCTGATGTGCTCGATGCCTCCATCAGTCCTCACCCCGATTTGTACGCTTGGGGGAAGAACCTAGGAAATTGGCTGCTCTGTCAATCTTGGTGTAATAGTGCGAGGTGTAACACAGCCTGGCTCATCCAGCAGGAAGGTTTCCTTAACCTGAAATTTATTCCTCAGCACATTATTCAGAGGAAAGAATATTATAGTAATTGAAAAAAGTAAAAGAGAACATAAATGTCTTTCTAGAGACTCCTATATCCACTGGAAGACAAAGTAATATGTATGAGTGGGCTATTGCTTCCAGGCTCTGTTTATCTAATAAGCTGCTGGAGACAATTCTACATTCTCCGAGTTGTTTTGCAGACGCACAAATTTCAGTTTTCATAAAAATTTCACCGATTGCTAAAGCCATTCAAATTTCCTAACACTACTAACAACATTTCCCCTGTGTGCCCCTATGTATTTTTCCCCTCTAAAATCCAAAGAGATGTTTCTAATCTACATTAAATGAACTTGATGCCTGCCCAGAAGTCTAATTAAATATTTTCATACCCAGTACTCACATAATAGCAAGAAATAAGAATAAACAAGAGCCATTAATTAAATCTCACAGGGAAGCACAATGCTGCAAATGAAAAAGAAATCCTCTTTTTCCATAACTACTGTTTTATGCTAAATGCTTCACAATTGCTATTCACAACCAGATCAAGGGCTTATTTTTCCGGCATTCATTTCCTTTCTATCTGTGATCAGACTGTAAACCAAGGCTGACTCTTTCTATTCAGTCCTGGACTCGGGGTCATGGTAGGTCTGCAGCACAACACGTTGCAGTGGCGCCAGGAGTGCAGCAAGGCCAGGCAGAACAGCACGGTGAACCCAGCAGCTCAGGGCTGGGGCCAAACACCCTCCTGTGCTCTTACTAAAGAGCTCTCCTTCTTTGTGTGTCCTGTGAACTCCTTCTCACCCCATCCAGAGTTACCAAGGGTGAAGCCCGCTTGGCTCAGCAATCTGCAGCTGCAGCACATGGACCGTTCGCCCAATGGTTTTGCAAAAAAGTCTTTTCTGGAGGAGGCCGTGGAAATACTGTTTCCCGCCTAACAGGTTTTCAAGTTTAAATATGGTTTTAATTCACCTGATGATGATGTTTCTCGATTTCTACGTAGTTCAAGGGTGAACTCTACTGAAATATCAAAAACATCAGTTTTGTTTTGCATACATTGGGGTATCTGTCACACACTCATCTTCCCAGAACTGCTCAGGGACAATGTTCCAAATGTTGAAATCCCAGCTGCGTGAAACAGTTTTCCCCCCACTTCCCCAAAAAGAAACATATCCATAAAATATCGCAGGCTCATCTTCTTCCCTTATTTTGCTACTTTACACACACATGAAAACTCTTCTGCAGCTTACACGATTACCGAGTTAGAGCAGAACACACAAAACTGAACACAAGATATGATGAAGAGCACCAGGAGCACAAACTGCAGTGACAACCTGTCCTTAGAGCTACGGGGAGGCTCCTCAGCAGGTTTGGGGCCCCCTCCAGCTCTGGGGCTGTTGGGATTTTACAATCCATCCCCGCTGCATGGTGAGCAGGGCTCCGCACCCAGCGCGGCGCGCGCGGGATTCGGGATTACAGACACACAGCCCTGCAGACAATCTTCCCCTGCGGGCACACTCGGCTCTTAATGCTCCTAATCCCCGAAAGCTGCCAGTTGAGCCCAAATCAAACAAGAAAAGATCTTCATTAAGGGGAGGATCCGGGAGATCCACTCTGGGATGGGGGTGGAGGAAGCCGGCAGCGGGAATGCAATCCTTGGAGTCACGGAGACAGTGCAAGTGTCCCAACAGCTGTACAGATGTCACCTCGAAATCACACCGCCCATTAGAGCTAAGCAGCAGGATCCCATCCGCACACTCAAAGCCAAACTAACAAAACCCAGTGAAACACACAGCAAAGGAGCATCTCGCACCAAGTACTCAGTAAAAGACACCTCGGAGTACAGTGACGATAACAGGTATGAGACAGCTCGTATCCTCTGCAAAATAAACATGAGCAACAAAGCGAAGATACTAAGCATGTGCTTGCCCCCAGCTAGAGCTAGACAAGAGCTCTCAGGTATGCATGCACTGGAAAAAATAGAAAAATCTCATCACGTAACCTAATACTGCCCACATATGTGTACACATACACATACAAATACTATTCCTGATCTAATCTGAAGGGTTTTCCTGTATCTCAGCTTCTGTTCCTGTCCTCCCAGCAAATAGAGGGTAATTCTCTCCCTGCTTCCTACAGCCTTATTACTTTTCAGTCACAGTTCTCTTCTTATTCAGTAGTTATTGAGGCTCTCAACCCTCCACCATCAATTAGTGAAATCCACGGTGACTCCACATACATTGGCCTTCATGGCAATTCCCAGGCAGCTGTTTCACAATTTATAAATTCCTTTGCACAAAGGGAAAAAAAAAAAAGAAAACAAAAAGCCCTTCCCTTGCTTTACACATTGGGCCTTCTTGCACTCAAGTTCCTGGCCCCATGCATGGTTTCACAGGTCACTGTGGTTTGGACACACATACATATTTACACGATACTCCATCTCTCTGATCCTAGAGACCCTTCTCCTCCTCTTTTCTACTTCTATTTCATGAGCACTGTGCTATATTTGGTTTGCAAATGCACTGCAGATTCATGAATAGACAGAATGATGTGTTTTGTGTTTGTCTTTTCCCAATAATTTCTAACGCTGTATTTAGTTTTTGACAACCAGGAAGCTCAGGGTAGACGTTCTCAGAGAATTACCAACAAATCAAAACCTCTTTTACTATTTAACAAAAATATATCTTATCTTTACCCACATACAGATTGAGGCATTCTTACTTGTCTACTACACAGGCAATCTACTTTTTGTAACCCGGTTACTCAGAATTTTGAGATTTGCCTTATAATTAGAAAGTGCGTATCCCAGTTGATGCCAAAAGGACATTGATTGTATTTAATAGCTTTTTCCTTCTAACAGTCACTCTGGAATAAGGGAAGGATCAATCAATGAAACAGAAATAGCATAGAAGAACATAAAGCCTTTGTAGCCAAATTCTCTACAGTTCCATATAGACCTTTAAAGAATTCCTTTAAGTATAGTAAAACCGTCATTTTACACATGACTAGTAACACTGTCAGTTCTTAATTGGTCAAAAACAAAATCTCATTCAAATACGTCTTGGGAAAACTACAGTGCTATATTCCCTGAGCTCTCTTGTAACCAAAAGATACCAAGAACCTTTCCTGAATATGCTCAAGTCTAAAAGTACTGTTCTAATTTAATAAAAAAGGCAATGCCAAATAGCTATGTACAAGAGTTTTCAAAAAACATGCAGAAATAGAATGTAATTTAATAGAGAATAAGTAATTCTTAATAACTTACTCATTTCAAGATGATTTCTACTGAATCTTGTTAGTTTTATCCTTAGCAATGTGATTCCAATGGGCTTTTCAGCATGGGAAGCCATCTCATTTTTTCACACCAACTCTCTCATAAATAACGATGCACATAAAAAAAATGCATTCATTGGGCAGTAATCAACACTTTTTTCAAACATGACGAAAAGATTATAGAAAATGATATTGGAGTACATTCAAATCTTCCCCGAGAAATTGCCTCTTAAGCAGCAGTTTTATTTCCCCTTCCCTCATAGGACAGGGGAGCACACTGCACTGTGCCTCTTTAATTGCTGGCCATTTACTGGATGGCGCTTGCTGTCATAAAAGCCAAAGATGAGATTTCCAAGAGCTCAGCACTGACCTAACCCAAAAGCAGTTTTACTATCAACTCAAATGGAAATAGCATTAGGACAAGAATACCTAATGCAAACTTGAGATACAAGCCAGCAATAAGAGCACACAGGAGTTCTGAAAACAGTGGATGTAGAAACAGAGGCTAACTGAACCTCAAAGTAGTTCAAGTCTTGCTTACTTTCCTAGAATTGCTTCATTCTCATAAAAATGGTGCTCGAGCCCTGGCCCAGGCTGCCCAGAGAGGCTGTGGAGGCTCCTGCTCTGGAGATCTCCAACCCACCTGTATGCCGCCCTGTGCCCCTGCTCTGGGTGACCCTGCTGGAGCAGGGGCTGGACTGGGGGATCTCTGGAGGTCCCTTCCAACCTTAAGGATTCTGTGAAAAATACTCTCCATTTCTTTTATTCTTCTCATGTGAAATTACATACTAAAATATATTTTTTCCAAGCAAAGAAAACCAGCACTTGCGTGTTGGAGGTGTTGAAAGGAGATGTTCTCAGCAGTTGAATATGTTTCCTAAAACTTTTTCCACACAGGAAAACTGATTGAATCAGTCCTTTCCCACACAGTGCTGGTTTTGACAAATTGGCATTTCTGGATGCAGTAGCTCAACTAAAACATCCTGTTCGGCTCTATTTAAACACCTAACAAATGTGTGCAGCGAAACTGTGTGATGCAGCATAACTGTCTGGACCCAAATCATCATATTGAACAAGCGGTCAGTAACTGCTTCAACACAACAGTACAGACTAATTTTTTTTTTCTAGAATTGTACAGGAAAAAAAAAGTTATTGTGCAAACAAAATCATTTTCATGTCCTTACAGCTCTTTAGAATACCCAAGTGCTATGTCAAGCAAGACAAGCTAAAATAGCAAGTTTTTAAACAGGTCACCTGAAGCTCTCCGCAGCCCAAGTGCACCCAGTTTCAGGTGTTGTTACTTGTACATAGCCAGGACAATATAAACAGCTACATTCCCTTCTTGCAGATCATTGAGATTATATATTAGACAAAATAACATTTGCTATTAGTCTAGGACTCCCATCCTAAATGTAAGGTGAGATAACCAGTCCTTTCTCTAGCATGAAATGCTGCAAACTGCCCAAACCATCCCCAGGAGACGCCACAGGATTGATCAACAAACACTTCGTAGGTTAAATATTTAATTTAATTTAATTTTAATATTCCTGCCCTCTCAAAATACACACAGAGCACATCATTCAATTTTATATATCTCCAGTAATTTGCTACTCTTCATTTAGTTTAATAATAATTTCATGAATGATTTCATTTCTTTTACAAATCTATTTAATTCTATGCTTATTGGAAAGATGATATGATCAAAAATTGTAACAGACATTTCTACATTGACAAAAAGATCTAAAGATAAGCATTTCAAGGAGACAACGTGGAATGAAAAGATTAAAATTAAAACATTAATGCAATTTGTCAATCCTAGGTGACCAATTATGGACATAAAAAAATGGGAGATAGACTGAAACACTGGGAACAACTTAATATCAAATAATTGCAACTGTGAACTGACTGCATCTCAGAGAGGAGGCACGAGGCAGCCTTCAGTGCAGTCATTACAGAGATCATTATTAAAGAAAACTTGCGCCAGCTTGAAACAGGTAGCAAAGTTTCTTAAATGGTTTGAAAATTAAAAAATGTATGAAAGCAGCATACTGCAGCTGCAGCAATACGCTGAAATCAAGAAATAGACATCCAGGTACAGAAGACTTGATCCTTTTGAAATTAAATAACAAGCTTCGACTCACCTTCTCTATACGCAACCTGCTAAATTTCTGTACAACTACCAGGTGCTCAATCACGGCATGTGCAAAACCAAGGTATGAGCACACGTAAGACCAGCCAGGAGCTGCACCTGCTATTTCTAGAACTTGGATTTGCCTGAATGAAAAGACAAAAAAAAAACCACAAAAACCCCACACACAACTTTGGAAGAGTCAGTGTAAGCAGTTCTCAGCACAGAAAGGAGTAATAGGCGTATAACTAGTCTGGAAGAAATCATAGAACCTTGTTGCAACAAAACTGAAACCTCATTTTTGCCTGTTAGTCTAGACTGCCTTCTGGGTCAGCAGATCTGCCCTTGTCGCTCTGAAATTAATTTCCTCAGAGTTTAGATACCAGGAGTAATCCCAGACACATGGAAAACAACTGTTGGGTGCCTGGAAAATGCTACAGAAGTGATTAATGGTTTCTTGTAGATGCCACAGCAAGGCTTGAGTTGAGATGGAGAGACAAGATACGCTGTATCGGCCCCCTGTTTGGAGGAGAAACTCACAGAAAGCCTCAGAGAGAAACAGATGAGTAACGTTAAGAGAAACTGGGTAATCTACTTGTCACACGTTGGGTAGTCTGCAGGTGACAACAGCAGAGATAAGCAGACAAGAATGGTACTGTCTGTGCAGAGCAAAACGGGAAAGGTCATTTGGCCATTTCCCTCCTTCTCCAGACTTGGAAAATATCTTGGCTCTAGGTTTGGAATCCATAATGAACCTAGGATTTTCCCAGGCAGGGATCAACCCATAAGGACATAAGCCAGGACACACAACAGGCTCTGGCTAAGCAGCACACAGCATTTCCAACAGCAAAACAGCCCATGGCAGTAATTTACTGATTTAAAAATAAATAAACAAACATTAAAAAAAAAAAAAAGAGTAGACCTAAGATGGCCTGAAATGGTATCACAAAGCAAGGCCTGAGGAACAGGCGCTTTGTAGCTAAGCTCCTTGGGGTCTGCACTTCACACATTTATTTGCCATTTGCTTCATTACCACTTAAAAAAAAATGTGTATATATATATACATATATATGTATATATATATACACATGTATATATACATATATGTATATATGTATATATATATATATATAAAACTAAGGCCTGCAGTTCAGTAACAGGAATGGAGTGCTGATACAAGTGGGTCTATGCATCACCATTGAGGATGAACAGCATCCTGCAACACGGACAACTCGGACTGAAGTCTCAGCAGAATTTACCGTCACCAGGACCCTCTAATACCTCCCAGGACACAAGTTCCTCGTGCTACGATGTTATTTTAACCATGAAGAGAGACCCCGCAGCTCAAACACGGCCCTGCCCTCGCGCCATCCTCGCGCACGGCAGTGCCGGGCGCCTCTCCCTGCCCACGCGCTCGGGGTTCAGCTGTAACCACGGCTCAGGAATGGTAATGCATGCAGCACTGCAACCCAGGCATAAATTATTTATACCACAACAGATTGGAAAATTCATCAGATAAACTCTTCATGATTATTATTCTGTTGGCTCCAATTTTTTTTTGGTAAATTATGCACCTTTGAGAACAGATTGTTTGTACCTGGGAGAGAGATCACTGATCTGGCATAAAGCTTACTTGACACGCACGGATTTTGCAAGAGGTTTACACCACTTCTCGTATGACCTACGAGTGTATATCTAAATGAGGGCCTGGACTCAATATTATCATTAATAAATGCTTTGTAAAATGTTTTCAGGCCAAGGTCAATAAAAGCACATTGTGGTCGCTTTCTCGTGGAGGTTCAAGTAGGGAAATAGGCTATAAAATATAGCAATGAAAACAATGATATTCCTGAAAGAAAATTTGTATCTGCATATGCAATTTAGTGCTTTTATTAGTTTCCATATACCTGTAAAATAAGTTTGACCTTGTTCTAGCCTTCACATCATAGCGGCTGGTGTTTGATCAATCATCCTTTTTATATGAATAATTTAGTTCCAGTAATAGCACATTACTCTGAAAAATATAACAGTAGGGACATCACTCTCTTCTTGAGTATTGCAATAACTAGGGTTTTAAAAGGAAGCTTATTTTCTAGCGGTAATGCTTTCAAAATTGTCTACAAAAGCTAGCAACAATGTATCTAAACTCATTTTTTTAATCCAAAATATTTTTGCCTTAAGGGGGAGGAGGGGGAGAAGGAACTGAAGTTTAAGTGATCTTTTTTTAAAGACTTCCATACACAAAGCAGGTATGTTAAGAAGATGTGGGGGAATCAGAGATTTTGCAGTTGGCCAGACAATTGGAAAACAACACGAAACCAAATTGGCTTGGACTGGATTCAGATGGTATTTGACCTCTAATAAAGCACAAAGAGCTGCTTCCCATAAATCTCCTTCAAAATTAAATTAAGGAAGAAAAAAAATATGAAAAAAAAAAAAAAATCCTGGCACCATGGGATGCCCAAAGTCCCCCTGGGCCTGCGTTTGCCTCCGTCTGAGGCTGCCCCTGCGACCCGCAGGGTTCATTAACTGCGGTCCCAGTAAAGCCGGGATCCGACACAATGATTAACTAGAGGCTTTTAGGGAGCGCAAGGGGGGAATTAACTGAATGAAAACAGCGGCGACGAGAGGATCGATGTGGTTTGTCCTGCATTAGCAGGGCATGAATAACTACAGCATCAACCCACAGAAGTATTTAAGGTGGGAGCAGCTTCTTTTTGTGTAAAGCCACGTTAATGATAACTTGCACTGGGGAAGAAAGTAAATAAAGAGGCTTCAGCCTTTCAGTATGATATCAAAAAAATCCAAGAACCCTAAAAATCTTAATGAATGCGTTGGGGATGGCTTGGATGAAGATAATTCACAGCGTCTTGCTGGTAGGGGTCTAGTAGTAAAGGAACTTTAATTATAATACTGGAGCAAAACGCCCCTTACATCAATACTGATTATTGATGGATTGCTTTAAAGCTACTTTGAGATTTTTTAAGGTTTTTCTGAATCCTGGATTTTTCTGAATTCTGGATCATTTTGTGCTTAAATATATATATGTACCTATATACATATTTATACTAGCTCCTTCCTTCCAGCGATCAAGGATTGCACTAAACCACATTTCTGTGGAGCAACATTTGGTTTGACAGTTTCTCCCATTTGACTTAAGTTAGACCCTACGTCTTTTATAAATATCACCTTGATAGAATTCAACCATGTCAACTGCTTGAGAAGTAACTCCCAAGCACAGGATATTATGTTCTAAGTATTAAAAGAGCTGCTGCATGGTGGTGAGAATTCCACAGGTGTGATAGGACTGACAGTGTGTTTGATACAGGTAAAATCAAACTCAGTTTTATACAACCCAACTCAGATTTCGGCCCATCTTGAGCCTTACAGCTCAAACCAGAAGATAACAATAACCACTTGCCCTCTCCACATGGGGAAGATGAGTTTAGGTTCTTGCAGGATTTCCCTATTTTGCCTAATAGTCCTTTAGAGATTCGAATTGGATTGGCACGTGCTTATGAGGCAGATCTGCACCTGTAACTTCTTTACTTGTTGAAGAAATTCCTGTACTCTTGTTCCAGCTCAACCTCCTCATCCTACAAGTTCCTCCCCCAGGTGAATTTGGTTGCAGATGACAACTGTAGGTAAATTCTAACACGACTGGGGTCAAAAAAAGACAGAAAAGCCAGGGAAATGCAAACCTTTAAACATTCAAAATTATGTATTTTTTTCAGAAAGAAAACAAAACAAAACAAAAAAGGTGAAACTGTGCATGCTGCCTTTTCTTTTTTATTCTCCCTACAAAAGCAGAACTGCGAGTGAGGCGCTGACAAACTCTATCATTCGCAATGAGTCACAATTAAGCGGAGGCTGCCAGACTCAATTAACGTATCAGTTTAGTGCAGATATTGCTCTGTCAAAGTGAAAGCAGCACTGTTTTTGCAAGGCACAGCAGTTCATGGCCTCTTGTTCGTGGAGGAATACACTTCCGAGAGCAGCTCCAGCTCCGGTTGCCACTGTCTAACAGCAGAGAAACAAAAGCCTAATGGATGTATTTTATTAAGACTCCATAGGTTAAAAAAATATACTGATGAAAATTCAGCACAAGAAGATATTTGTATGTCTGTCCAAAACTAAGTCACTGAGGCTGGAAGGGACCTTTGGAGCTCATCTAGCCCAACCGCAGCCTGAGTGGACTTATTCCCCTTAAATGGGGCAGAAAAGGCTCCCTTTCTTATCTCCTATTTTGCTAGGAAAGTTTTATAGAACTTAAAGAATATCACGTAAAGAGAGGGGGAATTGCAAGGCAACCCAGTTCAAGCCCATTAGGAAAAGCAGCTTGTGCTCATAACTCACCCAGTGAGGCATGGGGTTGTACGCTCAGTCAGTTTTATATCAAGGATGATGGAGAAAATGAAGCAGGGAACACTATTTCTGTCCTAGGAAAGCCTAAAGCAAGACTCTAAACTAGCAGGGATTACAGCTGCAGCTAGTATACATATATATATGCTAGTATACATATATATACATCACATACACTTTTTTTCCCTCTCAAAGCAGAGGCTGAACTCTCTTTAAGGGAGCCACACACCTGCAAGAGTTGAGAATTCAGTCACCTAACAGCTCCACTTCAGTAAACCTGGCATGATCCTGACTCCTGAAATGCAGCAGAAAATACAAACTTCAGCAGAGAGCTCCCTTAACAGATAGCTATATCATATATATTTTTAAATGGAGAAAAAAAGTAAGTACTGTCATTGAAGGCATTTCCCTACATGCTGCATTGGCCAAAGGAGATGTGACCATTTCAGTGCCCCCTCTCCCTGCTGCTCTCCATTCCTGTTTCTCCCACCTTGCTCTGGAAACAAGCCCTGTCTCCTGCTCATGGTCACACTCCGGGGCTGACAGTCAATTAGCCCTCGTGCGGCTGCTCTTTGAGCCCTCTCCAACGTGTGAAGCCAGTCCACAATCCATGGATATCAGCTCCAGCGAAGCACAGATGTTCTCCTGGTTGCTGCCTGCAGGCACAGGATGAACCCCACTGCCTGGGTACAAGCACCTTCCCCAAATGCACATGGGCCTCTTGGTAGGAACTCGAGCTTCCTAAACAAGCAGACTTGGACTGCAGAACTGCAGTGCTCTTGTAATCATTATCCAAAAAATAAAAAATAAATAAATGTGAAAACCATTAAAACCATCCTACAATGCTAGCTTCTATTTTATTAAGCATTAAAAACTTTCAGGGTATGGACATCCAGCCCTGGGGAATCTCTTTAATATCTATTATTACCCCTTGTTTATCATTAGGAGACAGATAAACAATCCAGAACATTTTGATATTATCCTGCCACAGCTGGGAAAAGATTTTTACATTAACTATTTATAGTTACTGCACTGTCTGCAGTAATTTCTGCATTGCTCTAATAACAAAATTAAAGGACAAAGGAAAAATGATTCTCCTCAACAGAGCTGGGTTTAGGACCTAGCTTTGAGGCTCAAATGTTTTATATTCATAAAAAGCTAATAAAAATTCTTAAAAATTCGGTGGAAATATGCCCCAAAGGAATGAAACTTAGAAGACAGGAATAGGTCATCTAAGGGAATTTCTTAGTGTTTCAGACAAGATAAATGTGGACAGTTGTAAAGGACGGGTGACCTTGCACATTAGCCAATGGTGTGTTCACACAAAATAGGAGACAATTCTGAAAACTGCCACCAGACCCTGGGATGAAGCATCGCGGGAAGGACCTCCTCATCCTCCATCTCCCTTTCTCCAACTTCGTGCTCTCTGGCCTCAGCTCACAGCTTTGCATCTGGAGCCTTTTGGAAAGCAGCAAGTCTACCGTGGGGCTTTAGCAATCCTACCTAAACCCTGCCCAGCTACATGTTAGGCACATAAATACCCTTTTTGCGTCTGGCTCGGATAATGCTGGAACACCAATTCATATGCAATTTTCAGGTTCATTTTTTTTTCTCTCTTTTAAGAACAGAAAAAATAATGTCACTGTTTTTACTTCTTATGTTGAAATATATATTGAAATATATATATATATAATGAGAATTCCAAAGCTCTTTTCCTATTAAAATGTCTTAGCACTAGCAGAAAAGCATGGAAAGGCCATATACTGCCCCCATGCAATATCTGCACACGTGCTTGCACACATCCATAAGCACAGAGCAAACATTATCAGCTCCTCATCGCTTCTTCCTGCTGCAGAGACACCGCCGTGACCTGATACTGCCTTTTCCTATCACGCCTGTCCCCCAAATGAGCGAGCTTTCTGCCTGTCCCCTTGCTCTCCTGCCACCACCACTATAACCGCAAGACAACACCAACACCAGCCACACACCAACTTCCGCACTCGTGCTAAAGCCTTTTCGGGCTGGCAGAAACATAACAACAGACTGATGAACAGCGAGTGATCGACGCAAGCTACGTCGCCAAAGCCCAAGCGAAGTGCAAGAACCTTGTGCTGGCTCCGAGCTGGTGCCTTGGTGCGCGCTCATCCCCAGACCTCGGAGCATCGCGGCTGCAGCTGCCTCCTTCGCTGTTTGCAGGGATGCAGCCACAACACACGGGCCGTAACAGCTCAGTCTGCTCCCTGGACCCTTTTGCAACAAGGGCACGTGCCATAAAACACCCGCTCGGGGGACACCCCTGCGCTCTCTGCAGCCCTCGGCCGCCCCAGCGCCGCTGCCGTGAACCCCGCTCCATCAATTTAATCTGCCCAGAATGAGGACTATTTATGAGAAGTTTCTCTTCCTAGAATAAAGCGAATTTATTGCAGGAAACCCTGCAATCCAAGACCTTCCAAGACCTTGCTATCCATATCTTCCATCATAGTTCACAGCACTGGGGCATAATCAGAAGCATTTCCATTTTGCAGCATTTTATATAAGGATTAAGAAATTAAAAAAAAAAAAAAAAAGTTGCCAGACGGTGAATAAACAAGATATCAGTCTGGGATCTTATTCAAAGCTTAAACTTTAAACGGCACCTATTATATCACTGAGACTTTTATTCAGAAGCCCTGACAGGCTATAAGTAATGCTTGGCACACTGTGAATTCAAAATTAACTTAACTAGTTTGAAATTATTTCTTTTCCTGGCAATTATTGGTATCAGAGTTTCCAAGAGCTTGCTAGTCAGAAGTAAATTGAAATGTTATTCATACTTAAGTGCTAGCACCACTAGTTTTGAATGCACATCTTGACAGATGTCTCTGAATGACCAACCAATGCAGAGAAATTAACACCGCAATGTTCAGCACTGGTGCTCTGCTTCACTTCGTTTCACATTTTTTCATGGAGTAAATATCAGAAGCTTCAAACAAAAAGAAAAGGCACATTTTGAAATGCAGATCTCTATCACACATCAGATTCATAGGGGAACCAAATGAATGATACAGCTCATTAAATCAATAGAGTTCATTAGCGAAATAGTCACAATATATTTGCAAATACCATTAAAAGGCATTTGCAAGTGCATCCAACAGGGCAAACAGTTATTTGCCTTTTGATTAATTTTTCAGATTTCTCTTGCTACATTTGGCAAACAATGAAATTCAAAGCAGGGCCAATCTTCCTATGTTGCATTTATGCACATTAACATTTGCTGGGCTGTCACACAGACCTGCTTAGGCTGTTTCTCAGACATGCACCTAAGTCTAATGTTCTCTCACGGCATCGTTCACTTTTCATCTGAAATCCGTTCTGTTTTTCTTTTTTCAGTGACAAACTCTTGACATTTTCGTGTTCAAACAGAGGCACCTTGAGTTTATTTCCTATGAAGTGCTCAAATACGGTATAAAACCGCGCAGATCCTCTCAATAAGAACGTGGGCTCCTTGGAGAGGGCTCCTTGGAGGCGCAGGGCATGTCAAGCTCAATCTTTCCAGACACTTATAGGCATAAAGTCCAAGTGAGCAAACACTATAGATGTTTCCTTTACTTCACACTGTAAAGTTCAAACATTCTTTAATATTTCATACTTTGGGTACAACACCAGGTGTTGTTTGCCTACAATAATGATAAAAATATATATTCCCCTTGAAGAGAACACTGTTTCTCACCGTGCTCACCCAAGGTCTACATAGCCAAATATCAAAAAATCAGCTTTGAAACCAAAACAGAGAAAAGCCTGGCAAAGCCTTTAGCACAGCCAGTCCATCTGTCTTACTACACCTGGGTTAGGATTTGTTATCAAAAACAGCCACTTTTCTCCCAATCTTCAGGGATTCCTAAGGCTTTTCTATTTGGCCACATCAAAGACACTATGAACACTCAACGACATTTGCATGATCATACTAATTCACACACAATTCGCACCACCTTTTGATCAGGATTACTTTGATTATTCTGGACAAAATAGGCTATATTAAATTTTTCACACTCTCAACATCCCATTGTGTAATTATCTGCTCCCCTAATTGCCATGAAAATCACATCAGCTGCAAATAGCACTGGTAAAAACACCTTAAATACGATTTTTTGAAAAATCTCTCTTCCTGAAAGATAGGACTGAGGGTAGATAGACCAAGATAAACCAAGCATCCTCATAAATAATCCCTCTAATCTCAGATTCCTCGACCGGGAGCCTGGCTCGGGCTCTGGATGGGGCTTTGGGTCAGCGCTGCTGAGACAGAGCAACGTCCACAAACGAGTTTATGTCTCAAAGGAAGGAATTGGGGCAGGTATCGCCCCATGGAGAGGGTTTCATCCTTCCCGTCCCTTCCCAGCGCCACAGGCACACAGTTTTCCAGCTCCGGAATATGATAGGATGTGGGGGAGCTCTCCAGAGGCAGCGTGCACCGTTGTTATTAAACAAACAAAGGAGCAGACATACTTAAGACTTTCCTTTATTTTTTCCTCTTAAAATGCAAAATAAAGTCACACACACACAAATGGCTAATTAGCACCTGAATAATAACAAGTAATTATTTTTGAGCCAAACAAGGATACAGTATCCTGAGTAATTTATACTGGGTAATTAAGGTAATGAATACTTGAGACTCTATCAATTAAATAGTCCCTAAAAGTGTCGTTTTAATAGGGGCGTAATTATAGGCAGCACTAAAGAGGATTGAAACAGGTACAACATACCTGTTCAGACAGCTGGGAAGGAAAAAGAAGGCACAAATCTCATCACTTCAGCCTTACTCTAAAGGCATCGCTAAGTCTGGCCTTCTCTTGGCTGGTTTGGCTTGCACCAGGGTAAGTTTTGTACCAGGTTGGTAGGAGCTCTCGGTGTGACGTCCCGCTCGGATTCTGGCACTGGCTGATCAGGTTGGAGGTTTGGCACTTGCACGTTCCTCTGTGCTTTGAGCAAGCGAGGCTGGTGGAAAGCAAACGCGCTTTGCATCCTCCACCTCGCCCCAGAGGCAACATAATTATCTTCCCTACTGCAATTTGTGTATTGACCAGTAAATTAGTGCTCCCCAGAAAATCTCTCCCTGTGTGTTGCATATTTTGGTAATTTGAAGGGTTTAGTTCAGCTCCCTGCATGCCTATCTGAAAGCATAACGAAGTAGAAGCTCACCTATTTCCTTCCAGGTTTGAACATTTGACAAATCCTGATTATTACTTTCCATGGAAATAAGAGAAAATGATTCTACAACTTAGAAAATACTATGTTTTTCCTTCTAGCAAGATCTGTAATACTTAAATCATGTCTATGGAAAAAGAGCATATGCTAGGAAAATTATTTAATAAGCTAAACAATTCTCCGCTACAACAACCTCATGAACAGTCTCCCCTACCTGGTAATGAATGTATTGCTGAACATTTGTTGGCAGCAAGGGCACTAAAATCCTCAGCACAGGTCACAAGTGAAGTGGCAAATATATGTCATCCTAAGGAAAAAAAAAATGGGAGATGCTATTTTATTTTCATCTTTAAAGGCAAGTATAAAGTAGCTTAAAAGAAGAAAATATTCCCAGGATTTGCTGTTATGCTTTATGTAAAAATAACTGGATAGTTCTTAAAATGAACTGTCCATAAAAGCCAGTCTTAAATTAAGCAGCTCTAACCCACCAGGAGCAAGCAGAAACTGCTGGTTTTCTTCGGGAAAGGAAGCAGATGACCCTGGGTGACAGCAGCATCCAGCACCTTCATCAGGAGTTGTTCCAGCATTAAATGTTAGCAAAATGTGGAAAATGTAGCTAAACAGCAGGGTTTTTTTTCTTTTGTTTAACAACAAGTAAATTAAGGGAGTTTTTGTTTTTCATCAGCTTGACAATTTTGTCAGTGTTTTGCTGGAAATTAGAGCAGTTGGTGTTTCCTTCACACCGGGGTTCCCATGTGTGAGCGGATTCGTCTCGGAGCTACAGGTAATACCGAGACACCCCCCTGCCAGGAAGCAGCTCCCGATGGCTCCGGCGCCGGGGTGATGTGGCGGGCAGAGCCCAGCACAGAGGCGTGCGGTGCCGCTGGGCAAGGCGAACCCGTCTCCTCCGGAACCGCTTCATTCCCGCAGGAACCGGGACCTGCTCTTGGGGCACCGCACGCACAGGCTGAAGGCAGAGACGTCTTGTTAAAGTTTGGGGCTCTTTTCAACTCAATGCAAAAACGTTGAGGTAAAGGGTGCGAGCAGAAGTCTGCAAGCAGAGGATTTGTTTTTCCTGCTGTTTGCGAGGGTTTAAGGCCTAAGGCACTCCCATACAGGTGACTTTGTGGTAGCTTTTTCTGTGTGCTCGAGACTCCAACGTCCGCTGTCCATTGGGACTTATATGGCTGACCCGAAACAAACTTTCCTAGGAAAAAGCAAAACCTACTAAGGTATCAGGAGGAGAAGAAAAAAAAAAGGCATTTCAGAGACTTTCGGGGACCAGGTAGGTGTTCAGTGGGAGCCCCAAAGCTTCCACTGACATCACTGTTGCACTGACACTGATAAATGCAGATAAATGCCTTTGCAGATAAATGACTTCTTCCTGAAACCTGTGTGCAAAGCAGCTCCCCGCACGCCCTGGGATGTGGAGCTCCCCTCTGCTGCCCTCGCTGGCCAAGTACCCCGTCGTCGCACACGGACCCCGCGCACCAGCCCCACGCCGCTGCGCCCCGCGCACCGGTCACGTCCCGCACGGGCACGCGCCGCTCGGCTCACACGGCACCTAATGAGACACAATTACCCACAGCTGATAACAGCCTTGTCCTAAAACCCTCTACATGAAAGCAAGACATTCTTGAGTTGCAGGGAGACTGCTCCCTTTCATCAGTGCTGTCAATTATAATTCCAACATTATGTAAGAAACAGGAGAAATTGTCTCTGATCTGGCTAAAGGTTAATAAATGCAGTGGCTCAGGGAAGTGGAGCAGAAGAATACTAATGGCTCCTGCACCTGGACTGCAGCTTTCCTTCTTATTTTAATGAGCTTCTCCCACATCACTGCACTTACGATACGTTCGTACCCAATACGGTTATGAAATAATTCAGGTCTTTGGCTTCAGTGAGTCGGATTCAAATCACAGAGGAAAAAGGGGATGTTGGTAAAACACCAACCCAGTTATCACTATTTAGATAATATAAAATAATAGCTGGGAGTTCCTCTGCTCCCCCAGCTTAAAAGCAAAAAGTCATTGTGGCTGGTTTGTATTTATTTCAGTTTGCTGGGTGTTTTCCTGTGTTAATATTTTTAGTTTTCTCTGTAAATGCTTGTTCTTGCCCAAGTTTTGCAGCAACGCTGCATTTATGCAAACCTGTATTTGTAGCAGAACAGGCAAAAAGTGAAACTCAACCAAAATGTCATGGCAGGGGATTTTCTGGCACTGCAACGGTGGGGCCTGCAGGCGATGCATGGAGCTACATGATCAATACCTGGTCTCAAAAGAATTTCCATTAACAGGCAATTGGGTGAGTTTATGATGTCTAAAATAACTGAGCAAACTATTTCTCACTATGAGATATCCATCAAATCTACCTTATGGAGAAGCAGGGAGCACAGATGAATGGGAACACAAGCATCATTTAGAAAAGAGAGGGGAAAAAAAGAGCAAAGGAGGAATGTGCTTTTGCAGGACAAATTACTAAAGGAAAGTTGTTACAAACATGATTAAAAGCAGGTAAAAAATACAGGCTATGCAAAACTGATATTATCAAGTTCAATTTCATTTTAGCTTTTCAAGGCACTGAATCAGAGTTATTGCAGCACCAAGTCCACGCTCGCACAACAGTTCTGCCTGTCTGCGTGTTTGTTATTGAGGCTTTTGGACAAGGCACGAACAGCAGCTCCTGTTAAAGCAGGAGGTTACGAGGATGGTGTGCACAGGTTGTGAGAGCTGCATCTGCCAAGCGCCGAGGTGCTGCACGGGCAGGAAATCAGAGAACGCAGATCCTCCTGCAGCGGCACCGTATCCAGACCCCGTCACAAGGGGAAGCGCAGGGGTTTAAAGCACTGACACCATTGTGTGTTCGATAGACAAGACATTGGGACAGAAACAGGTTTTCAGAGCTTTTCTGTCTGACGTGAAGCCGGGTGCACCACCTTGCCCCACAGCTGCCCATGAAGCCCGTCCGCTTGACAGCGCGTACCCCAGACACCCTGCGTTTATATAGCCGTGTTTATAAGCCTCCTGATACCTTGGAGTTCTCCTGTCTATGGTCGCCCAAATACATCAGAGCGCATAATCCCAAGAGCAGAGTACATGCCACTGGAGAAAGGGTACATGGAAAAGTGAAGAGAAAAGAACCAAGAGAGAAATCAGTTTTACTTTCTTCTAAAATCTTCATTGCTCAGTAGGAAAATACGCAGTTTTGCAGAAAACTGATCAAGAAATGTCATCTGTGTCTTTCCTTTCCTTTCTCTATATACCTAAGTGGAGCAGAGGGCCATGTGTCAGAATAACAACTGACTGCAGACCTTACTGTACTTGGCTTGAAATTACCTTTTATAGGGCTGGAAAGCTTGAGGAGGATCTCTGAAATGAGCTAGGCTGTGCCAAGCAAGCCGCATTAATGTAATAAAACTTCAAAGTAGAGAATTTATTCCATCTCCAGCAATCAAAATGTAAATAAATACGAGAATTGAAATAATTCCTGTAAATGTTTGGGGGCAATGTCTCACTTAGGGGAAGCGTAACACTTCCACGGGCACACAGGGGAGCAGAGCCGGCTCAGCGGCGCTCGGGAGACTCTGCTCAGCAGCGTTATTGACTTAGATGGGGAGTCCTGGGATGTGCCACGACGCCCCGCAGCCGCCAGACCCTAAATCAATATTGCTCTTATATAACATGTTGTGTAACATCTCTTCCTTGGAAGATGTTATTTTTACTCTGCAGTTTGAAAAAGTTGCCAGTGTAAGGAGTTCTTCTCTCTGCAGCCTGTATGGGCTGACCCCCATACAGGGGGGTCGGTTTACTGGTTGAACTGGGGCAGGTGAGTGGAGAACTGCCAGGTGAGCAGCTCTGCTAGTGACAGCCTCTGCTTGGCCATCCCATCCCATCCCTGGCACTGCTGGGATCCCAAAATGCCTCTCTATGGACCAGGAAACAAGTCACATCAGCAGATACAGCTCCTGGCCTACTCCAGCGTTCCTGGCTCAGAGCTTCCATTGGGGATTTTCCTTTTCACTATGAAACATCTATTAAATTCTTTTTTAAATAAAGAATTCCTGTGCCAAGAAGTGGGGAGTTCATGTCAAACTATTCAGTTTCCTACTGATGCTCTTTCCTCGTGCTCCTCCATCACACTTGCCTGTTCAAGCAGGGGCTCCATGGAAAACGTACAGTTGTTTTGTTTGGTTTTGTTCTGTTTTGCTTTCCGGCCTAGCAATGCACTGAAGGCAATTAGAAGACCACAATGTTGGAATAGGACTGATGCCAACGTGCTGCTATCAAGAGAGCTTTAGTTTGCTTGGGTGACCATGAAAATGCAGGCCCTTAATGAAGATGTAACTCAAGCACAAAGATCATTTTTGGAATATGAAGCTGCTCCTTTAATTAAATCTCCGAAACCATTATTACAAGGCTTTTCTTTTTATAGCCCATCTCATTAAAAAAAATAGTTGGATCCTTCATGTTACAGTTAAGTCGAATTCTCTCATTAAGTCCCCTTGCACGACCCTTTTTCTCGTGCTCTCGTGCTCTTGTGCATGGGAAACAGAGCGGTTTCCTGCAGGAGCTCTGCCTTGGCTGCGAGGAGCAGCGCGCGACAGCGCCGAGCGCCGCTCGTCCCCCCGCCTGGCACCGCGGCTGCTCCCATGGCTGGGCCCCACTCCTGCTGAACAAGGCCCATCCCAAGGCTCCTTCCCGCTCGGCATCTCCTCCGGCTCCCGGCTCGCGGGGCTCCTCTTCCACATCGGCTCTCTGGAGCATGGGCAGATGCTGCACAGTTGTTCCAATAGCCTCGAGGGTAGAAGAAAAGGAGCATTTGACTAAACCTGCCCGGGCTTGCAGCCCCCGTGGGGAAGCAGTGACACGCGTGTGCCGTCTCCTCGGGACATCAATATTTAACACTTTTCCTGATAACCCAAACTGTGGAGTTCTCATTCTCTTACTTCAAAGCATTTAGTGCTCTCACCTGGTACGTTGAGTTACATAATCAGGCTTCTTTTGACACTGAACTTTAGCTCAGAAAGTCCTCAGTATGTGCAGGGAGCAAAGCACGGAGCATTGCGGGCACAAGCACACATCCATCCATCCCACAGGAACGAGCAGCCCTCGCCTGTGCGTGACCCGGGGTCTCCTTGCTATTCCCAGCCAGGTTAATTTGGAAGAGATCTGAAACAACCTCTTTGACTCCAGGACTAAGAAACACAAATGTTGGTATTTAGAACTGCCCGAAAAATAAATACGCACAAGGAGAAGTAATCTGAGCTATCCAAATGTTTTGAGCATAAAAACAGCATCTGGGTAGAAAAGGTTCTGGATGTCATTATATTCTGACTGCTAAAATCAGCTGCTCACTGCGGAGCGGCAGCACAGACCCAAACAGAACATCAGGTTTTATGGGGACAGAAATAGAAAGGAACAATTCTTACGGATACAGGTTTTTAACTAATACGTGGAAATGGGTTCAGCCTGCAGGCCCGGTTCCAGGAACGGCTTAAACCCATCATGGAAACTGCCAGAGAGAGCAGAGAGCAGAGAGCAGAGAGAGAAGAGGAGAGAGGAGAGGAAGGGATGAGAATGGGGCTGCTCAGTTCGGACAGGAGGGAGGCAGCAGTTACGGGCCCCTCGGCTGCTCCCATTTGCCAACATTACAGAGCATCCCTGGATGTAGAACTAATACTGAGTAAAACAGGGCACGAGTACCCTACAAACCCCGTGATATCTATTTAGGGTAAAAAAAAAAACACTTAATAATCTGAAAACTGATTTTTCTTTAGCAAATTTAGTACACTGTTTTCTATGTTGATTAAGCTGTGCTACCACGCTCAGTCTGTGCGCTGTCCCAGCATGGCGAGGGGGCAAGGTCCCAACAGGGAGATTTGCACCAGGTTTCTCAGGCTGCTCTTTCTGCTTTTGCAGGGCGCTCTCCAGTCATACTTGAAAGTTCTTTTTTTTCTAACAAAAACCTTCAGTACCATCCCCACCTCCTCCCTTGATATTAGAAAATGTCTTTCATCTTAGATTCAGCTTGTTTAAATGATACTAAACGTGACTTCCTTCCACATTCCAATCCCGTTTCCTACTGCAATGCTGACAAACTTCCGTTCAGCATAATTGTTATTAATGCAGTAAAGGATTTATCACCTCTTCCATTATAAGCACTAATTACTTCTAATAAGTAAGGCTCAGGCATGCCGATGTGAGGAGCATGCAGTCGGCTTCCCAGGCTCGTCCTCTGCAAACCAACTGCAGGAAAATAACTACACGGTCAGGGAATGACTCCCATGTCCAGCTTCTGGGGGAGCTTCCTAGAAAGGGAGAACGGGAACCAGTTCAAAGACATTCCCAGCCCAGAGGTTTCCTTCTCTGCTTGGGGAAGGAAAAGGGGCTGCCATGGGGGCTGGATCACAGAGCCCATCTCACACATCCAAGATTTGTTTTGGCATCGCAGCAAGTCTGCAAACAGGAGCTAATCCCACCCCTAACTCCTTGGGAGAAGCAGAGACAAGCGGCTCATGGGATCCACTGCAGAAAACCAGGATCCTGGGTACGGGGGGTGGGTATTTCTATGCAAAGAGAAAAGCAATCTTTGTCAAATGACCCTAAAGCAGGTGGTTTTGTGTCCACACTGGAGCAGGACACTTGTGTTCCTACCAAGTCGCCTCGGTTTGCTCTGCAGGCTGCTCGCAGTGCAGCAGATCAGACTTAGTTTCTTCACCTGCTTCAGTTTCCTGGTCGCCACTTAAAAATACATTTTTTTAAACACAGTTTTAGAGACCTGACAGTTGCCATAGACACATCAGCAGAAGATTCAAAGGACCGATCTGGGGGAAAACGGGTATGTTTGAAGCAGTTCGCAGGTGGAATCAGAGCAGAATCGTGTGGGTGACGCTCCCGGGGCGGCGTGGCGGGGAGGCGGCGCTGGCAGCCGCGCTCCGCACACAGAGCAGCCCCGGCCTCCGCCTGCGCCCACAGCCACGGCTGGTTCCCCCGTCTGAACCACGTCGGCTTCTCCTCGGGTTTCCGCAGAAACGCCTGTGGTTTCAGCTGGGCCTTTGCTGGCAGTGCCACAGGGGAACCAAAGGCCACCAGACGCTGTTCTGCAGAAACACAGGGTGTCTTGGCCAGGACAGGAGATAGGATAGAATCACTATGGTGGGAAAAGACCTCCAAGATCACCAAGTTCGAAGACGCTCGGATGAAGGCTCGTCGGCCTGGACACACTTCATCTGATTTCATGGAAGGGGGATGTTGAGATGCAAACAGGGAGGAGGCTCTTTTAAACTGCTCCAGCGCAGAGGAGAGCAAGCCCAGCAGCCCTTACTCATTAAAAACCTCATTAAGGACAGAATTCCAGTTTTATCTCTTTCATTTGATCTGTGCAGTCATGTTTACCTTGAGCACAAACCAATGTGACTGCTGTGCGGTGGTTCCAGCAAGCAAACCTCCCTTCCTGGCAGCTGCGTTCGTGGTCAGGATGAAGCGCGCGCATCAAAATCATCCTCTGAATTCAGATAATGGCTCCGTGCCCTGCCACGGAGATCCCCGTTCGCACTGCCAGGGCTCCTGTGCGACGAGGGAAGGGGTTCGGGCGCTCAGGAGACGCCTGGAGAGCAGGGCTGCCCTGGGGAGCCCCGCGCCGCCCTCCTGGGCTCTCAGCGGGGCCAGCGAACGCCGCGCTCTGGCTGCCATCTCGTCTCGCTCTCCCTCCTTGCCCGTAGATGCTCTCCTCCCGCATCATCACCCTGCCTTGTACCCTCTCCAGCACCTCTCAGCTTCTCACTGTTGTTTCTTTAAGCTCATGGTCCTCTTGTGCCACAGATCTTAAACTGGGGTTCCTTGGTCTTCGGCTCTGCCCTCATCTCTTGACACTTAGGCCTATCTGCCGTCTTCAGCTGTCCTCACTGAAGCAGCCTCGAGACTTTATGCATTCTGGGTACCTCTTCTCTGCCACTTGCTCCATTGCTCCTCCATAACCCCTATTTTGATTTAACTCTCGAAGAACCAGAACGTCCCTTTTCTCACGTTTGCTCTCCCATCACGCTCCCTCGAGACCGCCAGGAGCGCGGTGAGGAGGGAGAGCCCCCCGCCCCCCCGGCTCCAGCACCTTCCCACGGCCCTCCCTGCCGGCTCCGCTCTCTCCGGGGCCTGGCTGCATCTCCAGGGCTCCTGGTGCGCCACAGGGGTCCCCACTCCGCGCAGGCCGCACGGCCCACACGCTGCACGTGGGAACAGGGAGCCCATCTGCCTGCGCCCAAGAACCTCCTCCAGGCTACAGCGCTCACACCCAGCCGTCTTTTCATAAGTTAATTGTCTCTGTCCTTCTCATGCATTAAATTAAACTGGGAACATCAAGCAAAAACCGTCAGCATTAGCTTCAGGCTTCTCCACCTTTGACGATTCCTAAGGGCAAAGGCTGACTCCAAACATGAGGCTGTTAACACCTTTCAGATCACATCAGCTACCAAGGGGAAGCCAAGGGAAGCTTTACCCAGAGATGACACTTCATCTGGTGCCATTTAACCAGGAACACAGGCACGAATGATTCCATCATTCATTTTCATATCAATTGGCAGAAATAATCTTTATTAGAAAAATGATTTTTTTCATATATTTACATTTTTTACATCATTATACTTGGCACGTGTGTTTTCTCCAAATAGTTATATACACTTCGTTACACACAGACATTCAAGTCTCCCATTCCCTTAATGTTTTTCTTCATATTTAACAAAAATGAAGAACACAATACAATTTGTAAGACAACCATAATAATTATATTCTCTCTATCATAAAAAGTTAGAAGCAAACATTTTATTTAGATATGTCTCAAAATATTTATACAGTATTAGCACTCAGTCATGCACTGGGTTAAAGTAGAGGGGTGACCTGCTGTGGGATGGGATGCGTGAGGCCGGGGAGAGAGGGCAGGAACGCGGCTCCCACCTGCCGCGGGCGCCGGGGATCCGCGGTCGCGGGGATGGGGATGGGGCCGGGGCGGCCGCGCGGATCCTGGCGTCTCGGCAGCTCAAACGCCGCGTGCGCGCGGGGGCCTAGTGAGTGTCAGCTCGCTAAACCTATCTGGTAAAAGAGGCAGGAACTGGAATGTTCAAACTACCTTTTGATGACTCGCTTTTTCCCCAAACCTTTTCTTTTGAAAACCCCACTAGACTATTAATTTTATCATGAAATTTTGCTCTCTCCTATTAATGATTTAGGCTTTATTCTGCGTCACCAATATACTTTTGGTTCTACTCTAATATCCCAATTTATTTCCCCAGGTGTTAAGGGGTCTTGAAACCCTCTTCTATTCCTTGCTAGCAGTTGGAAATTTATGACTTACTCTTTGGTTCAAAATATTGGGCTCTAGAGAACGTTACAGTAAATTGCACTAGTAAATAACAGAATTGATAGGCTTCATAATTTACTGTATGTGGAATTAAATGGTTTCAAAATTTCTGGTAAAACTGTATTTACTGAGTGCAAATATTTCCTACCGCAGTGTAGATTAGTGCTTTGTGTGCCGAGTACAAATTAATACCCCTGGTGGCTTTCCCCATCATAATAGGAACACCATCCCACGTGTATTAACGTCTCATTTTCTTCTTGAGCAAATGCTCAGCTAACACTATGAATTCTGATTTTCTTGATATATAAATGAAAATAAACAGAAGTCTTAGAATAATATCAGAAGAGTCAAAACTAATCCTTGATTACATGTCCTTTTTTTGAGGATAAAACTGTAAAAAACTTAAAATCAGACTCAAAATGGCAATGTTACTTGAAAATGTTAAAATGTTTCACAGAATTCTTGGTACAATTCTGAGTTCTTCTCTTTCCTCTCATTCCCATAGAAAACCTTATATATATATATAAATATATATATATAACAAACATATATATAAAATTTTTAAATATATATGGATGTATGGATGTATGCATCTAAAGAGTAACCAGGACAACACATTAAATATACATCATTCAAGTAAACAGGTAAAAATATTTTTTAAAACTTCGAGATTTGTTTTTTTAGCATAGAGAAATATTAGTGCATTAGTGCATCTCAGTCAGCAAAAATGTTTAAACAGGGTAAAAGGAGGAATGAAATACCCTTCAGGTTGGCCGTAGAGTTGAACTTGATGAATTAAAATTGATGTTATTAACTCATGGGTCAAGTGCTTGTGGCAGAACCAGAAATGTACGCAGGCAAATTGGGCAGAAAAGCGGGTATTTGGGTACACAGTAGGAAGAAGCCTGCCTAACACACGACTTAACCTGCCTTGTAGCCTCTGCCCGGAGCTGGGGAGATGCTGGGAGGCACCAAGAGCCCAGGCTGCCCTTCCCAAGACAAAACGCTCCTCCGAACGGGAAGTGGCTGCTCAGGACCTTACGCCTCCGGGTGCCCCCAGCAGGGAGCAGGGTTGGTAACACGTGTACATTTTGGGTAAACCGTCTTTCCTCAAACCTGCACATTTTCCTCTCTGTGCCAGCCGCAGGGACCTGGCTCGGCCCACGCTAGGGACCGGCCATCCCGGTCGATGAAGCCGACAGCCCTGGGTGGTGCCAAGGGAGAAGCAGAAAGCTCTGAGGCAAGTCCCACTCCAAGACACACCCACACTGACCTGCAGACAACATGGGAAATTTTTCTGGAGAATTTTTGCTTTTTAAATATCATTCCTCAGCTGCCTTAAGCATCCGTGTTCAGTGATCAGACTGGGGGCCATGTAAGGCGACACAGACTTTCAAGGTGGGACTACTGCGGCCAACAGACCCTCTCTGGCTGAGAACGTTTAATCATTAGGAGAAGATGTCCTTTCCCTGGGGTTATTCTATGCACAGGGCAGTCACGGCAGCTCTCGGACACGGCCTCTCCCCTTACGTGTTCGCATGTCCAACCCAGCAGACCCCGACTCCCAAGCACTAAAGCTGCGGGACTCTTGGGGGACGTCGGGGTCTGTGGGGAGGACAGAGCTGCTGACACGGGTGCCCTGGCCGCGTGGCCACGCTGGAAACATGCACGCAGGCGGATACTGTATATATATTTAGTTAACAAGTTCCAAGTATTAATAAACGGCTTCTTGTGGTATTTGGTAATTAAAATATCAGGCTCGTATCATTCAAAGTAGTGCAACCTACATAGCAATATACAGGAAAATTACACACATTGCTCCTGTGATCCTATGCATATCAAGACGACAGGATATTCTTTTCCATAGGATTAATCTTTTGCATATTTAATCATATTCTTTGGCCCATTTTCCTGTGAAACCTTGTATGACAATATAAAGACTTTGGCTTAAAAAAAAATCCTGTTTTTCAGTGATTTTGAAACTCAGGTAGAAATTAAATCACCTCAGTTAACAACTACCATGTGGTCCTGAAACCACAGGCCTCAGTGAGCGTCACAGACCCTCTGCCAACATGAACACCTGGGAACCTCCAATTTTGTTGGTTTTCACCTTCGAAGACTATTTTCCATTGCAAATGCTACATACTGCAAAATATTTCCCAAACTCCTCTAATTTTGTCCCAACAGCGAGTGGAAAAAGTCTCCTTCCCAGGTAAGGCAGGAAGGCACGGACCCTATGGAGCACCGGCACTGGCATGGATATAATCTCAGGTACAAGTTTTGCAATTTGTCTGAGAAACAGAAACCAAAGTGTATTTCCATACTGGCTTTGCCATTAAATAGTATTTTTTAAATGGGTTCAGTAAAAATGACCAGAGTGAAGAATCTTATAAGAGATGATGTAACACAAACCTCTTCAAAAATGCTTCTCTTAGGTACCGCGATGTACAATACTTAAATTAAAAAAAAATATATTCTCATAATGCATTTACTGAAAAAAACATATTATTTCTGCTAATAGTCCCAGAAGTGCAAAGCAAGACATTCTCCATTAAAATTTCATGTCACTGTAAATAATATCATCTGCCCACATTAAAGCTTAGTACCATTTATGAGAAGTAAGGAAACCTTCAGCAATTCCCAAGGAAAGTATAACCTCACCTGGAACTTTACAGTGCACTGTTATCAGTATCACAATATTTATTGGTATTTATCTTCACAGTTTTATAACGTGCACATAGAAATATAATTTCTGAAATATATTAGTGAAAACAAATACTAATACAAAAGGGAAAGGACAAAACATCTAGGAGTATAATTGCTTATCACCACTACTTTTTTAAGAGTTGGAGAGTCAAAACCATCTCTCTTTTTAAATATGTAATACTATACTTAGTGTGGTTATCTATTAGTAAAGGTATCGCATGACAACGTTACAGCATGGTTATATTCTCTATTAGTTTAGCCTTGTTTTCAATACAGGTAAAGAACTAAGCAAAAGGAGCAAAAAGTGTCGTTCAGATGCAAAACAGCAACCAAAACCTGGTAAATAGTTAACTAACTTCATGTTGTTTATATTATTTCTGGTTCTTAAATTAGAGATATGATGAGATTGGCCCACGGATGGCAGCGGATGCTCAGGGGCAGCACTGCCAGAGAGCCTGGCACAGGGCGGCAGCAGGAGAAGCTGTTCGAGGTGAAACATCCGCGGATGTTATATACAAACGGTGCCGAGCAGGGAGGTGCGGGGCCGCATCCCCGCTCCCGATGGCCAGCGATGGAGGTGGAGGGTGAACACGGGACCAGCGCCACAGCGGGAGCCACGCACCAGCGGGGACGCTAAACGATGCGCAAACATTGCACGACCCAAGCGATGCGGGAGACCCGGCGGGGCCAGCCCGCCCTCCTCCCCGTTAATGGACACACACAAATTCAGTGGATCACCAGGACATCACATTTACACTGCAAACAAGGCTGCCCTGTGCGGGAAGACAGCGACTTTCAGCAGACTCTGAGCTAGGACAGGACTCACGCGGGGACAGGGAGCTGGAGCAGGGCCGCTCGGCCTGAACAGAGCACACAACGACCAGCACTGAGCACAGCCTGCTCGACCACGGGCCACTCTTCTGGATTAATCCACAGAGGGCTTTTCCCCTAAAAGTTCTGTTTTCTGTAACTTTTACATATCAATGATCATGTATGTAAAACAACGTGCAGATTCACCTCCCCGGTGTCTCTAGGTCACGGCACAGCCCCGCTCTCGGCCGACGAGCCCAGCGCGGATGGTGCTGCTGGGCCTTGGGCAGCTGCAGGAGGCTGCTCGGCTCGCACGGGCGCTGACGCCTGCGGCTGACACAGTCACACGGACACAGAGAGTAGCGAGACGATGGGGAACACAAGGACCTTCGGGGCTAGGGAGGTGACAACCACAGTAGGCCACCACCGGCAGGCTCAGCTTGGTTGGACCATTCCTATCCTGGGGCAACCCAAGGGATTGTCCAGGTTAGGAGCAGCCTACATTTCCTAAAACCTCCACTTTAGAGATGAGGTAAATGTTTGCAGGACACATGAGAAATTAAAACTCCTTCTCAGCCTTCGTGGCTCTGCACTGACAGCACGAGGTGGCCCCCAATCCCTCTTTCTCTCTCTGGCAATCTTCCATACCAAACCCCAAAGCTACACAGCTCTAGC